>JAIOJX010000004.1:47507622-47977622 GCA_022376925.1 Tragulus kanchil | reverse complement strand
GATCTTCAACTTGGCACATGAATATAGCTGGCAGCTTGCCAGTACAGGTTTTTAACAAATAACTAGGATGAGAAATCAATTTATTTATATGAAATCATAAAAGTTACTCTTCTCTCTGGTATTAAAATGTAGCCTTGAAAGAAGTTATATTAGACTATAGTAATTTATCATGATTTTTCTTGCTTACATATTATATTCAGATATTTCATATTGTTTTTTTGTATTTTTAAGCATGACATAATAATTCTTAGTAAAGATATAAAAGCATTCCACAACTGATGTCTCAAAGTAGAATTCTAAAACATTTTAACAAATTTGTTCTACAAGGAAAATCATCACTTATATTGAGGAGATTGTCCGTATTGCTTCTGCACATTTTTAAAAAAGAAATAGTTGGAAAGTTGTATTAATTGCCATCTTTGCTTTCATGCTTCATTGTCCATGTTTAAAATGCATTGCGTTGGTGTGTGTTTAGTGGATCTTTTTTTTCCCTCCTTCTGAGGAGTTGTAGGTGGTTAGATAGTAGAAACTGGCTCGTAAGGTTTGTAACAGGTGCAGGCAAGTAGGAGTTCCCATGAGATTGCTGCCTTTTAAGAATCTTATGCTTAAACCATGATGATCTGATTTAAGGCCCATTATCAATAGCCTGCTACTTATATCTGCATTATCGTGGACTGATTGATACTGACTTTGTAGCCATGTGCTCCATAATGCGCTGTCAGGAAATGCTGACAGATGCAATGAAAGAACAATAAATGTGGGGCAGCCGTAATGTAAAGGTCCAGCTAGGCTGTATGAAAACTGATAGCTAGGATATTGGCTCCTATGTTACCATATACACTCATCCCTTTGAGAATTTAGCTGGTGAGTGAATTAAAATGGTCTCCTGATACCCAGAAGGGGGGAAAAAAAGATCTTCATTTAAGGAACTTGCCGACTTTGCCAAAACATTGCTTTATGAGAACAGAGCCAAGATAAAAAAAAAAATGCTCTCTTACTCAAAAATCTAGACATGTCTGACACATCTGAGAAACTATTTCTTAAAAATCAATACTCACAAAAAGCACTGTATTCACTTTTTATGATACTTAACTCATTTATGCAAAATTACCAAAAAACCCATTTTATTAGAATTTTTATATTAAGTGTAAGACATCTGATACTATATTTTTAATTCTTGATCTTCAACTTGGCACATGAATATAGCTGGCAGCTTGCCAGTACAGGTTTTTAACAAATAACTAGGATGAGAAATCAATTTATTTATATGAAATCATAAAAGTTACTCTTCTCTCTGGTATTAAAATGTAGCCTTGAAAGAAGTTATATTAGACTATAGTAATTTATCATGATTTTTCTTGCTTACATATTATATTCAGATATTTCATATTGTTTTTTTTTTGTATTTTTAAGCATGACATAATAATTCTTAGTAAAGATATAAAAGCATTCCACAACTGATGTCTCAAAGTAGAATTCTAAAACATTTTAACAAATTTGTTCTACAAGGAAAATCATCACTTATATTGATATCTTCAAAAATAAACATAGACTCTGATATTTGGCCTTAATTTTCCTCCTCTGATTAGAAACCATATGTAGAATTAACAAGTGCTTACGTGTTGTCAGTGCTGAGCCCCTCATGGTACCTACATGTATTGGTTTGAATTAAAATCAAAACTGCAATGGTAATTTTAAATTTCCTTCCAGAAGGAAAGTAAAAGTTATCTTCTTTATATGCAAAGTCTTCTAAAGTGTTTCGAAGGACTCCTATTTTGACTTAAGACGGGTTTGTGAAAATAATTTGCTCAGGTGAATTTAATTGTTGATCCAAAACTTTTTATGATTTTAATTTGCCACATTTAAAATGACATTCAAAAACAAAATTTTAGAATGAAAAAAAAATCTTAGTCTAGTGAACTCTGAACAATGCTCTCTTCTGTGAGTACTCAAAGTAT
Organism: Tragulus kanchil; assembly: GCA_022376925.1. NCBI lineage: Eukaryota > Metazoa > Chordata > Mammalia > Artiodactyla > Tragulidae > Tragulus > Tragulus kanchil. The sequence continues at coordinate 47,975,664 of JAIOJX010000004.1, read as the reverse complement.
ATTTCTAAGCTGATCATTAACAAAACATGCCTCTGTCTATAATTGTTTACATTCAAGAGAATGACTTTTTCAGACCGTATTATTGACATAATAGATTGAGTCATCATTACTGTCTGCTATGCAAAGGCCTGGTTTAGAACTCTTCCGTGGATCCTCTTTAGCACGCAAAATATTGACACAATAGACAGTAATGGCTCCTTGGGAGCCGTTAGGGGGCATCATGTCAGGGCCTGCTCAGGCATTTCTTAGCAGGTAGCACACAGCAATCATCATTAGAATTTTTATATTAAGTGTAAGACATCTGATACTATATTTTTAATTCTTGATCTTCAACTTGGCACATGAATATAGCTGGCAGCTTGCCAGTACAGGTTTTTAACAAATAACTAGGATGAGAAATCAATTTATTTATATGAAATCATAAAAGTTACTCTTCTCTCTGGTATTAAAATGTAGCCTTGAAAGAAGTTATATTAGACTATAGTAATTTATCATGATTTTTCTTGCTTACATATTATATTCAGATATTTCATATTGTTTTTTTTTTGTATTTTTAAGCATGACATAATAATTCTTAGTAAAGATATAAAAGCATTCCACAACTGATGTCTCAAAGTAGAATTCTAAAACATTTTAACAAATTTGTTCTACAAGGAAAATCATCACTTATATTGATATCTTCAAAAATAAACATAGACTCTGATATTTGGCCTTAATTTTCCTCCTCTGATTAGAAACCATATGTAGAATTAACAAGTGCTTACGTGTTGTCAGTGCTGAGCCCCTCATGGTACCTACATGTATTGGTTTGAATTAAAATCAAAACTGCAATGGTAATTTTAAATTTCCTTCCAGAAGGAAAGTAAAAGTTATCTTCTTTATATGCAAAGTCTTCTAAAGTGTTTCGAAGGACTCCTATTTTGACTTAAGACGGGTTTGTGAAAATAATTTGCTCAGGTGAATTTAATTGTTGATCCAAAACTTTTTATGATTTTAATTTGCCACATTTAAAATGACATTCAAAAACAAAATTTTAGAATGAAAAAAAAAAAATCTTAGTCTAGTGAACTCTGAACAATGCTCTCTTCTGTGAGTACTCAAAGTATATTTCTAAGCTGATCATTAACAAAACATGCCTCTGTCTATAATTGTTTACATTCAAGAGAATGACTTTTTCAGACCGTATTATTGACATAATAGATTGAGTCATCATTACTGTCTGCTATGCAAAGGCCTGGTTTAGAACTCTTCCGTGGATCCTCTTTAGCACGCAAAATATTGACACAATAGACAGTAATGGCTCCTTGGGAGCCGTTAGGGGGCATCATGTCAGGGCCTGCTCAGGCATTTCTTAGCAGGTAGCACACAGCCCCTTGACATGATAGTCATTACAAGTCCAAAGGAATAATTGTTGTTTCTGAGTTTATATACCATATTTGGGAATTTCATAGTTTATGGAAACCAGAATGTATTATCACCCATGTGAATTTTAAATAAGCCATGAATTGTATTTTATAAGTAGTAAACATTTTATACACACATATACCATATATAAGTTACATAAACAAATCAGGTCACAAGTAGTTTATGTATACTTTTCTCTGTCTGGAAATTTAAGAAATCTGCACTGATTGTTATGAATATTCATAGAAAGCAATTCATTCTCAGCCTTATACCTTTTATGCCAAGAGTCAGCCTGGAGCAAATTTTTACCGTCCACGGTATAGACCTTTGAAAGTAGATATGCCTAATGGAGAGTGACAGAGTCTGAGTGACGTTGACTCTGACAGGCAGGAGCTCTGGTGGGCACCCATCTAATTAGGTCTTTTGTGTGGTCTGGTTAGCTAAGGCAGAACTTGATGTTTTACTAAAAAAATCCTTTGAAAAGAAACCTCATTCCCTCAAAGTTTAAGTTGTTTACCAAGTAAAGAAATGAAAATAAAACCTGCAAAGAAAAAAGTTCCTGGTAGTTTTGGATGATTTGTATTATCTGCAGTGTAAAAAGATGAAGTGAGTGATGTTGGATTGGCTTATAAGGAAAGCATCAGGCTTTTTCTTTTCATGTGAATAGTTTTACTGTGTTGAGATTAGAGACAAATAGAAATTATATTATACAATGTGGCAAGCCATTAGCTTTTCATAAAAAGAAATTTTATCTACAGTGAAAAGCTTTTGATCTTGATGACTTTCTAAAAAAGCTTTTTAAGTTTGATTTTTGGTGGTGGTTATTTGGTGTAAAAGTATATGGAGATTATGTCAGGTACTTTCCCTATTTACATGACAGTATGTTGCATTTTAAAAATGTCCATGTTGAACTTTTAGTTTCCGTGGATCCTCTTTAGCACGCAAAATATTGACACAATAGACAGTAATGGCTCCTTGGGAGCCGTTAGGGGGCATCATGTCAGGGCCTGCTCAGGCATTTCTTAGCAGGTAGCACACAGCCCCTTGACATGATAGTCATTACAAGTCCAAAGGAATAATTGTTGTTTCTGAGTTTATATACCATATTTGGGAATTTCATAGTTTATGGAAACCAGAATGTATTATCACCCATGTGAATTTTAAATAAGCCATGAATTGTATTTTATAAGTAGTAAACATTTTATACACACATATACCATATATAAGTTACATAAACAAATCAGGTCACAAGTAGTTTATGTATACTTTTCTCTGTCTGGAAATTTAAGAAATCTGCACTGATTGTTATGAATATTCATAGAAAGCAATTCATTCTCAGCCTTATACCTTTTATGCCAAGAGTCAGCCTGGAGCAAATTTTTACCGTCCACGGTATAGACCTTTGAAAGTAGATATGCCTAATGGAGAGAGTGACAGAGTCTGAGTGACGTTGACTCTGACAGGCAGGAGCTCTGGTGGGCACCCATCTAATTAGGTCTTTTGTGTGGTCTGGTTAGCTAAGGCAGAACTTGATGTTTTACTAAAAAAATCCTTTGAAAAGAAACCTCATTCCCTCAAAGTTTAAGTTGTTTACCAAGTAAAGAAATGAAAATAAAACCTGCAAAGAAAAAAGTTCCTGGTAGTTTTGGATGATTTGTATTATCTGCAGTGTAAAAAGATGAAGTGAGTGATGTTGGATTGGCTTATAAGGAAAGCATCAGGCTTTTTCTTTTCATGTGAATAGTTTTACTGTGTTGAGATTAGAGACAAATAGAAATTATATTATACAATGTGGCAAGCCATTAGCTTTTCATAAAAAGAAATTTTATCTACAGTGAAAAGCTTTTGATCTTGATGACTTTCTAAAAAAGCTTTTTAAGTTTGATTTTTGGTGGTGGTTATTTGGTGTAAAAGTATATGGAGATTATGTCAGGTACTTTCCCTATTTACATGACAGTATGTTGCATTTTAAAAAATGTCAGTTGAACTTAGTCTCCAAAGCTTTAATGACTATAAGGCCTAATCAGATTATATGTAAGAAAAATAGTTTTCTAACTTTCATTGGTCACAGATTATTTTCTGGTACTTAATGCTTTGTGTGTGTGTGTGTGTTTCAGATTCCAAGCAACAACATAAGCTTCAAAATAACCAAAAAACAAAGCAAAGCAATTGCTTTGAACTTTCAAACTCATTTTGACACAGAAAATTCCCTTTCTCCTTATCCTTAGCACTCTTAGAGAATTGAAATAGACCAACACACAGTTTCTGTAACTGGAAAAAATGCAATGGCATAAACCTATTGCACACTGGAGGTCACCCTTGCTATTTACAAATTTTCTACAATTTTACAAAACAAAAGTAGATCCTGCATACTTTTAATATGCACCAGAGTTTTCATGATATTTTGATATAAATACATGGATGCTATGTATCTTCCATGTATACTTACTCGTATTAAATGCAATTAAGGCAGCCATTATAAAAATCTTACAGTTGTCCAGTTTTTCTGATGAAATAAACAAATGATAAGAAGCTTTGCAGAATGAAATCAGAAGCTTTCATTACATATTACATATAATGACTTTGGGAAATCTTTCCAAATTAATATATTAATTCTAGAGTAGAATTCATATGCACTTCTTATTCAGTAATTTGTTAGACTTTTTTTTTTACTACCTCATTTCTGGGGATAACTTTACCCTAGTTAATACTTCTGGCTTGTTGATATGAAAATTTGCTTCTGTAGTAATTTTATTTTCTTGTAATTTATTGTCGTATGCAAAATAGTTAACCATGTTCTACTCTCTTCCTACCATGTTAATTTCACATTTTTTATCTATTCAAAATAAAAATAATGTGATTTACTATGAAAAAAGTATTGCTTTAAAAATTACCTAGCAGCAAAAATTGGATATGAAAGCAAAACTATTAAATTCAATAAGAACTGTTTTTTTTTTGCTACTGTCTCTGTTTTTTTGCTACTGTCTTTGTTTTTTGCTACTTTCTCAAAGAAAACATAAGACTAAGGAAAAAACATGTATCCTCGATCTTGAATCCATTCAAATTTGGGACCAAAGATAGATGGAAGAAAAGTGTTTGATTTTATTTTAGTGCAAATAATATTCTGAAAATGTAAGGGTTCATCATCTGGGAGCTGTAACAAGCAAAGTATGAACTTTTTACAGAAAAAATAGCAAAGACATTTTATCTAGTTTTTCTTACGATGAAATAGGAACATGATGAATTTTCCTGAGGCATATTACCTTTGTATATAAAACCAATGTTCTTTCTCACAATTATTTTTATAGCACTTTTTAATCTTATGTTAAGGGTCATATCCAGTTTCATAAATATTTAGCATTATGTGTCAATTATTTGGCACAAGGGTCAGAGGTCAGAAGTGAGTTAAAATATGGAACAATGGCTTTAACGGATTCATGTGGAGTAGCAAGATCCAGGGGGCAGAGGGCACCACCATTATGCTCCCTAGGCAAAGCCTGAGGATAACCAGGGATCTGTGTCCACTCTTAGAGCTGCTCAGGCCCTCTCAACTGTTTATGCCATGGGAGACTTCATCCACTGTCCTTGTCCCTCTCTCTTTAGGGTTAGTTGGAGTGAATTGATGAGCTATACCTCAGGATCCAGGTGATTAATTTTTATAAAGAGAGGCAACTACATAGCATCTCCTTCTTTTCAGCTTTCTGAGGCATTGCCAATCTCATATCCTCCCGTCTCAAATCCCCACTTTTGATCTAGTCATTCCATCCACTATCAAAGACTCAATGCTGAGTGTCTCCACAAAGCCTTTACCCTAGTGAATACTTCTGGCTTGTTGATATGAAAATTTGCTTCTGTAGTAATTTTATTTTCTTGTAATTTATTGTCGTATGCAAAATAGTTAACCATGTTCTACTCTCTTCCTACCATGTTAATTTCACATTTTTTATCTATTCAAAATAAAAATAATGTGATTTACTATGAAAAAAGTATTGCTTTAAAAATTACCTAGCAGCAAAAATTGGATATGAAAGCAAAACTATTAAATTCAATAAGAACTGTTTTTTTTTTGCTACTGTCTCTGTTTTTTTGCTACTGTCTTTGTTTTTTGCTACTTTCTCAAAGAAAACATAAGACTAAGGAAAAAACATGTATCCTCGATCTTGAATCCATTCAAATTTGGGACCAAAGATAGATGGAAGAAAAGTGTTTGATTTTATTTTAGTGCAAATAATATTCTGAAAATGTAAGGGTTCATCATCTGGGAGCTGTAACAAGCAAAGTATGAACTTTTTACAGAAAAAATAGCAAAGACATTTTATCTAGTTTTTCTTACGATGAAATAGGAACATGATGAATTTTCCTGAGGCATATTACCTTTGTATATAAAACCAATGTTCTTTCTCACAATTATTTTTATAGCACTTTTTAATCTTATGTTAAGGGTCATATCCAGTTTCATAAATATTTAGCATTATGTGTCAATTATTTGGCACAAGGGTCAGAGGTCAGAAGTGAGTTAAAATATGGAACAATGGCTTTAACGGATTCATGTGGAGTAGCAAGATCCAGGGGGCAGAGGGCACCACCATTATGCTCCCTAGGCAAAGCCTGAGGATAACCAGGGATCTGTGTCCACTCTTAGAGCTGCTCAGGCCCTCTCAACTGTTTATGCCATGGGAGACTTCATCCACTGTCCTTGTCCCTCTCTCTTTAGGGTTAGTTGGAGTGAATTGATGAGCTATACCTCAGGATCCAGGTGATTAATTTTTATAAAGAGAGGCAACTACATAGCATCTCCTTCTTTTCAGCTTTCTGAGGCATTGCCAATCTCATATCCTCCCGTCTCAAATCCCCACTTTTGATCTAGTCATTCCATCCACTATCAAAGACTCAATGCTGAGTGTCTCCACAAAGCCTTTACCAGCCACTCTTATACCATCTCTATCTTGCGAAATGTCATAAGCAGTATAGCACAGAGTGTACCATTCAGTTTGGATTTAATATGTGCATCTTTGGGGTTTTATCTATAACCAGAAACTGTGCATTTTCCAGAATCGTCCTACTAGTGAGTTTTATATTCAGCTTCAGCAAGTAGTCTCTCTCATCCAATAATCCTCAGTGACCTGAGCAGAACACTGGACCCGGAGCAGCTAGAGGTGGTTGCTCCCTCCTCTGTACTCTGCTGGCACCTCCTGTGTACCACCTTGGTGACCCTTATCATCATACTTTCCCTTGCAGTTATTTGAAAATGTGTCTTTTTCGCCTCAGCTGAAACGTAAATCCTGTGAGAGCAGAATTACTTCTTCACACTGTTCTCACCACTACAGCCATGTTTAGCACCATGTTTTCAATTTAGTTTCTCAGCAGCTTCACTAGCATTTATTGGCTACCTTGGTACAGAACACTATGCTAATTGCCAAAGACAATATGACGTTAAGATGTCATTGTTTATACCAAAAAGGAGCCTACAGGACAATGGGCAAGAGAGTAATGACTGAATGATACAGGAGCATGAGCAGAAAAGAGTGAAGAACGAGAGCACTGAGGTCTGACAGAGTGGATGGAGCCAGTTTCAAGCTTTGAATCAGATCTTTGACAACATGATGCGTGTTGCCTTTAACTCCAATTTCAATAGCATGGTCTATGGCAAAGACCTTTCTCTGGGGACTGGAGAAGAGCCTGAATGGAAAGGGTTTTCATTCAGTCTTCTCTCCACCAAAAAAACTTAAAAAGCCATGGCTGAAAGGTGAGCACCTGAATCTATTCGAGGCCTAATGGAAGGAAACTCTTTGTCCAGACAGTCCCTATGTATTTGTTGAATGATTACATGAATGAGTACAGGTACTCACTCAGATATTTAGTGATGGATCAAATTAAAAAATTAATAACCCCTGCTTAAAACACAGTTTTGTTTCCAGCAGGAAACCTTGTGCTACATACATAGAAAATCTGCAGACCCTTAAATTTATGTTCACATTTCTGTGTGTGCATTCATATGTCCATGTACTGTTATACTTTAAATATTTATTGTAATACACTTCTTTTCCTTCTGAAATTTTACTAACCTCTCTTTACTTTCAGTCCTGTAAATGGGTAGGCTGCTTAATCTTTTAAATCAATATTGTTTAGATTCAAACTCCTTGAGAGAAGATGCTGCATGTAATTGTTCTCTTTCCCACAAGTGTTTAAATTCTAATTGAAATTAGTTTTAGAACAGAAAAGAAATTCTAAGTAGGAGAGATATAAAACACTGTGTTGGGTTCTCAGAGGTCATGGAGTGATGGCCCCACATCTGTATCTGACCTCAGAGTATCTAGCCCTTAGCAGAAACACTTGATAAATGTTTGTTGAATTTCATTTTCCCATGAATAACACCTGAATTTTTCCATGCGTCAGTGATGCTGAAAGATTTAATAGAGAGAAACTCCATTCATTGTACCCCAAATGATTAAACTTTGCTTATCTACAGTGAAAGACTTTGTTGAATTCTCATTCCATGATAAGACCTATGACGTAAGTCATTGTTTATACCAAAAGGAGCCTACAGGACAATGGGCAAGAGAGTAATGACTGAATGATACAGGAGCATGAGCAGAAAAGAGTGAAGAACGAGAGCACTGAGGTCTGACAGAGTGGATGGAGCCAGTTTCAAGCTTTGAATCAGATCTTTGACAACATGATGCGTGTTGCCTTTAACTCCAATTTCAATAGCATGGTCTATGGCAAAGACCTTTCTCTGGGGACTGGAGAAGAGCCTGAATGGAAAGGGTTTTCATTCAGTCTTCTCTCCACCAAAAAAACTTAAAAAGCCATGGCTGAAAGGTGAGCACCTGAATCTATTCGAGGCCTAATGGAAGGAAACTCTTTGTCCAGACAGTCCCTATGTATTTGTTGAATGATTACATGAATGAGTACAGGTACTCACTCAGATATTTAGTGATGGATCAAATTAAAAAATTAATAACCCCTGCTTAAAACACAGTTTTGTTTCCAGCAGGAAACCTTGTGCTACATACATAGAAAATCTGCAGACCCTTAAATTTATGTTCACATTTCTGTGTGTGCATTCATATGTCCATGTACTGTTATACTTTAAATATTTATTGTAATACACTTCTTTTCCTTCTGAAATTTTACTAACCTCTCTTTACTTTCAGTCCTGTAAATGGGTAGGCTGCTTAATCTTTTAAATCAATATTGTTTAGATTCAAACTCCTTGAGAGAAGATGCTGCATGTAATTGTTCTCTTTCCCACAAGTGTTTAAATTCTAATTGAAATTAGTTTTAGAACAGAAAAGAAATTCTAAGTAGGAGAGATATAAAACACTGTGTTGGGTTCTCAGAGGTCATGGAGTGATGGCCCCACATCTGTATCTGACCTCAGAGTATCTAGCCCTTAGCAGAAACACTTGATAAATGTTTGTTGAATTTCATTTTCCCATGAATAACACCTGAATTTTTCCATGCGTCAGTGATGCTGAAAGATTTAATAGAGAGAAACTCCATTCATTGTACCCCAAATGATTAAACTTTGCTTATCTACAGTGAAAAAGACTTGTGCTCTTTGTGCCTATAGCTCTTTTAATCTACCAACAGCAATCTGATTCTTAGTATCTTACTAAATAGGTGACTCTATAATGCCAATCAATGAATATTTCCTGAAAGTGTGATTTCCAAAAATCACTGAAGGAAATGAAAAAGACTGAGGAGGGGCTTCCCTGGTGGTCCAGTGGGTAAGGACACCACCTTGCCGTGCAAGGGGCGCCAGTTCCTTCCCTGGCCTGGGAAGATCCCACGTGCTGTGGAGCGGCTGGACCCATGTGTCCAAATACCGAGCCGGAGCTCTGGAGCGCATGCGCCCAGAGCCGGTGCTCTGCGACAACAGAGGCCACTGCGATAGGAGGCCCGCGCGGGCCAAAGAACAAAGATGGATAAAAAATAGACAAATGAAAGACCAATAGAAGCGGCCCATCCCCAACACCCCCACCCCTCCAAAAATAAATAAATAAATAAATGTTTAAAAAAAAAAAGACTGAGGAGAAATAGTCCTGCTTTCACTGTTAACATGTTTGGCCAAAAAATTTGAGATAATGAAAATATCATATATTGTGTGTTAAGTGCCAAGTGGCAAAAGAGTCTCTGCAGATCCAGAAGAAGGCAGTCTCTCTTTTTGGTCTGAAATAATCACAGACCAAATGTTTACAATATTGTTTCTTTTTTTTTTTTAGAAAGCCACCTGAGAAGATAAATTTTTGACCACTCTCTTGAGGGAATGGATGGGAAGTATTCATGTTTGTCAGAATCACCTATAGAGATGGATGGTGGTGGTGGCACCATAGCAGTGGATGGTGGTGGTGGCTTAGAGCTAAGTCATGTCCAATTCAAAAAGAAAAGAAATTCTAAGTAGGAGAGATATAAAACACTGTGTTGGGTTCTCAGAGGTCATGGAGTGATGGCCCCACATCTGTATCTGACCTCAGAGTATCTAGCCCTTAGCAGAAACACTTGATAAATGTTTGTTGAATTTCATTTTCCCATGAATAACACCTGAATTTTTCCATGCGTCAGTGATGCTGAAAGATTTAATAGAGAGAAACTCCATTCATTGTACCCCAAATGATTAAACTTTGCTTATCTACAGTGAAAAAGACTTGTGCTCTTTGTGCCTATAGCTCTTTTAATCTACCAACAGCAATCTGATTCTTAGTATCTTACTAAATAGGTGACTCTATAATGCCAATCAATGAATATTTCCTGAAAGTGTGATTTCCAAAAATCACTGAAGGAAATGAAAAAGACTGAGGAGGGGCTTCCCTGGTGGTCCAGTGGGTAAGGACACCACCTTGCCGTGCAAGGGGCGCCAGTTCCTTCCCTGGCCTGGGAAGATCCCACGTGCTGTGGAGCGGCTGGACCCATGTGTCCAAATACCGAGCCGGAGCTCTGGAGCGCATGCGCCCAGAGCCGGTGCTCTGCGACAACAGAGGCCACTGCGATAGGAGGCCCGCGCGGGCCAAAGAACAAAGATGGATAAAAAATAGACAAATGAAAGACCAATAGAAGCGGCCCATCCCCAACACCCCCACCCCTCCAAAAATAAATAAATAAATAAATGTTTAAAAAAAAAAAGACTGAGGAGAAATAGTCCTGCTTTCACTGTTAACATGTTTGGCCAAAAAATTTGAGATAATGAAAATATCATATATTGTGTGTTAAGTGCCAAGTGGCAAAAGAGTCTCTGCAGATCCAGAAGAAGGCAGTCTCTCTTTTTGGTCTGAAATAATCACAGACCAAATGTTTACAATATTGTTTCTTTTTTTTTTTTAGAAAGCCACCTGAGAAGATAAATTTTTGACCACTCTCTTGAGGGAATGGATGGGAAGTATTCATGTTTGTCAGAATCACCTATAGAGATGGATGGTGGTGGTGGCTTAGGAGCTAAGTCATGTCCAACTAGCAACCCCATGGACTGGGGCCCTCCAGGCTCCTCTGTCTGTGAGATTTCCCAGGCAAAAATACTGGAGTGGGCTGCCATTTCCTCCTCCAGGCGATGTCCCCGACCCAAAGATGGAACCCACATCTCCTGCACTGCAGGTGGATTCTTTTCCACTGAGCCACTAGTGATCCCTATAGAGATGGATACAGATACCTAACCAAGTTCCACTCACTAGGTACCTAATCCGTTTGCCTGGGGTGAGACTTGGACAGCTACATTGGTAACCGGCTCTGTAGATGATCTGGATGTGTACTAAAGTTTGAAATCCATGACTCTGATGTCCTGTTTCTATTGGGCATGCCTGCTTGCTAAGTGACTTCAGTCGTGTCCAACTCTTTGTGACCCTCTGGACTGTAGCCCTCCAGGCAGTTCTCCAGACAAGAATGCTGGAGTGGATTCTCCTCTAGGAGATCTTCCCAAGCAAACGATTGAACCCACATCTCTTGCACCTCCCGCACTGTCAGGAGGATTTTTTTTTTTAATCACTAGCACCACCTGGGAAACCCTTTTATTACTCTTTTTTTCCATTTATCGTTAAGGCAGTTAAGCAACTGAGCAAGTTATGGGAAAGACCATGGCTGCCACAGCATTCATACTTGAAAATTGATATCAGCGTTAAAAACATCTTGATAATTTTTCTTTTATATCTCTGTATTTTCTCAAAATGATCCATTACAGATTTCTGAGAAGACATTATCCAAGTAACTTTATTACCAGGTTTCCCTCAGGGCTTGTAGAGTACTTGATAGAATTTAGTCGTAAACCTTGGTAAAGTGGGAGGGAGGCTCACCAGGGAGGGGATATAGGTATACATAGAGCTAGTTCACTTTGTTGTAAAGCAGAACCTTATGCAGCATTGTAAAGCAATTATACTCTAATAAAAAGCAAGCATACATATATAAATAAATAATAACAGTAAACCTGGGCTTCCCTGGTGGTCCAGTGGGTAAAGAGTCCGCCTTGCTTTGCAAAGGGCACCAGTTCGATCCCTGGCCTGGGATGATCCCACTTATGGTGGAGTGGCTGAACCAGGGTGTCCAATTACCGAGCCAGAGTGCTGGAGTGCATGTGCCCAGAGTCATTGCTCTGCAGCGAGAGAGGCCACTGCAATGGAAGGCTCACACAGGCCAAAGAATAAAGATGGATGAAAATAAATAAATAAAAAACCAATAAAAGAGGCCAAAATTTAAAAAACAACAACAAAAAACAGTAAACCTACCAATTTGATCAGGATCCCTAGCATCTTACAAAAGAAAACTGTTTCATACTTACCAAAAGTTCGAATGGGACATTATCCTCATGTGAAAAAAATGGATGTATTTCTGTAACTTTTTAATATGGTTCTGGAATTTGCCAGACAGTCCACGACATGGAATCATTTTGTCGTTTCTTAACTTATGAGGGCAATCAAAACTAAACAACACTTTTCCAATGTATTTATCATCTTCTGAATTCAGAGTTTACAGTCCTAATGGTATATTATATACCATTGTAATTGATCTAGCTGGCTGTCAAAGACAATAAAATGTAAATGTATTTTTGATTTTGGGAATTAGCAATATAATTAATTTTCTAGGAAATAAAATCACAATTTAACTTCCCCTTTCTCCTTTTTATCTTTAAAATAAATCATGTGGTCATATATATACAAATACATTATTCAAATTGTTACCACTTTTTTTTTTGCCCTTGGGATTTTAGCATTAAGATCATGAAGTCATTTAAAAGGCAACTGAGCAAGTTATGGGAAAGACCATGGCTGCCACAGCATTCATACTTGAAAATTGATATCAGCGTTAAAAACATCTTGATAATTTTTCTTTTATATCTCTGTATTTTCTCAAAATGATCCATTACAGATTTCTGAGAAGACATTATCCAAGTAACTTTATTACCAGGTTTCCCTCAGGGCTTGTAGAGTACTTGATAGAATTTAGTCGTAAACCTTGGTAAAGTGGGAGGGAGGCTCACCAGGGAGGGGATATAGGTATACATAGAGCTAGTTCACTTTGTTGTAAAGCAGAACCTTATGCAGCATTGTAAAGCAATTATACTCTAATAAAAAGCAAGCATACATATATAAATAAATAATAACAGTAAACCTGGGCTTCCCTGGTGGTCCAGTGGGTAAAGAGTCCGCCTTGCTTTGCAAAGGGCACCAGTTCGATCCCTGGCCTGGGATGATCCCACTTATGGTGGAGTGGCTGAACCAGGGTGTCCAATTACCGAGCCAGAGTGCTGGAGTGCATGTGCCCAGAGTCATTGCTCTGCAGCGAGAGAGGCCACTGCAATGGAAGGCTCACACAGGCCAAAGAATAAAGATGGATGAAAATAAATAAATAAAAAACCAATAAAAGAGGCCAAAATTTAAAAAACAACAACAAAAAACAGTAAACCTACCAATTTGATCAGGATCCCTAGCATCTTACAAAAGAAAACTGTTTCATACTTACCAAAAGTTCGAATGGGACATTATCCTCATGTGAAAAAAATGGATGTATTTCTGTAACTTTTTAATATGGTTCTGGAATTTGCCAGACAGTCCACGACATGGAATCATTTTGTCGTTTCTTAACTTATGAGGGCAATCAAAACTAAACAACACTTTTCCAATGTATTTATCATCTTCTGAATTCAGAGTTTACAGTCCTAATGGTATATTATATACCATTGTAATTGATCTAGCTGGCTGTCAAAGACAATAAAATGTAAATGTATTTTTGATTTTGGGAATTAGCAATATAATTAATTTTCTAGGAAATAAAATCACAATTTAACTTCCCCTTTCTCCTTTTTATCTTTAAAATAAATCATGTGGTCATATATATACAAATACATTATTCAAATTGTTACCACTGTTTTGTTTTATTAATTATTTTAAGTTTTCCACTTGAGGAATTTTTTTAAGCATTAAGATCATGAAGTCATTGGAGCACTGGGGTGTTGTTCATGGAGAGGAATAATGTGTTTATTCTTCCAGTAGAAATGAGATACCTAAAGTTTTAACTGTACTAAAATAATTTCCATTATCATAAGTTGTCTATCACTTGTTAAAGTTAGTTTTGGCAGAGTTAGACATTAGCTGTGCTTCTGACACTATCGGAGTCTCTTAATATCTTTGGATTCTTCTATTGGTACTTGTGTAATCACCCTTTACATTCACAAATAAGTCACTGAGTTTCTCTGTTGATTTTCATGAAAATAAATTTTAATTGAGTTTGGCATGTCAAACCCCTTTCGTGGGTTTTATGTTTGATGTACCATGCCACATTTTCAATGAATAAAAAATGGCCTCCTTGCATATTTATTACACATTCTCAGTTAGTGAGATTTTGTTACACAAGCAGTTGCCTTATTATTTTTTACACCTGCACTTTGATATCACAGTGGTTCATTGTCAATCGACATAATGTATCAAAAGTGGCACAGCTAATGAGCACACAGTTGCCTTTAGTTCATTTTACATCATGAAACCCTACTGGGGAGTAGGCAGTAAAAAGTAGGGGAAGGGGTCTGACAGGTTATAAATGTCATGTGTCATACTTACCAAAAGTTCGAATGGGACATTATCCTCATGTGAAAAAATGGATGTATTTCTGTAACTTTTAATATGGTTCTGGAATTTGCCAGACAGTCCACGACATGGAATCATTTTGTCGTTTCTTAACTTATGAGGGCAATCAAAACTAAACAACACTTTTCCAATGTATTTATCATCTTCTGAATTCAGAGTTTACAGTCCTAATGGTATATTATATACCATTGTAATTGATCTAGCTGGCTGTCAAAGACAATAAAATGTAAATGTATTTTTGATTTTGGGAATTAGCAATATAATTAATTTTCTAGGAAATAAAATCACAATTTAACTTCCCCTTTCTCCTTTTTATCTTTAAAATAAATCATGTGGTCATATATATACAAATACATTATTCAAATTGTTACCACTGTTTTGTTTTATTAATTATTTTAAGTTTTCCACTTGAGGAATTTTTTTAAGCATTAAGATCATGAAGTCATTGGAGCACTGGGGTGTTGTTCATGGAGAGGAATAATGTGTTTATTCTTCCAGTAGAAATGAGATACCTAAAGTTTTAACTGTACTAAAATAATTTCCATTATCATAAGTTGTCTATCACTTGTTAAAGTTAGTTTTGGCAGAGTTAGACATTAGCTGTGCTTCTGACACTATCGGAGTCTCTTAATATCTTTGGATTCTTCTATTGGTACTTGTGTAATCACCCTTTACATTCACAAATAAGTCACTGAGTTTCTCTGTTGATTTTCATGAAAATAAATTTTAATTGAGTTTGGCATGTCAAACCCCTTTCGTGGGTTTTATGTTTGATGTACCATGCCACATTTTCAATGAATAAAAAATGGCCTCCTTGCATATTTATTACACATTCTCAGTTAGTGAGATTTTGTTACACAAGCAGTTGCCTTATTATTTTTTACACCTGCACTTTGATATCACAGTGGTTCATTGTCAATCGACATAATGTATCAAAAGTGGCACAGCTAATGAGCACACAGTTGCCTTTAGTTCATTTTACATCATGAAACCCTACTGGGGAGTAGGCAGTAAAAAGTAGGGGAAGGGTTCTGACATTTTATAAATGTCATGTGTCAGTCCCACATTGTGGTAGCTGGGGAACACTGCATTCTGATAGTATCATACTCATACGATAGGGCATGTCACTAGTGGGCAATGAGAAGTTGTTTTTTTTGTTATTATTATAGCCCTAAAGAAAGGTAGGATGTGGGTGTGTGTATGCATGTAATAGAAAGAGAGATTTGTCTTACAGTTTAACTGTAAGTCTTTTGACTTATGTACATGAATCAGAAAAGACTGGTCATGTTATTGCAAAAAGTAAGTAGAGACACCATTTTAATGATTTGAAGTAAAAAAAAAAAAATCTCCTTTTTTGTTGTTGACATTAATATTTTGATCTTAGAAAAACAGTAACTGTGATATTTTCTGGTTCCACACATTTAAGTTGGAATTTATATTGGGGAGAAGTGAAAAATCAGGGTTTATTATTTAAAGGTAGTCTTTCTTTTAAGGTAGGTTTTAAATATTTGTTGATGTTATAAGGTATTGGCTGGTAATTTAGTTTTTCTTTGGTACATGAGGGCTTAGATTTTGCAAATAAAGGAAATTGGATTAGTAATGCAGAATAAGAAATACCTTTTATTTTTATGGCATTCTTTGTCTTATGATAACAGGATTATGAAGTTGGAATATGATAGCAAAGGGTGGGTAGGGTATTTTCAGTTGTAAGAATTTTTTACTTTTAAACTGGTTAATACTCAAATAGAGTATTTTAAAATTGGAAAATTTCTTTCCTTTGAGGCTGTTACGTGTCTGTGTGTATGTTTTCTATGGTCAGAAAATGACTCCCTTTGAATGGCTCACTTTGGTCACTATCTGAACTAGAAAGCTGAGAGCAAAAAGGGAAAGCATGACCTCTGATCTAGCAGGGAATAGCACAGTTCAACAAAATGCAGCCAATCTTTTGTTTTATGACCATTTATGTCAGAGACTTTCGTTGGGCAGGTCAGCATCTTCAGAGGTATATCTTCTCTAAGTTAACATGAGCTATCCCTCATATTATTCATTCCTTCTTTTACCATACTACCCCACGATTATGCTATGTCTTACCATCATCAGGATACCTTCACTTACAATAATCTCAGTCACACAGGGACACAGGCATTACTTTTGCTAGCTCCAAAGAAATGACTTGTTTCTGAGAAATGACTCGTTTGTTTTCATGTAGCTCATAGCATGAACCAAGAGCCAGGTGTGTATTGTGACTCTTATCATTTCTTCCTAGTACTCTTCCCACCACACTGAGTATTCACCTCATAAAAATATTGAGGTTTCTTCCACACAATAGATCTTTATGTAAAGCTTAACAGTTCATAACTTAAGGTAAATGTGAGGTGTATTTAATGTCTTCTAAGCCAAACAGATGTGCATCATTTGGGCCCTGCTTCCTGGGCATGATCCAATTTAGGCAGCAGGTTTCAGTGATTATCCCTATGGTAAGAAATCTGTTGCTTTCTGAAACCATGGTGATAATGGGATATAAGATTTCTGGTGAATCTCTTTGTGGTCAGGCCTCAGTCAGTGACTTAGGTGGGAGGCAAATGTTGGAAACTCCTGTCCCATGTTATAAGGGGCAGGTTAAGTAGGAATGCAAGGGGACTTTTACCACCTTCCTTCTAGGACCCACTTAATGCTTTCAATAAGTACATTAGAATTGTGAGACCTTAGTAGAAAGGGGGCTTCCCTGGTGGCTAAGTGGTAGAGAATCCACCTGGGAATGGAGAAAATGTTAATTTGATCCCTGGGTCAGAAAGATACCCTGCGGAAGAAAATGTCAACCCACTCCAGAATTCTTGCCTGAAAAATCCCATGGTCAGAGGAGCCTGGCAGGCCCCAGTCCATAGGGCCACAAGAGTGGGGCACAACTTAATGATTAAACAACAACAAGTAGAAAGGACAGTGAAAATGGAAAATTGATTTTTACTAATTTTTGTGATGACTCCTGTAACTTGCCCTGCTGAATTTCAACATTTTCCTTATTTGGACCGCAACTCTTTATAAATGAGATAATATATGTGTCCAACTTTTAAAATTCCCTACTCCAAAATTTCAACTCAATCTTTTGTGTTTTTTTTTTTTTTTTTTTTTTTACTGTAAAGTCCACTTTAGGGAAGAATGTAGAATCATATTAACTAATAAATACTGATATTAAAACAAAAACATTTTAATGTGTTTAGGGAGGAAGTGGCTTCTTTTTTTACTGCAGTTGGAAATCATTTCCAATATATGAATTGATTTTATTGACCAAACATAATAATGTATGTTTTAGTAAACATTTGCTTTGATCGTTTAGTGAAATTTGGATTTAGAATTCCTAATTTAGTATTTTAAATGTAGGCTTATATGTTAGTTTTGAGGTAAATTTTGGAAAAAGTTTTAAGATATTATAACTTGAGAAGATTAAGAAAATTTCTGTTTTAAGCCCAATGTGAGATTGCTGTTAAAACTAAATAGAAACTTTAAGCATGTAGAGGTTCTATGTAGTGAATATTTGGTCTCAGTTGTTTCTCTTTTTTGTTATCAAGGTGTCTCAGTGACAAAGATGCATAAATACGCAGTTACGTCTTGGTTCAGCTTACAAGTGATTTTAACTTTGTCTATCATTGGGGACTCTTTATGCAAATGTTCTCTTTTCAGAAGTTAAGAGTAATCTTAGTTTTCCTTTCAACATAGTTGTTAGCTGACAGAGCTTGTTGCTCTTCCATCGTCTGAAAATAATTGTGAGTTATAACTTTTCTTTCCTTTAAATGAAGGAGGCAATAATTTGAAAATATCTTTATTTCATAGATGCTGAAAATAGAAACTTTTTTGGCATGCTTGTTATAAATAATCTGCCTAAATTATTACCTATAAATACGTTGTTAGAGATATGCCAAGAGAAGACAACCCATTACATTTTCTTTGTTTAAAACTATCCAGTTCCATTGTTGGCTAAGACAATTTATTCATACAATCATATAAAAATCATATTTAATAAAGAACAACCCAAGGCAAAGAGAAAAAAATGTCTTTATCCATAAGCAACCAGATGAGAAATAGATTTTTATTCAGTCAGATCCTTTTAGTCAATGAAACAGCATTTTCATGCATCTTGCACTCAACTGATAATTAATATAGTCTAATTCAGGACATGATGCCTGAATTGATGTACTGTCATCAATACCCCATGTTAAAATCAAGCCTTGACAGGGGTTTAACACCCTGGAACAGGTCATCGTATGATAATACTCTTTGCCTCTCAGTATTTGTCTTCAACCAAGCAAAGTATTACAAGATGGGATAAGAAAAAAAAAAGGGAAATAATTACAAATGAAGAGTGACGCGGGCTGTGAATAGAACATATGTTAGGCTAGGCAGAGGCATCAGTGAATTATATCATTTCATGATGAAGCGGCACTGGGGCTGAACGGGCCTATTTTAAACCTTGATGTATTTTATCTCTACTGTATTTGGACTGTCATCTTTGCAGAAAGACTTGGTGTAATTGAGAGTCAACTCCAATCTGCATGACTTGAGCATGAAGTGGGGGCCAGATGAGCATTACCATGGAGGCTTGGGAAGCTTCTAATAAGATAAAATGAACAATCACCTTTTATGCCTTACAGTTACAAATGCATTCTGTAAAATACAGCGTTTAGTGGTATGGCTTACTAATGGCATTCATCTTACAAAGTTTGGGCCGTGTTCTAATAATTAAGATCTAAAAGGAATCTATTTCATTTTAGTGCTTATTTTAAGGGAGATAGCAGTAAAACCTGTTACATTAAGCTTTCCTTGTGAAAAACCGATTAGATGCAATCATCTTAATTTGGTCATAATGTGTTTTCATTACATTTGATTTCATTTGGTTAGCTCAGTAAAATCCTTGTCATCTTTGCCCATATTAAGCAAAACACCCTATATAATCACTCACAGGCCCTCTTCTTTCTTGAATTTATCTTGATAACTTCTGCCAGAAGAAATCATGCCCTTCTCTGAATACCTGAAGCACTTAGCTGCCACAACTCTTCCCTATTTCATGATGCTTGCTGTTTTGCTGTGTAGGTGTTAAGTCTCTCTCCGCCACTGGTCTCTGAGTTCCTCAAGGACATAGGCCAGAAGTTCACACTCTCTATCTATCATAGTACTAGGAAAACCACCTTGGGTAATAGGGACTCAGTGATTATAGGTGAATGCATCGCCGGGCTCCGTGGGTGTGTATAATGTATTCATAATGTCTATTGGGTTTGAGAACAGCTCAGAATGCTCATGGGGGCTTCCCAGGTGTTGCTAGTGGTAAAAAATAAAATAAAATAAGAAACAAAAAACTGCCTGCCCATGCAGGAGACATCAGAGACCTGGGTTCAATTCCTGGGTCAGGAAGATCCCCTGGAGGAGGGCATGGCAACCCACTCCAGTCTTCTTGCTTGGAGATTTCCATGGACAGAGGAGTATGATGGGCTATGGTCTATGGAGTCGCACAGAGTTAGACAGGCCTGAAGTGATTTACATGCATGCATGCAGAATGTTCATGCATCCTTTTGCAACTAATCAGTTTCATTTTTTGGTTTGAAAAAACTGTTAAAATTTCTAGGTTGGAGGATATGAAGCTGGCGATCAAACTGAGTACAAATAGTTACTGCTAATGTCTGTATGGGATTTATACCCTTCTCTTTCTATACATAAATTCTTTTGCTACTTAATGGAAATTTTAGCAGGAAGTAACATTACCTCAATCTCACATTCCTAAAGGAGTGGTTCAAAAGTGGAATCGGCTGTGCAAAACTGTTAGTGATAAGGAGGATCAGAAAAACTCTGTAATTCAGTATTAGGTCTAGCCAAGCCAAGTTTCCTATACATTTCCTAACATTCACCTATTGATTCTCTGTGAAAAATAAAATCTACCCAAATATAAAGCCAGTGCATTTCAGTTCACTCTGTGCCAACTGAGTTGTATGTACTCAGTTTATCAAAATAGGGAGCACTGATATTACTCCTTTCTTATTCCCCTCCACTCCTCTATACTCCTTCCTCCATCCTCTGAGAATGGGCTACCTGTCAATTGTTTTCTTGCCTACCTATAAAAGAAAAGTCTTAGAAGGATATTTAGCAAGTTATTTTGAAAGCCGTAGTCATAATTTTGTTTAGTTATGGCCTTTGGGATTCACTCCTTATAAAGGTAGATGTGAGCATATCTTGCTATTCTTTTCAGATTTTGGAAAGTTTTCTATAACCTTTAATATGATTGATAACTTACTACCATTTCCTTTGTAGAACAGTATATGTCTAGCAAGAGTATGTTTCTGTTCTTTGCCTTTCAAATGTAACTGAAAGATATCAATTATTATCTCATTTTGACAACTCTGCAAACACCAAATACTTAATTTTCTTCAAACTCTGATCTTCAATGAATGTAATTCAAATAAATCAACGTATAACAGTAATAGGACAACTGACCATCATATTACAACTTAAAAATATGTAACTTGGGAGTTACCTCCATTTCTTAGTAAATGTCTTGTAATATAAAAAGGAATAACACCAGGCGTGCTGTATGATGGTCGGGAGGGGAGGGTAGGGGGGATATACATATGACTAATCTGAGAACATACATATCTGTAAACAACAAAACTCTGTAAAAGTTAAAAGTAAAATAAAGGTTTAAAAAAAAAAAAAAAAAGGAATAACTAATACCCAGGCATTGAACCATGATCTCCTACCTTGCAGGTAGATTATTTACTGACTGAGTCACCAGGGAAGCCCAGATTTTTATAATTTTAACATGATTTAAACAAAAGTTTGGGGCTACTCGGGTGTCACTGCCTACAAATGCAGGACACATAAGAAACACGGGTTCAGTCCCTGGGTTGGGAAGATCCTCTGGAGGAGGGCATAGCAACCCACTCCAGTATTCTAATCTGGAGAATCACATTGACAGAGGAGCCCAATGGGCTACATACAGTCCATAGGGTCACAAAAAGTCAGACATGACTGAAATGACTTGGCATGCAAACCAAGGTTAGGTATATACACCTTAACAAAGGAATTAAATTCTAATCTTCAGAGAGGAAGACATCTTTTATAATAACAGCTAAATTATTTTGAAACATGTTATACCTACTAATCTCATGATCTTTTTAAATTTATTTGTTTTAATGGAAGGGTAATTGCTTTACAGAATTGTGTCGTTTTCTGCCAAACATCAAAATATGTCAGCCACAGCGATATGTATGTCTCCTCCCTCTTGAACCTCCCTCCCATCTTCCTCCCCATCACACCTCTCCAGCTGCTGTTTGAGTTCCCTGGGTCATTCAGCAAATTCCTGCTGGCCATCTATTTTACATATGGTGACGTAAGTTTCCATGTTACTCTCTCCATACAGTTCTCTCTCTCTTTCCTCCCTCCTATGTCCATAAGTCTGTCCTCTATGTCTGTTTCTCAATTGCTACCCTTCAGATAACTTCATCAGCACCATCTTTCTAGATTCCATATATATATACACATTAGTATACAATATTTATCTTTGTCTTTTTGACTGACTTCACTCTGTATAATAGGCTCTAGGTTCATCCACCTCACTATAACTGATTTAAATGCATTCCTTTTTATGGCTGAGTGATATTCATTGTGTATATGTGCCATGGCTTCTTTATCCATTCAGCTGTTGATGGACATCTAGGTTGCCTCCATGTTCTAGCAATTGTTAATAGTGCTGCAGTGAACAATGGGGTACATGTGTCTCTTTCAATATTGGCTTCCTCAGAGTATATGCCAAGTAGTAAGATTGTTGAGTAATATGGTGTTTTCATTCCTAGCTTTTAAATGAATCTCCATACTGTCTTTCATAGTGGCTGTATCAATTTACATTCCCACCAACAGTGCAAGAGGGTTCCCTTTTCTCCACAGTTTGTAGACTTTTTGATAATGGCCTTTCTGATTGGTGTGAGATGATATCTCAGTGTAGTTTTGATTTGCGTTTTTCTAACAATGAGTGATGTTGAGCATCTTTTCATGTGTTTGTTGGCCGTCTATATGTTTTCTTTGGTGAATGTCTATTTAGGTCTTTTCCCCACTTTTTATATTAACTTGTATGAGCTGCTTGCATATTTTGTAAATTAATCTTTTGTCAGTTATTTCATTTGCTATTATTTTTTCCCATTTTGAGGGCTCTCTTTTTCACCTTGTTTATAGTTTCCTTTGCTATGCAAAAACTTTTAAATTTAATGAGTCCCAATTTATTCCTCATAATCTCTTAATATATATAAACTGGTTACAATATTTAATTAGGTAAGATGTTACATGTGCCATATCATGATAGCAAATTTTCACTGAAAGTTTTCATAAATTTATAAAATAAATTCAAGGGAATTACATACATAAGAACTTGCCTCCAATTGTGTTTGTTTTTTTTTTTTTTTGAAGATTTATTTATTTATTCATTTTGGTGGGGGTGGGGTGGGGAGGGAGGGGAGCAGGCGGGCCACTTCTATTGGTCTTTCATTTGTCCATTTTCATCCATCCTTTTTTCTTTGTCCCGTGTGGGCCTCCCATCGCGGTGGCCTCTGTTGTCACAGAGCACCTGCTCTGGGTGCATGCGCTCCAGAGCTCTGGCTCGGTAGTTGCACACATCAGTCCAGCTGCTCCGTGGCACGTGGGATCTTCCCAGGCCAGGGATCGAACCGGTGCCCCTTGCACTGCAAGGCGGTATCCTTACCCATTGGACCACCAGGGAAGCCCTCAGAAGCCCTCCAGTTGTGTTTTTGAATAACTGTATCTAGGTCAATTGTCCATAAAAATTCAGTTAGTTTTGTTTTAAGTATATGTGCTCTTTTTCTATATGGGAAACAAGCATAAATATTTAATAAGTTTTACCCAAATATCCTGAAATAGTTAATGGCTATAGCTAAGAAACTCATGAATGCTGACACCCTGTTCCATGTTCTAATACCTTTCAAAAATAACTTACCCCCGTTTTGCTTAAGCTCCCCAAAGCCATTTAAACTTTCATAATTATTATTAGCACCATATCTCTGCCTTCAGTATTAAACTTTTAAATGGTAAAATTATGTTCACATTAGAAATTCCAAATTATGAGAGAGAGTAGAATTCACCTTAACAATTTAATAGATATAAATTTGAGCAATGCTATATATAAACCTAAAACAAGAATAACTTATATGTATCCACATTAAATATCAATGCATAGCATCTAGCCCATGTCCAACTCTAGTTGTATAGTTTGTATATAATTTGATCATTAAAGTAGGGAAAAAATGGAAGTGCTCTTAAAACTGAATAGAAACAAACAAACAAAACACTGAATAGAAACAAACAAAAATAGATGATATGCTAAGAGAAAGTCTTGAGTTTATACACTTGAGTTCTCCACTTATTCCCTGACACAGTGTGATTTGGGGGCTACCTTACCCTGTTACCTCTCCTCACAGCTGATAAAAAAGGAAAGAAAGAGTAGTACCAAATATTTTCTGTGGTGAGATATGCTTGTGTCTTCACAACTAACTTGCCAGCTGACTCTCCAGCTGCTCAAATATAAGATGACCATATTCAAAGGAATCTCACTGCTAAGACTTTCTGGAAGGAGGAAGAGCATCAGCTCAAAATCTAAAATACTCAGGAGAATCTGATTTTGGTATCACTATAGATTCAGAACCCTCCTAACTTCCTTCTAATGGGCAAGTGACAGAAATCTACATGAATGAGATGTGGAAAAAAAAGGATAAAGGAAAAAGCAATAATAAAATGAATGAAACAAATAACCGGGGATTTCAAAGCTAAAACTGAAAAACCCCTGTGGTAGTTCAAATGAGTTCTTTCAGTTCCAAAACGAAGAGTGCTTCAATTCCATGCAAATAAGTTATTGCCTTCAAATTTCTAGGCATTCTGAATCTTGACTTCCTCTGAGCTGATGATAACTTGAAGACATCAGCAATTTTTCCACCAGCCTTCTAAATTGTGCATTTTTTATCATAACTACATGATAGAAGAAAGAAGAAACTAATGACATCAGTAAATTGCACAAAGCTCCTATTTAAGTCAGTGACATACTGCGCACATTTGACACCTGGAGCAGATCATTTTTAATATCCCCATTCTATACAACAAGATTATTTTCAGCAACTATCATACAGTGAAATGAATCATAACAGTGGTGAGGATGATGCTTGGGGTGGGGGGAGCATATAGTGATATTCTTTCCATTGAACTTTGTGCAAAAGTCATGTCCTTAAAAAATTAAATAATAAAAAATATTTCATCACCACAAAAGAAAAAAAATGATTTATACATTTTAATTCTGTTGACAGATTTTTGTGAAAAAAGATCTTAAAAATTTTCAACATATATGAAAAACTCCAAGTGATTATTTAGAAGAAAAGAGATTGCAGTAACTCAAATTCTGTATCTTCATGTCTGTCAAGCTGTGCCATCACTGGCCTTTTTCGATCTACTGTTTGGATGCAGGAGCATGTCATAGTGTAGGAATTGGAGACACCAACTGCACCTGAAGCAACATTAAGCAACTTGAGAGTAGTAGCAGTCTTATTCTTGAACTTCATCTCGCAATGACCACATGCAGTTGAATTTCCATGATCTGAGCTAATATAACATTAGGTTCTCTGAATTATTTTCCTTGTAACAAAAATATTTATTAAAGAATAAGTAATAAAATGTGCTAATTTGAAGCTGTGTAGGTATAGTATTAAAATGCAAGTGTAACCACGTAACAGTCATTTATTATTTAGACCCATGAAAGATTTTTCTTGGGAAGGGGGAGAAATATTTTCCTATTAACTTCCTTCTAATGGGCAAGTGACAGAAATCTACATGAATGAGATGTGGAAAAAAAAGGATAAAGGAAAAAGCAATAATAAAATGAATGAAACAAATAACCGGGGATTTCAAAGCTAAAACTGAAAAACCCCTGTGGTAGTTCAAATGAGTTCTTTCAGTTCCAAAACGAAGAGTGCTTCAATTCCATGCAAATAAGTTATTGCCTTCAAATTTCTAGGCATTCTGAATCTTGACTTCCTCTGAGCTGATGATAACTTGAAGACATCAGCAATTTTTCCACCAGCCTTCTAAATTGTGCATTTTTTATCATAACTACATGATAGAAGAAAGAAGAAACTAATGACATCAGTAAATTGCACAAAGCTCCTATTTAAGTCAGTGACATACTGCGCACATTTGACACCTGGAGCAGATCATTTTTAATATCCCCATTCTATACAACAAGATTATTTTCAGCAACTATCATACAGTGAAATGAATCATAACAGTGGTGAGGATGATGCTTGGGGTGGGGGGAGCATATAGTGATATTCTTTCCATTGAACTTTGTGCAAAAGTCATGTCCTTAAAAAATTAAATAATAAAAAATATTTCATCACCACAAAAGAAAAAAAATGATTTATACATTTTAATTCTGTTGACAGATTTTTGTGAAAAAAGATCTTAAAAATTTTCAACATATATGAAAAACTCCAAGTGATTATTTAGAAGAAAAGAGATTGCAGTAACTCAAATTCTGTATCTTCATGTCTGTCAAGCTGTGCCATCACTGGCCTTTTTCGATCTACTGTTTGGATGCAGGAGCATGTCATAGTGTAGGAATTGGAGACACCAACTGCACCTGAAGCAACATTAAGCAACTTGAGAGTAGTAGCAGTCTTATTCTTGAACTTCATCTCGCAATGACCACATGCAGTTGAATTTCCATGATCTGAGCTAATATAACATTAGGTTCTCTGAATTATTTTCCTTGTAACAAAAATATTTATTAAAGAATAAGTAATAAAATGTGCTAATTTGAAGCTGTGTAGGTATAGTATTAAAATGCAAGTGTAACCACGTAACAGTCATTTATTATTTAGACCCATGAAAGATTTTTCTTGGGAAGGGGGAGAAATATTTTCCTATTAACATTGTTTAGAATTGTTGATACATGATTATAGCCACAAAATAAAGCAGACTAATTTTTTGTGGATGTTAGTCCTATTTTTAAATTCTCTACTAAAAATGTAGCCTCTTATTGCCTGATCTTGAGGCAGACTTCTTGCACCTCACTTCCATTGGTATGCTATTGATTTAAGTTATTTTTTTATTCTATAAAATGACAGTCACAATAAGACAGTGGTTTTGGTCTCACTGTATAGAGATCAGCTCCAAGACTTTGTAGGATAATAATGAATACAAAATAACTGCTCTTTGGAATATTTTTCAAAGAATATTTATATTGATTTGATTTTTATTTTATTCATTTATGTATGTTAGGGCCTCCACTAATTTTCTAAAGAGTCATTCTTTTCTTTAGTACAATGTTCATTCTTATCTTTTCCTAAATGCATGTTTACATTATTAGATTTGTCAACAAATCTAATAGGTAGACGATAGATATTCTCTTTTAGAAAAGACAATAAAAATTCTTCTCTCTTCTATAGTATTGTTTTTAGCAAGCATCAAAAAGCATCTGTGAAGATAGTTATAGAAAATAACTGTGCTTTGAATAATCCCATTCTGGGCCAATGACCTTTTCAAGCATGCTGTTATCCACATGGCTACAGAAGAAGAGAGAAGGACAAGGATGTAGGCCTTAAATTCCAGCTGCAACAACAAAAATTCCTGGGTATCAGTAGATCACGAAAATCAGGGAGGGGTTTGATCCACATAACCCCTGCACATTAGGGACCATTACTATAATTGCAACTTGCTGCTATGTGCAGCTCACGTTTAAGCCTTTAATTCAGAGGCCTTACTCCAATCTTTAGAAGTGGCTGATAGAATTGTAATTTCTTTTTTATTTTTTTTTAACTTTGGGCTCCTGTATTGTTTATTTTTATTTATTTATTTTCATCCATCTTTATTCTTTGGCCTGTGTGGACCTCCCATCGCAGTAGCCTCTCTGGCTGCAGAGCACCGGCTCTGCAGCCTGCGCTCCAGAGCACTGGCTTGTAATTGGACACACTGGTCCAGCCACTCTGCGGCATATGGGATCTTACCGGGCCAGGGATCAAACTGGTGCCCCCTGCACTGCAAAGCAGACTGTCTACCCACTGGACTACCAGGGAAGCCCTGTAATTATTCTTATATTTAAATTATCTCCGGTGACTGTCAGAACAGGCCAGGTCCCACAGCTCTTGACAAGCGCAAAATCGGTAGCAGCTTTCACAGAATTGGCACATACTTTGACTTGGCAAACAGGGTGTTTAAAGCTGTTTTTACAAAAGTTTCCATTATTTTTACAAAAGCTGCTACAAATTTTAAGCTTTTTTCACATTTCAAACGTATGTGTGTGTTTATGGACAGATAAAAACCAAAGGGAAAATAGGAAAGCATCCCAGGTTTCCTGCTACATTTTCACCCAAATAGGTATGCGTTGAGACTTGCAACTAGAGCTGTATGTGAATATCTCGATTCAGGCTAGCAAAACAAACCCCTGTTTTTCCAACTCAAAAGTTTCTTCCAGTATCCATAGTCTTGAGCCTTGACTCTATTGTAGCTATCTTGTGAGTACATGTGAACCTCTATTTGAAATGTTTTACTGTATAATGTTTTCCTTAGAAACATCCACAGTCCTGTTTTTAGCAATTCTGCCTTTTGGGAGGAAACTAATGCAAATCAGAGATGAGAACAAAAACCTCTGAGCTGATGCTTCCTGTCCTCTAGATGGTTGCCGATTAAGGCTCTGGAGGAATCCTATAGCCTGCTATGGAGATTAAGCCAACTTGCCTACAGACTCACTGCTTCTGGCTAAGAACTCTCTGTTTCTATCATTCTAGTTACCTCCTTCTAGAAACATTGGTTGAAAGCACAGTTGGGCTAACCCCAGGGCCATTCACCATCTTCACCCAGACAACCTTTACAAGGAAGCAGAAAAAAGAGGTATAACCGTATCTCTAAACACCCCTCTTTGTTACAGTTGGTGAGACTGAACTTGTGAGTTACTAGGACCCTTGTCAGGAGGCTCCATGCGGTTCGAGTGTCCCAATGAATAGGAACATCTCAAAGACTTATGCTGGATTCCCAGGATAGTAGCCCCAGGGCATGGTGACCACCCAAGTTATCACTGGGCTTCGTGACACAGCCTAGCACCAGTAAGAAAAATGTTCAAATTTATCATTTGGTAGTGACTCCTAAATGTTTAAATTTAGCACACAATTCTAGAGATTCTGTGAGAGGAAAACTGATATTTCACAAAGACTTTTAAGATATTCAGAGTGAGGTTGTCCCTAATATAATAATCTTCTTTGGCTTCTAAATATATATTTCAGAAGAGAAAAGCCTTATTTTAGTATATCATTTCTCAAGCACTTGAAGTCTTAACATGAGTGATATAGAGGATTCTCGTATGAATATATAGTAATTTTTTTTAAAGTCTTGATTTGACAAATAAGATGTTGAGCATATATCTCAGTGCCTCAGAATAATTATGCTTGTTTTCCAAACAGAAGGAAGATGCAGCAGCTGAATTAGTTGCCCATTTTTATTCACAAAATGATAATTAGAGAAGGAATGAAATCTGGCATGTCAAGATTTAAGAAAGAATAACTTGCTTGTTTTTTAAGCATCTAGTAAAGTGCCTACTCTATTATATTTCAAAATAACATTTCAGACCTTTGTTTATCTGTGTCTTCAAAGAGTTGTGTGTGTTAGGATTCTAACTAAGCTTTATCTGAAGACTGACCTATATAATATTTGTAGGCAGAGGTGGTTTATAAATAGCTTCTGTTTATTCCATGTCCACTATGTGCCAAGCCCCTCTTCAAATGAAACTCTGGACCTGAGTGAGTCTATAGCCTGCTATGGAGATTAAGCCAACTTGCCTACAGACTCACTGCTTCTGGCTAAGAACTCTCTGTTTCTATCATTCTAGTTACCTCCTTCTAGAAACATTGGTTGAAAGCACAGTTGGGCTAACCCCAGGGCCATTCACCATCTTCACCCAGACAACCTTTACAAGGAAGCAGAAAAAAGAGGTATAACCGTATCTCTAAACACCCCTCTTTGTTACAGTTGGTGAGACTGAACTTGTGAGTTACTAGGACCCTTGTCAGGAGGCTCCATGCGGTTCGAGTGTCCCAATGAATAGGAACATCTCAAAGACTTATGCTGGATTCCCAGGATAGTAGCCCCAGGGCATGGTGACCACCCAAGTTATCACTGGGCTTCGTGACACAGCCTAGCACCAGTAAGAAAAATGTTCAAATTTATCATTTGGTAGTGACTCCTAAATGTTTAAATTTAGCACACAATTCTAGAGATTCTGTGAGAGGAAAACTGATATTTCACAAAGACTTTTAAGATCTGCAGAGTGCGGGTCTCCCTAATATAATAATCTTCTTTGGCTTCTAAATATATATTTCAGAAGAGAAAAGCCTTATTTTAGTATATCATTTCTCAAGCACTTGAAGTCTTAACATGAGTGATATAGAGGATTCTCGTATGAATATATAGTAATTTTTTTTAAAGTCTTGATTTGACAAATAAGATGTTGAGCATATATCTCAGTGCCTCAGAATAATTATGCTTGTTTTCCAAACAGAAGGAAGATGCAGCAGCTGAATTAGTTGCCCATTTTTATTCACAAAATGATAATTAGAGAAGGAATGAAATCTGGCATGTCAAGATTTAAGAAAGAATAACTTGCTTGTTTTTTAAGCATCTAGTAAAGTGCCTACTCTATTATATTTCAAAATAACATTTCAGACCTTTGTTTATCTGTGTCTTCAAAGAGTTGTGTGTGTTAGGATTCTAACTAAGCTTTATCTGAAGACTGACCTATATAATATTTGTAGGCAGAGGTGGTTTATAAATAGCTTCTGTTTATTCCATGTCCACTATGTGCCAAGCCCCATCTTCAAATGAAACTCTGGACCTGAGGTGAGTACAGGGATGTGCAAGACTGGTCTGTGGGCTCTAGGGGTCAGATCCTAGGATAACTCCGGAGGAGAAGCCAGAACAGAGGATTGAGGAATAATTTTCCTGCCTACTGGCCCTATACCGGGCCACAGGCTTTCACTGATGGAGGTAATTTCTCCAAGCGCTGTTGGTGCCTTGTGAAACATCCACTAGGTGGTTGTTACAGTGGGATACAGAGGTGAGTAAGATGTGGCCCTAACCTGCAAAGAGCCTACAACCCAAAGGAAGACACTGAGATGTGAAAAGATCTTAATCATTTATGGTTTTTGGTCACCATACATGTGTATTGATTGTCAAGGATCAAGGATCCATTGGAGGTGAGGGACGGCAATCAGGAATTTATCTGAACTGAATTTTGAATAACAGATAGTAGTTAAATAACACACACACACACACACACACACACAAGCATGTACACACATACATATACTCTTCATGAGCCTTAATCAGGCACCTTGTCCAAGTCTCCTAATCTGAAAGAAAGGTAAGAAACAGATGCATGTTGTCAGTGCTCTGAATTTTGCTCAGTCTGACTTTGCAGCCATGTTGACACTCTGCTTGATATACTCTTGTCTTAAACGGTGTGCTGACTTCTTGATTAGGGGTTTCTATTTTGTTATCAGTGCATTAGGCAATATGCCACTCAGGTGGCAGAATTTGATTACAGTTTTCATCTTTGCTTCCTGAATTGCTGTGGATCTTCTCTGGTGTTGGCTGATATGTGACCTCTGCAGTTTTTGATTTGAAAGTTTGCTTGAGAACTTACAGGATGAACTGACCCCACCTCAGCCTTAGCTTCTGGTTTTCCTCAATCTTGTAAAGTGCCTACTCTATTATATTTCAAAATAACATTTCAGACCTTTGTTTATCTGTGTCTTCAAAGAGTTGTGTGTGTTAGGATTCTAACTAAGCTTTATCTGAAGACTGACCTATATAATATTTGTAGGCAGAGGTGGTTTATAAATAGCTTCTGTTTATTCCATGTCCACTATGTGCCAAGCCCCATCTTCAAATGAAACTCTGGACCTGAGGTGAGTACAGGGATGTGCAAGACTGGTCTGTGGGCTCTAGGGGTCAGATCCTAGGATAACTCCGGAGGAGAAGCCAGAACAGAGGATTGAGGAATAATTTTCCTGCCTACTGGCCCTATACCGGGCCACAGGCTTTCACTGATGGAGGTAATTTCTCCAAGCGCTGTTGGTGCCTTGTGAAACATCCACTAGGTGGTTGTTACAGTGGGATACAGAGGTGAGTAAGATGTGGCCCTAACCTGCAAAGAGCCTACAACCCAAAGGAAGACACTGAGATGTGAAAAGATCTTAATCATTTATGGTTTTTGGTCACCATACATGTGTATTGATTGTCAAGGATCAAGGATCCATTGGAGGTGAGGGACGGCAATCAGGAATTTATCTGAACTGAATTTTGAATAACAGATAGTAGTTAAATAACACACACACACACACACACACACACAAGCATGTACACACATACATATACTCTTCATGAGCCTTAATCAGGCACCTTGTCCAAGTCTCCTAATCTGAAAGAAAGGTAAGAAACAGATGCATGTTGTCAGTGCTCTGAATTTTGCTCAGTCTGACTTTGCAGCCATGTTGACACTCTGCTTGATATACTCTTGTCTTAAACGGTGTGCTGACTTCTTGATTAGGGGTTTCTATTTTGTTATCAGTGCATTAGGCAATATGCCACTCAGGTGGCAGAATTTGATTACAGTTTTCATCTTTGCTTCCTGAATTGCTGTGGATCTTCTCTGGTGTTGGCTGATATGTGACCTCTGCAGTTTTTGATTTGAAAGTTTGCTTGAGAACTTACAGGATGAACTGACCCCCACCTCAGCCTTAGCTTCTGGTTTTCCTCAATCTTTCCGGTAGTGGCCTTGTGTGCTACAGTGGAGAAGGCTAAGCCTATGATTATAGGGCTGCTTTATCCGAGGGCTGTGAGGAGTGGGTCAAAAGTAATACCATCAACTCTGGCGTGACTAGTCATTATCTAATGGACCATTCAGCCTTCACAACTTTCTCAAGTGTAGACAACTTGAGCAAGAGCTGAAGAAGTTTCAACGTGCTGACAAACTTTAGTTAACGTGAAACCATATTTTCTGTTCCAGAAAGTTTGATAGCCACGCTCTTTGTAACAAAGAATTTCAGTATGCAAAACTCTTGTTCAGTATGGGTAGTTTTGTGTTTTTCTTAGTATCTCTGCTAGAGGTAAGCAGTAATATTTAAGAAAATGGCATTGGGCTAGATTTCTTTAACTGGAATGTTAAGAAATTGAGAGTGAGTAAAAATAAAAATAACATGAAGAACTAGAGCATGTTTTAAAATAGCTGGTTTTTTATTTTTTTGTTGTTCATTCATTGAATATGTATTAAATGCCTACTGTGTTTTTGACATTGCTTTAAGTGCTTGGAATACATTAGTGAAGAAATTAGACAAAAATCCCTGCCTTAAATATGTTTATATTCTAGAGTTATCATCTTCCCTTTGAAGAAGTCAGTAGTAATTTAATACATAGGTTGAGCTATAGGCTCATGTAAATTATTTATGCAGGTTTTAATTTTATTCAGTTCAATAATTTGACCATCTTATATAACTCCTAGATTTTTTTCCTCTCCTGTATTCATTCATTTAACAAGTAGGCCTTAGGTGGGGTCTGAATGTCAAATATTAGCATGTATACACTATAGAGACCTGCCTTCAGGAAGTCATAGTCCAGTAAGAGAACCTGAGACTTGCACACAAATAGCCACCGAGAAGTTCATGGTAAAAGTCATGCAGTGTTTCAACAGAATTAAGAGAGAACAGGGACGGGGAAGATGAAGGAGTTGATTAAGGGATGCTGGAAAAGAGGGGGACCATTTCAGTTCAGGCACCATTATGTGACCTCTGCAGTTTTTGATTTGAAAGTTTGCTTGAGAACTTACAGGATGAACTGACCCCCACCTCAGCCTTAGCTTCTGGTTTTCCTCAATCTTTCCGGTAGTGGCCTTGTGTGCTACAGTGGAGAAGGCTAAGCCTATGATTATAGGGCTGCTTTATCCGAGGGCTGTGAGGAGTGGGTCAAAAGTAATACCATCAACTCTGGCGTGACTAGTCATTATCTAATGGACCATTCAGCCTTCACAACTTTCTCAAGTGTAGACAACTTGAGCAAGAGCTGAAGAAGTTTCAACGTGCTGACAAACTTTAGTTAACGTGAAACCATATTTTCTGTTCCAGAAAGTTTGATAGCCACGCTCTTTGTAACAAAGAATTTCAGTATGCAAAACTCTTGTTCAGTATGGGTAGTTTTGTGTTTTTCTTAGTATCTCTGCTAGAGGTAAGCAGTAATATTTAAGAAAATGGCATTGGGCTAGATTTCTTTAACTGGAATGTTAAGAAATTGAGAGTGAGTAAAAATAAAAATAACATGAAGAACTAGAGCATGTTTTAAAATAGCTGGTTTTTTATTTTTTTGTTGTTCATTCATTGAATATGTATTAAATGCCTACTGTGTTTTTGACATTGCTTTAAGTGCTTGGAATACATTAGTGAAGAAATTAGACAAAAATCCCTGCCTTAAATATGTTTATATTCTAGAGTTATCATCTTCCCTTTGAAGAAGTCAGTAGTAATTTAATACATAGGTTGAGCTATAGGCTCATGTAAATTATTTATGCAGGTTTTAATTTTATTCAGTTCAATAATTTGACCATCTTATATAACTCCTAGATTTTTTTCCTCTCCTGTATTCATTCATTTAACAAGTAGGCCTTAGGTGGGGTCTGAATGTCAAATATTAGCATGTATACACTATAGAGACCTGCCTTCAGGAAGTCATAGTCCAGTAAGAGAACCTGAGACTTGCACACAAATAGCCACCGAGAAGTTCATGGTAAAAGTCATGCAGTGTTTCAACAGAATTAAGAGAGAACAGGGACGGGGAAGATGAAGGAGTTGATTAAGGGATGCTGGAAAAGAGGGGGACCATTTCAGTTCAGGCACCATTATTAGCAGACAGCTTTGCAAGTAAAAGGTAAAGAAAAAGGGCAAAATATATTTAAAGGCTAGCAAAATTGCATACCTTAACTGGCACATATTAGTAGTGAAAAGATGTGTTAA
This sequence comes from Tragulus kanchil, assembly GCA_022376925.1. Taxonomy (NCBI): domain Eukaryota; kingdom Metazoa; phylum Chordata; class Mammalia; order Artiodactyla; family Tragulidae; genus Tragulus; species Tragulus kanchil. The sequence continues at coordinate 47,941,112 of JAIOJX010000004.1, read as the reverse complement.
ATTCAGATTGTGGAGAGATTTGAATGACAAGCTCCAAGTTTGTAGTTACTCATTAGAAATGAGGAAAGGGAGGGCACGGGTGGATTTTTGCTATAGAAATGGCACTACATATATTGTGTCTAAAAGAGTTAAGCTAATCCCTTGTCTACAGGATGATTGGTCTAGGCTAGGGCAGCATGCTGTGATGGTTAGAACAGAGTGAATTCTGTTTGGTGTCAGCTTTCGTGTGCAGTGTCTTAAGGTACAATTAAGTATTATTTGGACCAATTCACAGTGGGATAACATAGGCAAGGATGTCTTCGAACTTTCTAAAGAGTGCCAGCCTCTTCCTATACTTTCAGAACATGATTCTGTCAAGGTGACACCTTTAGTTAAATAAGAGCAGTTATAATTAGATATTGGGGAACTATAGAAAATTGGAGAACGTTAAAGGTCTGAGAAGAGAAAAATATCAAATTAGCAAATGACTAGTAACTTAATGCAAATGTATAATTTTTATGTCAATACTACAGTATAAATTTATTTGGGAGGATAATTTTAAAATCACTATTTTCTGTTTATGTCAGATTCAGATACAGAACTATGCATCAGTAGATTATTTATGCAGGTTTTAATTTTATTCAGTTCAATAATTTGACCATCTTATATAACTCCTAGATTTTTTTCCTCTCCTGTATTCATTCATTTAACAAGTAGGCCTTAGGTGGGGTCTGAATGTCAAATATTAGCATGTATACACTATAGAGACCTGCCTTCAGGAAGTCATAGTCCAGTAAGAGAACCTGAGACTTGCACACAAATAGCCACCGAGAAGTTCATGGTAAAAGTCATGCAGTGTTTCAACAGAATTAAGAGAGAACAGGGACGGGGAAGATGAAGGAGTTGATTAAGGGATGCTGGAAAAGAGGGGGACCATTTCAGTTCAGGCACCATTATTAGCAGACAGCTTTGCAAGTAAAAGGTAAAGAAAAAGGGCAAAATATATTTAAAGGCTAGCAAAATTGCATACCTTAACTGGCACATATTAGTAGTGAAAAGATGTGTTAAATTCAGATTGTGGAGAGATTTGAATGACAAGCTCCAAGTTTGTAGTTACTCATTAGAAATGAGGAAAGGGAGGGCACGGGTGGATTTTTGCTATAGAAATGGCACTACATATATTGTGTCTAAAAGAGTTAAGCTAATCCCTTGTCTACAGGATGATTGGTCTAGGCTAGGGCAGCATGCTGTGATGGTTAGAACAGAGTGAATTCTGTTTGGTGTCAGCTTTCGTGTGCAGTGTCTTAAGGTACAATTAAGTATTATTTGGACCAATTCACAGTGGGATAACATAGGCAAGGATGTCTTGAACTTTCTAAAGAGTGCCAGCCTCTTCCTATACTTTCAGAACATGATTCTGTCAAGGTGACACCTTTAGTTAAATAAGAGCAGTTATAATTAGATATTGGGGAACTATAGAAAATTGGAGAACGTTAAAGGTCTGAGAAGAGAAAAATATCAAATTAGCAAATGACTAGTAACTTAATGCAAATGTATAATTTTTATGTCAATACTACAGTATAAATTTATTTGGGAGGATAATTTTAAAATCACTATTTTCTGTTTATGTCAGATTCAGATACAGAACTATGCATCAGTAGATTATACAATCCATGAATGATCACTGGTTTGCAGCAAGTATCTAAATGAATACATCATTAGATCCCTTGCTTAAAAATGTATCTACATGGGGACTTCTCTGGTGGCCCAGTGACTAAGGCTCCTGGCTTCCAATGCAGGAGACCTGTGTTTGAGCCCTGGTCAGGGAGCTAGATTCCACATATTGCAACTAAGACCCAGCATAGTCAAATAAATAAATATTTTTTTTGAAATGTATCTACACTAGATTCCTTCAATAAACACTTAGAGATTAGCACTACAGTGCCCATTTAGGTGTTGAGTAGTTAGATTTGTGTTTAATTGGTAACCACTCTCTTCTTGTGAATGCTTAGTACATCAAGAATTTGTCTTTAGTTTCAGAAGTCACAAGCTATTTATAATGTAATTTTGTAGTTTGGAAGTGATTGTTTTTAAAATACTGATTGGACTTACCAAGAGCTCAATAGGAAGACAGTTAAATAAATTATTTGCAAATGAACCAAATACAAGATTTTGAAGTTAAAGCATCTGTGAAATTACCATTTGCTGCTGTCATTTTTGCCGTATTGGTATTATTCAAATAGCAAGTCAGGTTTTTCTAAAAATATTTAAGGGTGTGGGTAATTTCTCTGCCCTTTATTAATAATATAACATGAGCATGAATCTTAACCAAAGCATGACTTTCATAATTATTCTTTAAGAATGTCCTTTATCCCCATGGTAAGCTAATTATGGGTCATTTTACATGAGACAGAAAACAGTCCCTATGCTGTATAGCAGAGAACTTTAAATTCCATTTGCAGCATTACTGTTGATTGATTGTGACAATGAACAAGTCACTTAAGCTCTGCATAACCTCAATTTCTCCATCTGTTAAAAGGAAATAATCTCTGTCACAGGATACTTTCAGAACATGATTCTGTCAAGGTGACACCTTTAGTTAAATAAGAGCAGTTATAATTAGATATTGGGGAACTATAGAAAATTGGAGAACGTTAAAGGTCTGAGAAGAGAAAATATCAAATTAGCAAATGACTAGTAACTTAATGCAAATGTATAATTTTTATGTCAATACTACAGTATAAATTTATTTGGGAGGATAATTTTAAAATCACTATTTTCTGTTTATGTCAGATTCAGATACAGAACTATGCATCAGTAGATTATACAATCCATGAATGATCACTGGTTTGCAGCAAGTATCTAAATGAATACATCATTAGATCCCTTGCTTAAAAATGTATCTACATGGGGACTTCTCTGGTGGCCCAGTGACTAAGGCTCCTGGCTTCCAATGCAGGAGACCTGTGTTTGAGCCCTGGTCAGGAGCTAGATTCCACATATTGCAACTAAGACCCAGCATAGTCAAATAAATAAATATTTTTTTTGAAATGTATCTACACTAGATTCCTTCAATAAACACTTAGAGATTAGCACTACAGTGCCCATTTAGGTGTTGAGTAGTTAGATTTGTGTTTAATTGGTAACCACTCTCTTCTTGTGAATGCTTAGTACATCAAGAATTTGTCTTTAGTTTCAGAAGTCACAAGCTATTTATAATGTAATTTTGTAGTTTGGAAGTGATTGTTTTTAAAATACTGATTGGACTTACCAAGAGCTCAATAGGAAGACAGTTAAATAAATTATTTGCAAATGAACCAAATACAATTTTTTTAAGTTAAAGCATCTGTGAAATTACCATTTGCTGCTGTCATTTTTGCCGTATTGGTATTATTCAAATAGCAAGTCAGGTTTTTCTAAAAATATTTAAGGGTGTGGGTAATTTCTCTGCCCTTTATTAATAATATAACATGAGCATGAATCTTAACCAAAGCATGACTTTCATAATTATTCTTTAAGAATGTCCTTTATCCCCATGGTAAGCTAATTATGGGTCATTTTACATGAGACAGAAAACAGTCCCTATGCTGTATAGCAGAGAACTTTAAATTCCATTTGCAGCATTACTGTTGATTGATTGTGACAATGAACAAGTCACTTAAGCTCTGCATAACCTCAATTTCTCCATCTGTTAAAAGGAAATAATCTCTGTCACAGGATACTTTCAAAGCACTCTGGAATCAAGGGCACAAAGATATTCCATAAATCAAGGGTAGTATTATTATTGCTCATCCAAAATGTAATAAAATATTTTTTTAATGGAGTAACCATTCAGCACAGATTTAAAGATAGTCTCTGAATTTAGAATGTCTTCCTACTCCTGCCTTTTAGTCTTGAATGTTTACATGATTTCCTTCAAAGCTTCAATCCTCTGAAGGTAATTATTGCATTCTTTGGCTTTGTTGAGAATCATTATATTTTATGACTTCCCTTAGCTTCTATTTTAGACACTTTATTCTTCATTTTACACGCCTTCTCTCCACCCCCAGAATTTTTACACCTTGTGTCTCTTTTCTACTTTGTGCTTCTTATATTTTCATTTGAAAACATTCCCTATGATTTTCTTTTCCTTTAAATAGACAATTGTTTACCCTGAAATTGGCTTTCCTCACAGTGAAAATTAAAGTCAGAGTTACTTGCTGTCACTGGTCATTCTTACAAACATTTCTTACAATAAAGACACAGGTTGCATTTTAGTGAACAGTCAGCTAAAAAACGACTTGGTTTTGAAGATGAAACTGACAAAACAAAAATGAAGAGTTAAAAGTATGTGAGAAAATCAAACAGTAACTTTGAATTTCAATATTTCATACCAAGAAGATGAGCTGTACAAGGTTTCCTAGCTGATCATTCTTTTTCCTTGGCTCAAATTGATTTGCGCGCTGCTTGACTCATTTGCTAGACTCACATATATTCATGGATCTGTCTCTGAGCCCTCTGTTCGATTCATCAGTTTGTCTGTTTTTGTGCCACTTCATATGATTTTTATTATTAAAACTTTATTGTACATGTTAATATCTGGCAGAGTAAGTCCTTTTTTAAGGTGTACTTAGCTACATGTAGCTATAATCCTCCAAAAAAAAATTAAAAGCATGTTCATAATTATTCTTTAAGAATGTCCTTTATCCCCATGGTAAGCTAATTATGGGTCATTTTACATGAGACAGAAAACAGTCCCTATGCTGTATAGCAGAGAACTTTAAATTCCATTTGCAGCATTACTGTTGATTGATTGTGACAATGAACAAGTCACTTAAGCTCTGCATAACCTCAATTTCTCCATCTGTTAAAAGGAAATAATCTCTGTCACAGGATACTTTCAAAGCACTCTGGAATCAAGGGCACAAAGATATTCCATAAATCAAGGGTAGTATTATTATTGCTCATCCAAAATGTAATAAAATATTTTTTTAATGGAGTAACCATTCAGCACAGATTTAAAGATAGTCTCTGAATTTAGAATGTCTTCCTACTCCTGCCTTTTAGTCTTGAATGTTTACATGATTTCCTTCAAAGCTTCAATCCTCTGAAGGTAATTATTGCATTCTTTGGCTTTGTTGAGAATCATTATATTTTATGACTTCCCTTAGCTTCTATTTTAGACACTTTATTCTTCATTTTACACGCCTTCTCTCCACCCCAGAATTTTTACACCTTGTGTCTCTTTTCTACTTTGTGCTTCTTATATTTTCATTTGAAAACATTCCCTATGATTTTCTTTTCCTTTAAATAGACAATTGTTTACCCTGAAATTGGCTTTCCTCACAGTGAAAATTAAAGTCAGAGTTACTTGCTGTCACTGGTCATTCTTACAAACATTTCTTACAATAAAGACACAGGTTGCATTTTAGTGAACAGTCAGCTAAAAAACGACTTGGTTTTGAAGATGAAACTGACAAAACAAAAATGAAGAGTTAAAAGTATGTGAGAAAATCAAACAGTAACTTTGAATTTCAATATTTCATACCAAGAAGATGAGCTGTACAAGGTTTCCTAGCTGATCATTCTTTTTCCTTGGCTCAAATTGATTTGCGGCGCTGCTTGACTCATTTGCTAGACTCACATATATTCATGGATCTGTCTCTGAGCCCTCTGTTCGATTCATCAGTTTGTCTGTTTTTGTGCCACTTCATATGATTTTTATTATTAAAACTTTATTGTACATGTTAATATCTGGCAGAGTAAGTCCTTTTTTAAGGTGTACTTAGCTACATGTAGCTATAATCCTCCATATAAAATTTAAAAATAAGCTTGATTCCCTCAAAAAATCCAACTGGAATTTTAATTGAGAGAACTGACGCTGTATTATTTCTGACACTGCCTTATCTATTGTCTGGTAAGGTCAAGTACAGTGAGATGGTCTTTTCAAATTTCCGTTTTAAAAATTCTGTGGTTCTGAAATGCACCTTCATTCCTTCCGTGGGAATGTCTAATGGGGAACGTTTCCCACCAGAAGCGACGAGCATATTTGTAAAGCAGCTGATGACTTCCTGATTCCAGGTATTCTAGGATGACAGAGGAAGAGGAAGTCAGGTTGGGGTGGAAGGCCTGAGGAAGACTTCTTGGTGGAATACTTGATTATGTCAGATTTGGCAGAGAGGGAGACTGGGGAACAAAGAGGCAGGCACTTCAGCAAACCATGTTGACCCTCCGCAGGCATCCATACAGCAGCTACTAAGAGTTACTTAGGGAAGGGGATAGGGGATGCCCCCTCTCGCCCCCAAGAAAAATCAGTGGTTCTTAACCAAGGCTAATTTTTCCCTCCAACCCTCCAGGGAACAGTTGTCAATGTTCAGAGTCATTTTTGGTTGTCATAGCTGTTACTGACCAGGGTTCTTGGACTCCCTTAATCAATAGAAATGGACAAGAAATTCAGACAGGGCTTTATTGGAACCCATGCTGCAATGAGAGGGAGCAAAAGCAAATAAAACAAAGTTCCTTTGCCTGCTTCTTGGGCAGGAGTGAGGTGGTTCCTTACACAGGGTGAGAGAAGAGGTGAATCTAGGTGTGAGGGTGGTTTAGGTGGTCTGCCCACCCACTTGGTGGTTCTGTGTGCAGGGTGCATTTGGAGCACCCTGCTTTTCCTCCTGGCTCCTCAGAAGTGGCAGCTGGGATTTTGGTCTTTATGTATTTTTTTGCTCATCATTTTCACCTACAGTACACACACTCAGTTATTTTTAGTTGCTTATGGTTTCTTTGAATTTTGTTGCTCAAGGAGGTGCTTGTCCAGGTGCAAGTGCTTGCTTGCTCCCGCGATGGGGCCCAGCCTGTCTCACAACTGGGAAAAAGGTTTTTTGTTTTGTTTTGTTTTGTTTTTTCTTTTTGAACTGCATTTAGTGGGTAAAGGCCAGGATGCTAAACCTAATACAATGAACACAGCAGCTCCCATTGCAAGAAATTACCTGACCCCCAAATGTCAATATGGCTGATGTTGAGAGACCCAGGGATAGAAAGAAAGTAACCAACCCTGGCGGCACCATAGGGTCACCTGGTAAACTTGAAAAAATACTGATCCCCACCACCACACCCATCATTCCCACCCCCGGCTCTGGAAATTCTGACTTCATTAGTTAAGGAGGAAGCTGTGGACACTTGTTGTTTTAAAAGCTTCTCAGTGATTTTCCTGTACAACTAAAGTTGAGACCTACTGCTATGGATCCATGTAGCTGAGACAGGAAGATGATCAGATTTAAGTTGATTGTTTTGTTTGTTTGTTGTGCTCTATTTTTTTGCATTCTTCACTCATGCTTCCTTAAAGAATTCGTATTTCTATACTGTAAATGACAAAAAAAGTACAAAAAATGCTTTGGGGTATGGTGTGGCAGTGTATGTGTGAAATTCACTTGACTTTCTGTTGGAATTCAGGAAGATTACATGTAGTTAAGACACCACATTCTCCCCTACATCCACCCAGAAGATGCTATGCTGTTAAAACTTCCATCTTGCAAACAAATCTCATAGATATCTATTTGTCTGTTTATGAATCGACTAAAGCAAGCACAACATTTTTGATATTTCTGATTTTCTCTCTACATTGAGCTATTGGGAAGCATAATGTGAGTATAAACTGAATTGTCAATATTTCTGTCAAATCATCCAGCTATTTAGTATGACTTGGACAACATCTTCTTGCTCAAAACACTGATGCAGCTTGGTTACTCAGGTTGTGAAGCTATGTTATTGATTTTGAAATAGGCTCCCCTTTCCAAACACCAAATCTGTGGAGCAGCTGGTGGTGGTTAGTGACCGTCTGCACCAACAGCCTCATCTTTTTAGCACTGAAAATTAATTTTTCTCATCTTGGCACATAGAGAACTCAAGTGTGCCCCTTACCTCATTACCTGAAATGCTGCAGTGGCACCAGTAGTGGGGGTGTGTAATGGAATAGCTATTTGGGCATCAGAAGTAGCAGCATTGCAATGTTATACATGAAGACATACCAGGAAAAAGTCCCCACCCTTTCCTCTGGAAACAAGACACTTATATTCACATGGATTCCAAATGTTTGATAACAATGAATATAACATTAAGGGTTCCACTTGGAGTTTTTCTTCTTCCCTGAACTGGCCTATCTCTATATTCAAAAGACTGGTGTTTCATGCCAAATAATTATGATGAATATTGTATTGCTGTCTATACAAATTTTGGAGCTGAGCTCCCAGAGCTCAGTAATCAGTCATTCCAGAAGATTTATCCTTCACAGATGTACATGTACTTAAAGGAGCCTACAACAAAAAATGTTTCCGTTTTACCATAGGATAAGAAGTGGTGTTTCTGGTATTGTAGAGAAGTTCTGAACTGGGAGTGGATAAACCTAGGGTTTGATTCCAGATCTACCAGGCATATTGCATAATATTCTTTTATGATCACTGAGTATTAATCAGCCCTCGTGCAGAATCCAATAGAAAAATACCCTAAACCAGTCTTTTGAACTCCAGTTTCATTCTTCTTAAATCCACCTCCAACTCTGTCAGCATGAACTTTCTAAAATATAAAACTAATCCTGAAACTCCCCAGGCCACCAAATGTGGCTGTGCAGACTGAATGTCTCCTCCAGATTTTGCTTGATATTTTCCGTCCCCTGGGTCTTCACTCATGTTGTCCTTTCTGCCTAAAACATATTCCTCTGTTCTTTTTTTCTAGTTAATCCTCCTTATGCTTTAAGATGCATCTCAGGCATCTTCTCAGGCAGCGAGCCTTCTAATTTGGGGTGTCCTAAAGACTTCCTGTCCACTTGCATTATAATTATTACATTGAATAACAATTACCTGTTCAGATACTGGCCTTCCTAGAAAGGTGGCAGTGGTATGCTCTTTGAAGGCAGATGTCCCATCTTCATTATCTTCCCCTGCTACCTAGCATGGTGCCTAGCAAAGAATGGGCAATTGGTAGGGAGCAGAATGGAAAGGAAGGAGAGAACAAGGAAGGGGAAGGAAGATGGAAAAGAGAAATGGGAGGGAAGGGATATGATGGAGTGAGGATGGAATGTGATGATAGGATAGGATAGGAGATGTGTGAAGGAGAGAGGGAGGAGGAGTGATGGTGATATGGTTGCTCTGTGGTGATTTCTAAGAGTGAATCTATTTTAAATGTTTGTGACTCTGTAGCATTATGATACGCCATGTCAACCCTGCTTTTTCTAGTGTTTTGTATAGTGTGCCACTCTTGACTCATTCTTTCACTGTGCCTTGGTTTGAGTGGATTGTCAAGCAATGGATTTCTAGCAGAAGGGCCAAATCAAAACCTAGATGGACTTTCAAACCTTCTAAATTTTGCTTTTTCTCACTTTGTGGATCTTCTTTGAGGTTTCTTATTAGTCTTTTGGTATCTCCTAAGCAGCCTGCTTGGATATTACACCTCATGATGTATAAATAGCATTTATTTCAGAATATATGTGTCTAGTAAGTTTTATAAATTTGTCTTAGAGCTTTGATTCCAGATCTACCAGGCATATTGCATAATATTCTTTTATGATCACTGAGTATTAATCAGCCCTCGTGCAGAATTCAATAGAAAATACCCTAAACCAGTCTTTTGAACTCCAGTTTCATTCTTCTTAAATCCACCTCCAACTCTGTCAGCATGAACTTTCTAAAATATAAAACTAATCCTGAAACTCCCCAGGCCACCAAATGTGGCTGTGCAGACTGAATGTCTCCTCCAGATTTTGCTTGATATTTTCCGTCCCCTGGGTCTTCACTCATGTTGTCCTTTCTGCCTAAAACATATTCCTCTGTTCTTTTTTTCTAGTTAATCCTCCTTATGCTTTAAGATGCATCTCAGGCATCTTCTCAGGCAGCGAGCCTTCTAATTTGGGGTGTCCTAAAGACTTCCTGTCCACTTGCATTATAATTATTACATTGAATAACAATTACCTGTTCAGATACTGGCCTTCCTAGAAAGGTGGCAGTGGTATGCTCTTTGAAGGCAGATGTCCCATCTTCATTATCTTCCCCTGCTACCTAGCATGGTGCCTAGCAAAGAATGGGCAATTGGTAGGGAGCAGAATGGAAAGGAAGGAGAGAACAAGGAAGGGGAAGGAAGATGGAAAAGAGAAATGGGAGGGAAGGGATATGATGGAGTGAGGATGGAATGTGATGATAGGATAGGATAGGAGATGTGTGAAGGAGAGAGGGAGGAGGAGTGATGGTGATATGGTTGCTCTGTGGTGATTTCTAAGAGTGAATCTATTTTAAATGTTTGTGACTCTGTAGCATTATGATACGCCATGTCAACCCTGCTTTTTCTAGTGTTTTGTATAGTGTGCCACTCTTGACTCATTCTTTCACTGTGCCTTGGTTTGAGTGGATTGTCAAGCAATGGATTTCTAGCAGAAGGGCCAAATCAAAACCTAGATGGACTTTCAAACCTTCTAAATTTTGCTTTTTCTCACTTTGTGGATCTTCTTTTTGAGGTTTCTTATTAGTCTTTTGGTATCTCCTAAGCAGCCTGCTTGGATATTACACCTCATGATGTATAAATAGCATTTATTTCAGAATATATGTGTCTAGTAAGTTTTATAAATTTGTCTTAGAGTCTTTCACTAATACTTTATGATGCTTCATCAATTAATTTAAATAGAAGTGCTTTATGAAACATCCTTTAAGTGGCTTAGGGTCATGTAGAAAAAATTCTGATGAGGCAAAATTTTACTTTATTTTGTTTAAAAATAAAGGAATTATATTGAAGTAGATAATTTGTATTATGTGATCCTTTGGTTTCCATCTTAGAGAAGAACTAAGGGTAGCAGATGGGAAAATCTATAGTACATGTAGTGACTTCTCATTTACAGGCCCACGTGTGTGGGACCAGAATTGAAAATTGAGAAAATTATTCAGGTAACTTGAGAAAAATCAAATTGTCATTTAACCATGTATTATATTGCTAACTTTAGTTAGATATATTTTGGTCCTTAAAAAATGTAGTAAGCATTCAGTGTTATAGGTTAGTATTTCTAAATTCTAATTAAAAAAAAAAAAAAAAAAAACTTCACTTTGTATATAAAATACTTAAAACTCAGTGCAAATAAATTGTGACACTTTGCAGCCAGAAATGCTTTATGCACTTATTCATATTACATATTAAGATTGATTGTTAGAAGCAATTTGACTCATTCATTCAATTAAAGGGATTTTTTTTACAATGTCAATTTTTCACTTTTACATATTTAGACTATTATAATATCAATATGTTTCATTGTCTTTCTGGCAGGAATAAAGCCAACTTTAACCCTGATTAAATTAGTGGTACATTATTGATTCCTGTTTCAAATTCATTAACATGCTAGGAACCACATGTCAATTCATGTGTCTCTAGATAGGATCATGAGATCGTTTGAGGTTAATTATTCTTTCCTATACATTTTTATTAGGTAAATTTCAATGCCTCATCTTCATGTGCTGATTTTAAAATTTAATAATTGTAGCATCGCAGAACTAGAAAATTTTTCTTGGTGTGTTTGGAAGAATCAATAACTAATATATTGAAGTTTGATTGTTCAGTTCAGTCCACCTTCTATTTTGATAGACAAACATACTGTTTCGTAAAACATTAAACTAGTCTTTTGGTATCTCCTAAGCAGCCTGCTTGGATATTACACCTCATGATGTATAAATAGCATTTATTTCAGAATATATGTGTCTAGTAAGTTTTATAAATTTGTCTTAGAGTCTTTCACTAATACTTTATGATGCTTCATCAATTAATTTAAATAGAAGTGCTTTATGAAACATCCTTTAAGTGGCTTAGGGTCATGTAGAAAAATTTGATGAGGCAAAATTTTACTTTATTTTGTTTAAAAATAAAGGAATTATATTGAAGTAGATAATTTGTATTATGTGATCCTTTGGTTTCCATCTTAGAGAAGAACTAAGGGTAGCAGATGGGAAAATCTATAGTACATGTAGTGACTTCTCATTTACAGGCCCACGTGTGTGGGACCAGAATTGAAAATTGAGAAAATTATTCAGGTAACTTGAGAAAAATCAAATTGTCATTTAACCATGTATTATATTGCTAACTTTAGTTAGATATATTTTGGTCCTTAAAAAATGTAGTAAGCATTCAGTGTTATAGGTTAGTATTTCTAAATTCTAATTAAAAAAAAAAAAAAAAAAAACTTCACTTTGTATATAAAATACTTAAAACTCAGTGCAAATAAATTGTGACACTTTGCAGCCAGAAATGCTTTATGCACTTATTCATATTACATATTAAGATTGATTGTTAGAAGCAATTTGACTCATTCATTCAATTAAAGGGATTTTTTTTACAATGTCAATTTTTCACTTTTACATATTTAGACTATTATAATATCAATATGTTTCATTGTCTTTCTGGCAGGAATAAAGCCAACTTTAACCCTGATTAAATTAGTGGTACATTATTGATTCCTGTTTCAAATTCATTAACATGCTAGGAACCACATGTCAATTCATGTGTCTCTAGATAGGATCATGAGATCGTTTGAGGTTAATTATTCTTTCCTATACATTTTTATTAGGTAAATTTCAATGCCTCATCTTCATGTGCTGATTTTAAAATTTAATAATTGTAGCATCGCAGAACTAGAAAATTTTTCTTGGTGTGTTTGGAAGAATCAATAACTAATATATTGAAGTTTGATTGTTCAGTTCAGTCCACCTTCTATTTTGATAGACAAACATACTGTTTCGTAAAACATTAAACTATTTTGAGTAAGCACTTAATTTAAATCAGAATGTAAAATTAGAAGTTAAAATTTTAAACAGGCATGTGAAAAAGACAAGAGTAAAAACATAGTTGTGAAAAAAGAGGGGAAAGAAAATCTGATAGAAATATAAAATATGGCAAAATACAAAGATGTTTTCATTCCCCTCCCAAAATGTTGACATATGAAAAAGATTGTATAGATTATTACTTTATGTAGGATTCCTCAGTCTTTAACATTGAATTTCTCTTTTAATTAAGAATGCTAGACTGTCTACTCTATCTTTAGGGTTTTTTTTAAGTTTTTTCCTCTTAAATTGAAAATTTCTATTTCTGCTGATATGTTTTTATATTACTCCACTGTCTCCAATTTACAATTATGTTGTTTAAGGTTTTTTTTTTTTTTTTCCCCAAGTCATTAGAAGTTATTTTTTTAAGGAAGCAAATATTTTTGTAATAATGTTGCACTTAAGTGGAGATTCTCAGACCAACTCACAAAATCCTAATTGCCTCATACTTAGTAAAACCATCAAACTGGTATTCTGAGGTAACAGTAACACTTCTGATACTCTGAATTTCAGGTCTGCAGGTAATTTCCCTCCATAGCCATCACAGAGGTGAAGAAAACCTTTTTTTCAGTTGCTTTTCTCTTTCTTGGATGGACAGAAATCTGGACTTTCTCTGTGATCAGCCCTTTGTCTTTTTAAAAAATTTATTTATTTATTTATTTTTGGCTCTTCTGGGTTTTCACTGCTGCTACAGGCTCTTTTCTAGTTGCAGGGAGTCAGGGCTACTCTGTAGTTGAGGTGAGCAGGCTTCTTGTTGCGGTGACTACCGAGTTGTGGAACTCGGACTCCAGGGCACACAGGCTTCAATAGTTGGGGCATATGGGCTCAATAGTTGCAGCTCCAAGGCTTTAGAGCACAGGCTCAACAGTCGTGGCTCATGGGCTTAGTTGCTTTGCAGCATGTGGGATCTTCCCGGATCAGGGACCGAACCCATGTCTCCTGCCTTGGCAGGTGAACTCTTCACCACTGAGCTGCCAGGGAAGCCCAACCCTTCTTTAATTCAGTGTTGGCCGCCTTTGGTTACATTTCCCTGGTTTTAGGCATCTTTTTAATGAGGGCTTTGTGTAATTATTGTGGCTGATCCTTCTCAGGGATCCTCTTGGGATTAAGGTGGTCCCAAACACCAGAATGAATGCCCCAAATTCTGCTTCCTCACTGTTGAGAGTTCTGAGGGGGCCAAGAAATAGCATTCCTCTTCCCCTTCTCGGCTGTGACCACCTGAGAAATAAACCGAGTGTTAGATGAGGTCAAAACTCTCATCTCAGCTCTGAGAGGCCAGCATGGAGAATGTGGGTTTCTGAGGACGGCACTGCCAAACACAGACCTCGTCATGTGCTCCTCAGTCCAAAGCCCTCAGAGATTCCCATTTCCTACAGGATCCAATCCTGAGTACATCACATTTCATATAACATCAGCCAGTCTGACCTGTGGACCTTTCTATCTTCACTTCCTATCTTAGTTTTTCTGTAGACTTTGAACATTTTTCCCAAGTTGAAAAAAAAATCACTTTTCCTATCCTTTCTTTGTTCATCTGCTTCCTTCTGCTTTCTCTCTGCTATCTTTCTACTCAAATCTCATTAATCCTTGAGGACCATTTCACCCACTCCTAGGCTTTTGACGTTTTTCCAGGATGCATGCTCAGTCACTTTAGTCATGTTTGACTCTGCAACCCCATGGACTGTAGCCCACCAGGCTCCTCTGTCCATGGGATTCCCCAGGCAGGAATACAGGAGTGGGTTGCCATGCCCTCCTCTAGGGGATCTTCCCAACCCAGTGATCGAACCCTCATCTCTGGCGTCTCTAGCATTGCAGGCAGATTCTTTACCCTCTGAGCCACCTGCATTTCCCCAGGGTTTGTCTAATATTTGTGCATCTCTCTTTAACAGGAATTTGTTACATTTTTTGTGATTGTTCTTTTGTTTTTTCCTCTCTCTTCTCCAGAGAAGGGACCATGTCTTACTTATTTCTAACACAGTGTCTGGCACACGGTGCTAAACAAATTTATTGTAGTAAGATTCCTCTATTATTATTGTATAATTCATCTGTTACTATTGTATAAGATTCATCTATTCATCTATTTTTTAGCATCCAACAATAATGATCTCATTGATATTTTCTAAAAACACTACCAAAACATTTCCTAAAACTGTACATTGTTAGGTTAGGAACAATCTCACTAATTAATAAAGTTTTTTTTTTAACCTTTTAATCTAAGATTTAAGTAGCAGATCAAAAATTTTAGCCTGTGCTTGTCAAACCCCACATTCATTCTGTCCCACCTCTGGTTTCCTGTAACAAATGGCCTTGCATAGCAAATGAGGTCTTCTCCATATTCTATGCAGAAAGGTCTCCCCTACTCCACTAGTTTCCTGTCGTGGTAAAGAAATCTGTGTCCGTTTTAAAAAAGAAAACTAACCTGGGCAGTTGAGAAACTGACCTTGTCAAACTTAAACAATAGTGGGTTTCTGAGGACGGCACTGCCAAACACAGACCTCGTCATGTGCTCCTCAGTCCAAAGCCCTCAGAGATTCCCATTTCCTACAGGATCCAATCCTGAGTACATCACATTTCATATAACATCAGCCAGTCTGACCTGTGGACCTTTCTATCTTCACTTCCTATCTTAGTTTTTCTGTAGACTTTGAACATTTTTCCCAAGTTGAAAAAAAAATCACTTTTCCTATCCTTTCTTTGTTCATCTGCTTCCTTCTGCTTTCTCTCTGCTATCTTTCTACTCAAATCTCATTAATCCTTGAGGACCATTTCACCCACTCCTAGGCTTTTGACGTTTTTCCAGGATGCATGCTCAGTCACTTTAGTCATGTTTGACTCTGCAACCCCATGGACTGTAGCCCACCAGGCTCCTCTGTCCATGGGATTCCCCAGGCAGGAATACAGGAGTGGGTTGCCATGCCCTCCTCTAGGGGATCTTCCCAACCCAGTGATCGAACCCTCATCTCTGGCGTCTCTAGCATTGCAGGCAGATTCTTTACCCTCTGAGCCACCTGCATTTCCCCAGGGTTTGTCTAATATTTGTGCATCTCTCTTTAACAGGAATTTGTTACATTTTTTGTGATTGTTCTTTTGTTTTTTCCTCTCTCTTCTCCAGAGAAGGGACCATGTCTTACTTATTTCTAACACAGTGTCTGGCACACGGTGCTAAACAAATTTATTGTAGTAAGATTCCTCTATTATTATTGTATAATTCATCTGTTACTATTGTATAAGATTCATCTATTCATCTATTTTTTAGCATCCAACAATAATGATCTCATTGATATTTTCTAAAAACACTACCAAAACATTTCCTAAAACTGTACATTGTTAGGTTAGGAACAATCTCACTAATTAATAAAGTTTTTTTTTTAACCTTTTAATCTAAGATTTAAGTAGCAGATCAAAAATTTTAGCCTGTGCTTGTCAAACCCCACATTCATTCTGTCCCACCTCTGGTTTCCTGTAACAAATGGCCTTGCATAGCAAATGAGGTCTTCTCCATATTCTATGCAGAAAGGTCTCCCCTACTCCACTAGTTTCCTTTCGTGGTAAAGAAATCTGTGTCCGTTTTAAAAAAGAAAACTAACCTGGGCAGTTGAGAAACTGACCAGGTAAATATTAAAGGAAACAGCTATAAAGCCAAATGCAACTTAAAAACAATAAATAACACAAGGCAGGATATTGAGCACTATTTGCCATGCCCGTAACCACTCATGTTCTTAGTCTAATATTCTTTCCTAGTTTATGTTCTTTCATTAGACATGAGTTAGACTTCTATACATTACTCCACACTTAATAAAGATATTTCATTTTTCCTGGTGTGCTTCCAGAGACCTCGCATGCAGTGAAGGTTTTATAGTCCTGTGCGGTGCAGCAGATGTCATTCCATTTGCCTAAGTCCTGCTGACATTTGGAGATGTGGATTAATTGAGCTACAGAATGAAATTTAATTAAAATTAAATACAGACTTGGCCATTGTATCTGTTCATTTCCTGCACTCTAGTGTGTGTGTTTGCAGGCAGCACCATAGTTAATTTGTTTAATCAGGATGCTCTGTGGGGGAAGCTGCACTTTGTTTTATGCAGAGAAACTGAAGGTGTGGTGGATGCCAGGTTGGATTTCATCACACACAATGCACGCTGTGTAAATGATGCTCCTGATGAGCCTCGGAGGGCTGCCTGAGGGGGCACGGTGGCTCTATACGAATTTGTAGAGGAATAACTTGTCATAGGCAAGGTTGGGGAATGTCTTTTAAATTGGTATTACGTGACTACAGGAATCTTATCTATTACCCATCAATATGTCACCATGCTTTTTGTTCATTGAGACACCCATTCAATCAAGATTTTTCTGAGTACCCACTGTGTGCTGGGTCCTGAGTATGAGCGAGGCATGGTTATTAGTGATAATGATCTTCTTTCTACCAGGAACCCCAGTTGGAGATGTTTGCCATTTCCTGAAGGTACAGTGTTTAGAACAAGACAATATGGAGTATTTAGAGGTCATTCCAAAGTAAGGAGAGACTCTTACTTTAGGTTATCATGAGATGGCATTAAGACAAATAGGCAGATCTCACCCTTCCTTTGAGATCCCTTTCAAAGGCCACTTCCTTCTTGGGGGCTTTCCTGATTCCTACAGTGGGAAATATACCCTATTCCAACTAGTTTCCAACGTGCAATGTGCATAACAGCTCATTTTTGTGTTTTATCTGTATATCTTCCAATCCCCCTTCTAGATTATGAGGTTTTTGTCAACATTTTTTAGTCCTGAAAAGTGCTTAGGCCAGTATGTCATCTCTACAATGTGCTTGAGGCCTGTTCCTTTTTGGAAGTATAGTTGCTTTGTAATATTGTGTTAAATATTGTATTAGCTTCAGATGTACACTGTGGTTATTCAATATTTTTGCAGATTATATTCCAGTATAGGCTATTACAGGATAATGGGTAAAATTCCTTGTGCTATTCAGTAAATCCTTCTTGCTACTTATTTTTTATATAGTAGTTTTTATCTGTTAATCCCATACCCCTAATTTGTCCCTTCCCACTTTAAAGGCTATTTCTTGAATATCCTGCCAAACATGCATATTCCTGGGTAGTGAACATCTGCTGTTTTAGTTATCTAGAATCACTTCCTCCTCTTTGAGACTGCAGTACTCTGCCTCCCATAGCCATGTGCCTCAGGGGAAGGAGAGTGAGCTGGGAGCCCCCAGTCCATGCATTTGATCCTCCTAGCCTCTGTGATTGGTTCAGAAATGGGCAGATAATGCACCGCAGTGTAACCAGAGCCCAAAAATCACTTCTCCTACTTTGGAGAGGAATAACTTGTCATAGGCAAGGTTGGGGAATGTCTTTTAAATTGGTATTACGTGACTACAGGAATCTTATCTATTACCCATCAATATGTCACCATGCTTTTTGTTCATTGAGACACCCATTCAATCAAGATTTTTCTGAGTACCCACTGTGTGCTGGGTCCTGAGTATGAGCGAGGCATGGTTATTAGTGATAATGATCTTCTTTCTACCAGGAACCCCAGTTGGAGATGTTTGCCATTTCCTGAAGGTACAGTGTTTAGAACAAGACAATATGGAGTATTTAGAGGTCATTCCAAAGTAAGGAGAGACTCTTACTTTAGGTTATCATGAGATGGCATTAAGACAAATAGGTAGATCTCACCCTTCCTTTGAGATCCCTTTCAAAGGCCACCTCCTTCTTGGGGGCTTTCCTGATTCCTACAGTGGGAAATATACCCTATTCCAACTAGTTTCCAACGTGCAATGTGCATAACAGCTCATTTTTGTGTTTTATCTGTATATCTTCCAATCCCCCTTCTAGATTATGAGGTTTTTGTCAACATTTTTTAGTCCTGAAAAGTGCTTAGGCCAGTATGTCATCTCTACAATGTGCTTGAGGCCTGTTCCTTTTTGGAAGTATAGTTGCTTTGTAATATTGTGTTAAATATTGTATTAGCTTCAGATGTACACTGTGGTTATTCAATATTTTTGCAGATTATATTCCAGTATAGGCTATTACAGGATAATGGGTAAAATTCCTTGTGCTATTCAGTAAATCCTTCTTGCTACTTATTTTTTATATAGTAGTTTTTATCTGTTAATCCCATACCCCTAATTTGTCCCTTCCCACTTTAAAGGCTATTTCTTGAATATCCTGCCAAACATGCATATTCCTGGGTAGTGAACATCTGCTGTTTTAGTTATCTAGAATCACTTCCTCCTCTTTGAGACTGCAGTACTCTGCCTCCCATAGCCATGTGCCTCAGGGGAAGGAGAGTGAGCTGGGAGCCCCCAGTCCATGCATTTGATCCTCCTAGCCTCTGTGATTGGTTCAGAAATGGGCAGATAATGCACAGCAGTGTAACCAGAGCCAATAATACCACATTCTAAGGCTTTGATTTCTCTTCAGCTGTATGTGAAAGAAGGTAACCCAAGCACTCCATTCTTCTACAAGTTAGGGGGAAGAATTAATCTGAAAATGGAGGCTAATCTGAAATCTAGAAAATGGTCCTGTTACTCTTTGAGATTCTATTGCTGTTCTGTTATCTAGTTGATCAGGTCTTTCTCAGGTAGGTTTGAGCTCGCCTTTCTAGCTCCAGCATACAATAGAACCACTACAGCTATCATATAGTGCTGGAGTCACTTAAATGTACTCCCAGTTCTGTCAGTGCCTTAAAGGCAGATAGCTTACCTCCTCACCCACTGACATATTCACTAGCCTAGTGCCTGGAACAATGTGCACTAAATAATTATTCTTTGTAAATTGAAGTCATCAGGTGATTATATGACAGTGTCAGTAAATTATCTTCTGGCTTTTTAGTAAAACTAATGAAATGGACATGTTGCTCACCAACCCTATTACATTCTTTTACACTGACATATGTGTGACTGAAAGCATCATGAAAGGGTCTAAGGGTGGAAAAGATGGCTCAGTCATCTTCTAATGATAATCAACCTTATATTACACAAGCCCTGAGAAGCAAACCTCACAACCCTATTCCGTTATATGTTCCAATATTAACTTACCTCACCACATGGAAATTGTTCTTTACATTCCTATTGTACATGAAAATTGTGAGTTGTTGTAACCAAAGTAAGATTTTTTTCAGTTGAGCTTCGTTTTGCTATAGACTTAAATTGGCTCCATAAATGGGCACAAAGTGTTTTCCTGACACATCTTTTCTATTCTAAACCAAATACACCTATTGTATATGGGCAATATCCTGCTCATTCTTGAAGTTATGGCAAAGTAAGCCTAACATATTTTTTATCCTTGTGTATGTATTTTGTGAATTCAATGCTACTTTTCTCCTGTCTTCATTTTCCATAAATACAATAATGTTGTGGATGGATAACGATGTGGTCAAAATGAAAAAAATGTATTATATTTTTAGCTCTCAGTAAAAGACTAATTTTGATTATTAAACTGTGGTGTCTGAAGGAAATATTCATGTCTACTTCATCTTAACCAAAATCATCTAAGGAGGGGGGTGAGCTGGGAGCCCCAGTCCATGCATTTGATCCTCCTAGCCTCTGTGATTGGTTCAGAAATGGGCAGATAATGCACAGCAGTGTAACCAGAGCCAATAATACCACATTCTAAGGCTTTGATTTCTCTTCAGCTGTATGTGAAAGAAGGTAACCCAAGCACTCCATTCTTCTACAAGTTAGGGGGAAGAATTAATCTGAAAATGGAGGCTAATCTGAAATCTAGAAAATGGTCCTGTTACTCTTTGAGATTCTATTGCTGTTCTGTTATCTAGTTGATCAGGTCTTTCTCAGGTAGGTTTGAGCTCGCCTTTCTAGCTCCAGCATACAATAGAACCACTACAGCTATCATATAGTGCTGGAGTCACTTAAATGTACTCCCAGTTCTGTCAGTGCCTTAAAGGCAGATAGCTTACCTCCTCACCCACTGACATATTCACTAGCCTAGTGCCTGGAACAATGTGCACTAAATAATTATTCTTTGTAAATTGAAGTCATCAGGTGATTATATGACAGTGTCAGTAAATTATCTTCTGGCTTTTTAGTAAAACTAATGAAATGGACATGTTGCTCACCAACCCTATTACATTCTTTTACACTGACATATGTGTGACTGAAAGCATCATGAAAGGGTCTAAGGGTGGAAAAGATGGCTCAGTCATCTTCTAATGATAATCAACCTTATATTACACAAGCCCTGAGAAGCAAACCTCACAACCCTATTCCGTTATATGTTCCAATATTAACTTACCTCACCACATGGAAATTGTTCTTTACATTCCTATTGTACATGAAAATTGTGAGTTGTTGTAACCAAAGTAAGATTTTTCTCAGTTGAGCTTCGTTTTGCTATAGACTTAAATTGGCTCCATAAATGGGCACAAAGTGTTTTCCTGACACATCTTTTCTATTCTAAACCAAATACACCTATTGTATATGGGCAATATCCTGCTCATTCTTGAAGTTATGGCAAAGTAAGCCTAACATATTTTTTATCCTTGTGTATGTATTTTGTGAATTCAATGCTACTTTTCTCCTGTCTTCATTTTCCATAAATACAATAATGTTGTGGATGGATAACGATGTGGTCAAAAATGAAAAAAAAATGTATTATATTTTTAGCTCTCAGTAAAAAGACTAATTTTGATTATTAAACTGTGGTGTCTGAAGGAAATATTCATGTCTACTTCATCTTAACCAAAATCATCTAGCATATTAGCTTGCATGGGATAGGGGATCAATAAATATTTGTTATATGATCAAATAGATGAATGGTAACAGCTAACTTCTGACCATTTTTCAATAGTAATGAAGCCATTCTGCTAATTTTACATTTCATTTAGTCAACATGTATTTATTGAGCATTTACTATGTATATGACACTGTGCTATGGGCTTTGAGGGGTAAGTAAGTGATCTTCCACTAGAGATGGAAAAATTAAATTCATACAAGTATAACAAGAAGACCAGGCTGAAAGCAATTTATGGCCACAGCGGGCATAAATAAAGGGTGATGGAAACTCTCTCTCTCTCAAAAAAAAAAAAAAAAAAAAGAGAGAGAGAAAGAGAGATGCTTACTGAGAAATTGTGTGCCATTTATTTCTCAGAGAGCTTCTTTATTTTTCAGTGTTGGGTTCTTAATGTCTGTCTCTGCAGGTGTGGCTGAATGGATGGGCAAAGCACAGCTGACCATTCTTCTCTCATAGAACATCACGTAGTCTCCTTTGATAAGAGCTGCAGATGCTATTTGCCTCTGAGTAGCATTTGCTCAAAAGGAGCCACTCTTGTTTCTGTTTGTGGCACAGCAGACAAGTCTGCTGTTGGTTCTTAGCAGTCAACACTTTTGCCACCTGCTTTTGACTTTGTAATTCAGTGCTTCTGAGAAGAATTTTTTTTGCTTGCTCTTGCTCACCTGTGATACTTAGTACCCCACCATCCAAAGTAAGATTTTTCTCAGTTGAGCTTCGTTTTGCTATAGACTTAAATTGGCTCCATAAATGGGCACAAAGTGTTTTCCTGACACATCTTTTCTATTCTAAACCAAATACACCTATTGTATATGGGCAATATCCTGCTCATTCTTGAAGTTATGGCAAAGTAAGCCTAACATATTTTTTATCCTTGTGTATGTATTTTGTGAATTCAATGCTACTTTTCTCCTGTCTTCATTTTCCATAAATACAATAATGTTGTGGATGGATAACGATGTGGTCAAAATGAAAAAAATGTATTATATTTTTAGCTCTCAGTAAAAAGACTAATTTTGATTATTAAACTGTGGTGTCTGAAGGAAATATTCATGTCTACTTCATCTTAACCAAAATCATCTAGCATATTAGCTTGCATGGGATAGGGGATCAATAAATATTTGTTATATGATCAAATAGATGAATGGTAACAGCTAACTTCTGACCATTTTTCAATAGTAATGAAGCCATTCTGCTAATTTTACATTTCATTTAGTCAACATGTATTTATTGAGCATTTACTATGTATATGACACTGTGCTATGGGCTTTGAGGGGTAAGTAAGTGATCTTCCACTAGAGATGGAAAAATTAAATTCATACAAGTATAACAAGAAGACCAGGCTGAAAGCAATTTATGGCCACAGCGGGCATAAATAAAGGGTGATGGAAACTCTCTCTCTCTCAAAAAAAAAAAAAAAAAAAAAGAGAGAGAGAAAGAGAGATGCTTACTGAGAAATTGTGTGCCATTTATTTCTCAGAGAGCTTCTTTATTTTTCAGTGTTGGGTTCTTAATGTCTGTCTCTGCAGGTGTGGCTGAATGGATGGGCAAAGCACAGCTGACCATTCTTCTCTCATAGAACATCACGTAGTCTCCTTTGATAAGAGCTGCAGATGCTATTTGCCTCTGAGTAGCATTTGCTCAAAAGGAGCCACTCTTGTTTCTGTTTGTGGCACAGCAGACAAGTCTGCTGTTGGTTCTTAGCAGTCAACACTTTTGCCACCTGCTTTTGACTTTGTAATTCAGTGCTTCTGAGAAGAATTGCTTGCTGCTGCCCTCTTTTCCTGTGCTTGTCTCTCTTGACCTCACCATGAAGTAGATACTTGAGTACCCCCACCATCCACTCCCCACACCCATCCCACCCAAAGGAGTTGAGTTGTGACAGCACATCTTCCATTCTGGAGGACTGAGTGCTTTCCAGTGTTGTGTGACCCAGGCTCTCAGGAAATGCACATTGTTAATATTCGTAACTCACATATTCTAAAGGCTTTTAAGGAAGGTCTAAGAGTTGTTCTTGAAATTTTTCCCCATAAATGGAACCAGGGCCAGGTGAGGGGGCATTTACTCTGTGAGTCCTCTTTTATTTGGGATTTTTAAAGACTAATCCTGCTTCTATTTAAAATTGAGTTTTAGTTGATGTGCCAGTGGAACACCTCACTCCTTTGTGAAACTGAGTAGGATTTAATCCTCATTCACCTCTCAGTATGGTGACTGGTATGGAACAGCCAAGTATCAGAGACAGCCCACAAAAGCTTGGCATATAAAATCACATATCTTGGCATATATAATCACAGCCTTCCTTGTTCTCTCTGTATTGCTTCATTGATTCAGCAACCACCAGACACTTATTGAGCATCTATTGCAGTGGTTGTCAAACTTTTGGTCTC
This sequence comes from Tragulus kanchil, assembly GCA_022376925.1. Lineage (NCBI taxonomy): Eukaryota > Metazoa > Chordata > Mammalia > Artiodactyla > Tragulidae > Tragulus > Tragulus kanchil. Next base: position 47,917,187 of record JAIOJX010000004.1, on the reverse strand, counting down.
AGGACCCTTTTACATTCTTAAAAATTATTGAAGATCCCTCCACAAAGCTTTCATTTAGGTGGATTATTCCTATTGAATATACCACATTAAAAATTAAAATAAAAAATTTTTAATGTGTTCGTTAGTTCAGTTGAAAATAACAATAAACAGGTTGCATATGAAAATAAATAACATTTTATGAAAACTACATTTTTTAAAGCACACAAAAAGGTAATGATAAGAGTGGCACTGTCTTTCAGTGGCTTTTTGCAAATCTTTTCAACGTATGCCTTAATACAGCTGGATTTTTATATCTACTTCCACATTGAATCTTTTCTGGTATGATGTTTTGGTTGAAGTACAGGGGGAATAGATCTGGCTTAACACAGATTTGTAGTCGTCTTTTATTACCACTTTGGATAAGTGTGGGTATTTTCTTTTTTAATACTACACCAAAAATCAATGTGTTGCCTCTAAAAGGCTGGTTGCAATATGAAATCTGAGACCATATCTTGCACTTCAAAAGAATCTTTTACCATGTAACATTTAACAGCTTTGGGTATTATTCATTTGAAAGATACTGGCTGACTGAATTATTACAGATCTTCGAATGTTGTTATACTATATTATACAATATCAAAAATAATGATTTTTTTATCACCATCAATCTTATTGGAAAAATTTTTGAATATTGGGAAACTGTCAATTTTCTGGCAACAGGTACAAGTTTTCCAGAATTTTGAATTTGCTTTAATGTTTGAAGTTTATCATTGGCAACAAATACTTTCAGTTGCTTTCCTCAAAATGACTTAACTATCTGACTTCTTAATTTTTTTAGAACATATCTACCACATATTTGTCATTTGTTCTTTCAAGTAAAAATGGTATTATAAGACAGGAGTGACTCATCCAGTCTGTAACTGAATCACACAAGGGTTTTTCCTCTATACACCCCCTGCATGTTGGCATGTAGTGTAAATGTTTCATGTGTACGTCCATTTCATCATGCATAATATTAAAAAGATATATATTCAAGAATAAAAATTCAGTAAAGTCTGTTATTTTTACCACCTCATTTAAGGGCATCCCTTATAAGGCTGACTTAAAATGAAAAAGTGCAAAGCAATGAAGAATGCAATGGAAAGCCTAGAGGACTTTGGTGCCACTGCATTGATTGATGTAAAGGCACCAGTGATTTTGCTCACTATTGCTTTTTCACCATCATTACAAATTTCAACACAGAAAATAAAGGCAACTGATATTTTAGTATCACTGTGAAAATTGTTTCATGATCCCTAAAGGATCTCAGGTACCCAAAGAGACCCACAGACATCACTTTGAGAACTTCTGACCTACTGTCTGAGTAGAATCTGTGCCCCAGCTGCCTTAATACTGATTTTTATATCTACTTCCACATTGAATCTTTTCTGGTATGATGTTTTGGTTGAAGTACAGGGGGAATAGATCTGGCTTAACACAGATTTGTAGTCGTCTTTTATTACCACTTTGGATAAGTGTGGGTATTTTCTTTTTTAATACTACACCAAAAATCAATGTGTTGCCTCTAAAAGGCTGGTTGCAATATGAAATCTGAGACCATATCTTGCACTTCAAAAGAATCTTTTACCATGTAACATTTAACAGCTTTGGGTATTATTCATTTGAAAAATACTGGCTGACTGAATTATTACAGATCTTCGAATGTTGTTATACTATATTATACAATATCAAAAATAATGATTTTTTTATCACCATCAATCTTATTGGAAAAATTTTTGAATATTGGGAAACTGTCAATTTTCTGGCAACAGGTACAAGTTTTCCAGAATTTTGAATTTGCTTTAATGTTTGAAGTTTATCATTGGCAACAAATACTTTCAGTTGCTTTCCTCAAAATGACTTAACTATCTGACTTCTTAATTTTTTTAGAACATATCTACCACATATTTGTCATTTGTTCTTTCAAGTGAAAATGGTATTATAAGACAGGAGTGACTCATCCAGTCTGTAACTGAATCACACAAGGGTTTTTCCTCTATACACCCCCTGCATGTTGGCATGTAGTGTAAATGTTTCATGTGTACGTCCATTTCATCATGCATAATATTAAAAAGATATATATTCAAGAATAAAAATTCAGTAAAGTCTGTTATTTTTACCACCTCATTTAAGGGCATCCCTTATAAGGCTGACTTAAAAAAAGAAAAAAGTGCAAAGCAATGAAGAATGCAATGGAAAGCCTAGAGGACTTTGGTGCCACTGCATTGATTGATGTAAAGGCACCAGTGATTTTGCTCACTATTGCTTTTTCACCATCATTACAAATTTCAACACAGAAAATAAAGGCAACTGATATTTTAGTATCACTGTGAAAATTGTTTCATGATCCCCTAAAGGATCTCAGGTACCCAAAGAGACCCACAGACATCACTTTGAGAACTTCTGACCTACTGTCTGAGTAGAATTGTGCCCCAGCCCCCTCTCCCAAAGCTTTGTGCTGGCTGTGGTAATCTGCCTTTATAAAGTTTATATTTAGATTGAACCACATTAAATTGCCATTTTGGTAGGTCAAGATTTCTCAATATTGGTTATCTCATGTAGTTCAACCTATAGATAAAGTACACAAGTGGGTGTGGGTGTGGATGAGTTGTGTCTGTGTAAAGAATCATGTCAGAAAAATGGGATAGATCTATGGGAATTCAAAATGAGCACATAACCAGCATAAGATGCAGAGAGTTATAGAGAGTTTCTAAGTTGTAGAGAGACATGTGCTTAGAGACTTTATATAGGTTGAAGGGGCAGAATCCATTCTAAATAGGGGAAATAGTATAAGCAAAAGTTAGAAATTGATATGAATGCAAATACTGTATATTTATGATCTATGTGAGGCATAGAGCCATGCATTTAAAGCAAATAAGGAAGAAATACTATTGGGGAAGCAATAGACAATTCGAAAGAGTTCTTTGATTACCAATCTGACAGAGTTAGCTTTGATGCAGATAAAGCCATAGAAGATTATCAATCCATCCACTGAATACGTGTGTATTAAATGAGTACCATGTGCCAAACACCATACTAGACCCTAAAGGAGTCAGGAAACTCCTAGTTTAGCCATTGAACCAGCTTTGTGCTTTGATCATACGGTAGGGCTGATCCTAAACAGCTTGTGTAACACAGTGTTATATGTGTGTTTAATGTGTTCTCAAAATGCAGATAAGCAATCCATTAATTCAGCTTGGGGGCAAGAGAAGAAAAAATACATGTAAGAGCTGACTTGTGAGAGTATGTGAGAGGAGGCCCCGTAGAGTCAGGGGAAAGCATATGCTAAGCAAAGGCACAGAGATGTGGGGTAGCTTGGCACTGTATAGAGTGGCTCATTATTGTGAGAAGGTTGGTGATATGGGAAGTGTAATTCAAAATAAGACCAGAAATATCAGTCAGATTCAGATAGCAGCAAGAATCCTTACATGTTGTGTTTTGGTAAACCATTGGAGACTTCTTACTATGAGGTTGTTCTGTCAGATCAGAGCGTGCTCTAGAGGTGGAGAAAAAATAGCAGGTGAAAATTGTTCATGTCCCAAACAGGTAAAAAAATCACTTTGAGAACTTCTGACCTACTGTCTGAGTAGAATTGTGCCCCAGCCCCCTCTCCCAAAGCTTTGTGCTGGCTGTGGTAATCTGCCTTTATAAAGTTTATATTTAGATTGAACCACATTAAATTGCCATTTTGGTAGGTCAAGATTTCTCAATATTGGTTATCTCATGTAGTTCAACCTATAGATAAAGTACACAAGTGGGTGTGGGTGTGGATGAGTTGTGTCTGTGTAAAGAATCATGTCAGAAAAATGGGATAGATCTATGGGAATTCAAAATGAGCACATAACCAGCATAAGATGCAGAGAGTTATAGAGAGTTTCTAAGTTGTAGAGAGACATGTGCTTAGAGACTTTATATAGGTTGAAGGGGCAGAATCCATTCTAAATAGGGGAAATAGTATAAGCAAAAGTTAGAAATTGATATGAATGCAAATACTGTATATTTATGATCTATGTGAGGCATAGAGCCATGCATTTAAAGCAAATAAGGAAGAAATACTATTGGGGAAGCAATAGACAATTCGAAAGAGTTCTTTGATTACCAATCTGACAGAGTTAGCTTTGATGCAGATAAAGCCATAGAAGATTATCAATCCATCCACTGAATACGTGTGTATTAAATGAGTACCATGTGCCAAACACCATACTAGACCCTAAAGGAGTCAGGAAACTCCTAGTTTAGCCATTGAACCAGCTTTGTGCTTTGATCATACGGTAGGGCTGATCCTAAACAGCTTGTGTAACACAGTGTTATATGTGTGTTTAATGTGTTCTCAAAATGCAGATAAGCAATCCATTAATTCAGTTTGGGGGGCAAGAGAAGAAAAATACATGTAAGAGCTGACTTGTGAGAGTATGTGAGAGGAGGCCCCGTAGAGTCAGGGGAAAGCATATGCTAAGCAAAGGCACAGAGATGTGGGGTAGCTTGGCACTGTATAGAGTGGCTCATTATTGTGAGAAGGTTGGTGATATGGGAAGTGTAATTCAAAATAAGACCAGAAATATCAGTCAGATTCAGATAGCAGCAAGAATCCTTACATGTTGTGTTTTGGTAAACCATTGGAGACTTCTTACTATGAGGTTGTTCTGTCAGATCAGAGCGTGCTCTAGAGGTGGAGATACTGCAGGCCTGGAAAACAGCGAGAAGACTAAGCCAGCAATCCTGAGGGCTAGAATCCCTTCAGAGCAGCCAGCATGAAAAAAACAGCAATTTGGGGAACATTTGGAAGAAGAATTAATAAAATATGTGAAGCGATTGTAGAAAAGAAAAGATATTCAATGCTTGCAGCCTCATCTACTGAGAGCAAGGTAATGGCATTAACAAGAGGAGACCCACCAGAGAACAAGGCCTTGGGAAAGAAGAGAAATTTGTCTGGAGACATGAGTTTCCCACTGGAAGCTCAGGAGGAAGGGCAGGCCAAAACATACGTTTGAGAACCATTGTTGTGCAGATGATTGTGAAAGAAATGGGAGCAAATAATCAGCAGTTAGAGAGAACATGTGAAGTGTGAAAAAAGGAGATTGCTTAGCACTGAATTCACATTCTGGCAGATGTGAGGAGGAAATGGGTCTGACGTGGGAAGGAGTGAAGTAAGGAAGGAATCAAGAAGTTTCCCAGGAAAGAACTGATAAGGAGACAATGGTGGAGTGGGAGTGAAAGGGACAGAAATGACATATCATTTGCTAGAAAAAGCTTTTGGAGACTTGAGTACTGGAGTTAAAGGGAAATCACTGAGTCATGTTTTAATGTTTCAGGAGTCACAAAGCACCAAATAGCTTAGAGACTCAGCAAAATTACTCTGAAAGTGGACAGGTTTGGTCACCAGGAATAGCTCAGGAACAGTGTTTCTATCCCATGGTAGCATATGGCCACTGAGAAGATCCTCTAATATTTTTTGCAGAGCCCATGTCTGGAGGCGTGGTAACAGTAGCCTTGGTCTGAGAGTATGTGAGAGGAGGCCCGTAGAGTCAGGGAAAGCATATTCTAAGCAAAGGCACAGAGATGTGGGGTAGCTTGGCACTGTATAGAGTGGCTCATTATTGTGAGAAGGTTGGTGATATGGGAAGTGTAATTCAAAATAAGACCAGAAATATCAGTCAGATTCAGATAGCAGCAAGAATCCTTACATGTTGTGTTTTGGTAAACCATTGGAGACTTCTTACTATGAGGTTGTTCTGTCAGATCAGAGCGTGCTCTAGAGGTGGAGATACTGCAGGCCTGGAAAACAGCGAGAAGACTAAGCCAGCAATCCTGAGGGCTAGAATCCCTTCAGAGCAGCCAGCATGAAAAAAACAGCAATTTGGGGAACATTTGGAAGAAGAATTAATAAAATATGTGAAGCGATTGTAGAAAAGAAAAGATATTCAATGCTTGCAGCCTCATCTACTGAGAGCAAGGTAATGGCATTAACAAGAGGAGACCCACCAGAGAACAAGGCCTTGGGAAAGAAGAGAAATTTGTCTGGAGACATGAGTTTCCCACTGGAAGCTCAGGAGGAAGGGCAGGCCAAAACATACGTTTGAGAACCATTGTTGTGCAGATGATTGTGAAAGAAATGGGAGCAAATAATCAGCAGTTAGAGAGAACATGTGAAGTGTGAAAAAAGGAGATTGCTTAGCACTGAATTCACATTCTGGCAGATGTGAGGAGGAAATGGGTCTGACGTGGGAAGGAGTGAAGTAAGGAAGGAATCAAGAAGTTTCCCAGGAAAGAACTGATAAGGAGACAATGGTGGAGTGGGAGTGAAAGGGACAGAAATGACATATCATTTGCTAGAAAAAGCTTTTGGAGACTTGAGTACTGGAGTTAAAGGGAAATCACTGAGTCATGTTTTAATGTTTCAGGAGTCACAAAGCACCAAATAGCTTAGAGACTCAGCAAAATTACTCTGAAAGTGGACAGGTTTGGTCACCAGGAATAGCTCAGGAACAGTGTTTCTATCCCATGGTAGCATATGGCCACTGAGAAGATCCTCTAATATTTTTTGCAGAGCCCATGTCTGGAGAGCGTGGTAACAGTAGCCTTGGTCTGAGATAGTGTTGCCACAGAGCAGCAGGGGATAGAAGAGGTTGGGTCTCCCTCTGAGCAGGAATGAAACAACTTCTTAGAGGAACTACATCTCTACAGCCTCCTGTGCTCTTGCTTACATTCTTGTCCTCACTTAAAAATCCTTCATCCTTATTTCCATAACTCTTCATCTTTTTCCCATTTTACTTAAAGATCAAGTTAAAACCACACATTCATCAAGAAATCTGCCCTTATTTATCCCTTCCCGTTCTGTTTATTCTCAAATTCTGCACCTTTATTTTTACCTCTTGATCAGTTTTCCAATATTCCTTCACTATTTTTTATGTTCCTGTAGCTATCCTGAGCACTTTTCTGTGTTTTTGCAACCCAAACTCCACACTTTCAGCTCATTCTTTACCTTCTCTTTTACTTCCAAAATCACTACTAAAAATTGGCCAATTGTAGCCACTTTACAATATATCAATCAAATTTCTTTTAGTCCTTTCTGTTCATTTACATCCAGTTATTCAATGACTAGGCATTATGTTTATCACTAGGTTTATAATAGGCGTGGTCCCTGTCCTCATGGAGTGTATGGTCTAGTGGTAGGAAAGTTAGAAAATTAAGCATTGTGTGATGAATGCTATAAAAAATGATATGAAGATCAGGGCTTGCCTGATCCAGTGGGTAGAGAGTCCGCCTTGCAGTGCAAGGGGCACCAGTTCAATCCCTGGTCCAGGAAGATCCCACATGCTGTGGAGTAGCTGGACTGGTGTGTCCAAGTATGAGCCAGCATTCTGGACCGCATGCACCCAGAGCCATTGCTCTGTCGGGAGAGAGGTCACTGCAATGGGAGGCCCACACAGGCCAAAGAATAAAGATGGATGAAAATAAATAAATAAACCAATAAAAGAGACCAAAATTTAAAAAAAAAAAAAAAAAAGATATGAAGATCAGAAAACCCTTCCAGGCCAAAGATATTTTCAAATTTTCTGAAGTTTGCATGGTTAGTAAAGGTGAACAGTATAGACAGAATTGTCACACATGCATTTGAGGGGCTGAAGAGGTTGCCTATGACCAAAGGCAGAGTTTGAGATAGGAAAGGGGTGAGAGAGAGGGTCTCTATGAGCCTGTGCTCTAGTCTTAAATGTCACATAAGCTTTGTTAGGGCAGCTGGATGTCATCCTAACAGTATTTAGAAGCCATGAAGGTTTTTTTAAGGAGAGAATGACAGAATAGTGTTTATTATGTTTATAACTAGCTGTTTTTACTTATTCAAATAAGTAGCACATGTTACAGCGTAGAAAGATCCCACACTGGCAATCAATATCTTTTTTTGTGAATATCTTTTCAATTAAAGTATAGCTGATTTGTTATCTTGTGATATTTTCAGGTATGTGGCACAGTGATTCAGTTATATTTATATATGTGTGTGTGTGTGTGTGTGTGTGTGTTCCTTTTCATTTTCTTTTCCCTTATAGGTCATTACAAAATACTGAATAGAGTTCCCTGTGCTATACAGTAGGTTCTTGTTGATTATTTATTTTATCTACAGTGGTGTGTATATGTTAATCCCAACTTGCTAGTTTATCCCTTCTCCAACCTCATTCTAAACATTTCTTAAGCAGTTTTTCAAAGGATTCCTATCTATGCATATGTATATATATATATTATATGTATATATATGCTATTTTTACACAAGTAAGAAAATCTTGTACAAACTGTTCTCTACTTTTCCTCTTGAAAATATATTGCAGAGAACCTCTTTAAGATACACCTTTTATTTTTTTACTACAGCCTATTATTTCAGGATATGTTTAATTAAAATTCAATCAATGAGTATTCATGTTATCCTTCATTTTATGTGTTGTAAAAATTGCTACAGTAAGCATTCTTCTTTATTTATCTAATTGATATATCCATTTCCCCACATGCTCAAGTTGAAAAGTTTTTAATTATACATGTATAAAATTATGTCTAATATTGATTTGCATTTTCTTTCCAATGAGTGAGATTAGGCATCTTTTCAAAATTCTTAAATACCAGTTATTTTTATGCAAACTGGCCACTTATGTCCTTTGCCCTTGTTTCTCTTAGATATTTATTTATGAGTCCTTTATTGCCTAGCAACATTAACTCTTTGCTATATGTATGGCAAATATTTTTCCAAGTTTATGGTCTATTTTTTATTTGATAATTTTTCCCTAAGGGGATTTTTAAAAATTTATGCAGTCATATTTTTATTCATTTACTTTATGAATTTCAATTTTGAAAGAATCTTCTTTCTGTAACATGGAGAATGGATTGGACTAGTGTAAGATAAATGCATTAAGTGATTGTTAGAATAATTTTACAGAGAAATCATGATGGCCTGAATTAGGACAGAGGCAATGGAACTAGATGGAAATAAACACATTTGTTAAAAAGGAGGTAAATCAGTCCAAATTTGGAGATTAGTTGAAAAAGGAGGAGGAAAGAGAGATGTTTCTAGGCAGATATAAGAGTTTCAAGTTTGGGCAACTGAGTAGATGCATCACTAAGATGACCAGCACCTGGGAAAAAAAACATTTGGGTTCATCAAGGAAGTAGATGCCAGACTGAATTGGAAGCACCTTAAGTCTGAGACACATGTGGAATGTCTGAGGATAGGTGGATACTCCATAGGTAGGTGGATGTACAGGTCTGGAGATCAGTGAAGAGATGATGTGAGTCATCAGCACACTGAAGCCATGGAAACAGATGAGACCACCAGTGTGTAGCAGGAAAGACAAGATGTGATGCCGAGGTGTATACCATGTACCAGAGACGGAGAAGTAAGCATGAAACTGGGGGAGGATGATATCCTTGGAGTGAAGGGTTAAGAGGCTATATTTTAGGAATTAGCTGAATGTTGGCAGGTATCAGGCTACATGTAAACTGCTAACTGGAAGCAGGATAAATGTGTACTCGAATTATTAAACAGAGACAGCTACAGACAGTTACAGAGCAAAACAAAATCATAGGAAAGCTATCTTATCTGCTAGTATGGCAGCAAATGTGAATAATTTACAATAAAATGCTTTTTTAGTCATACCTTTGGACTATTGAATTGTATTTATATCTACCCTGTTTAGGCATCTTTTCAAAATTCTTAAATACCAGTTATTTTTATGCAAACTGGCCACTTATGTCCTTTGCCCTTGTTTCTCTTAGATATTTATTTATGAGTCCTTTATTGCCTAGCAACATTAACTCTTTGCTATATGTATGGCAAATATTTTTCCAAGTTTATGGTCTATTTTTTATTTGATAATTTTTCCCTAAGGGGATTTTTAAAAATTTATGCAGTCATATTTTTATTCATTTACTTTATGAATTTCAATTTTGAAAGAATCTTCTTTCTGTAACATGGAGAATGGATTGGACTAGTGTAAGATAAATGCATTAAGTGATTGTTAGAATAATTTTACAGAGAAATCATGATGGCCTGAATTAGGACAGAGGCAATGGAACTAGATGGAAATAAACACATTTGTTAAAAAGGAGGTAAATCAGTCCAAATTTGGAGATTAGTTGAACATGGGGGAGGGAAGAGAGATGTTTCTAGGATGATATAAGAGTTTCAAGTTTGGGCAACTGAGTAGATGCTTCACTAAGATGAGCAGCACCTGGGAAAAAATACATTTGGGTTCATCAAGGAAGTAGATGCCAGACTGAATTGGAAGCACCTTAAGTCTGAGACACATGTGGAATGTCTGAGGATAGGTGGATACTCCATAGGTAGGTGGATGTACAGGTCTGGAGATCAGTGAAGAGATGATGTGAGTCATCAGCACACTGAAGCCATGGAAACAGATGAGACCACCAGTGTGTAGCAGGAAAGACAAGATGTGATGCCGAGGTGTATACCATGTACCAGAGACGGAGAAGTAAGCATGAAACTGGGGGAGGATGATATCCTTGGAGTGAAGGGTTAAGAGGCTATATTTTAGGAATTAGCTGAATGTTGGCAGGTATCAGGCTACATGTAAACTGCTAACTGGAAGCAGGATAAATGTGTACTCGAATTATTAAACAGAGACAGCTACAGACAGTTACAGAGCAAAACAAAATCATAGGAAAGCTATCTTATCTGCTAGTATGGCAGCAAATGTGAATAATTTACAATAAAATGCTTTTTTAGTCATACCTTTGGACTATTGAATTGTATTTATATCTACCCTGTTTAGGTTTTGTAGCACTTTATTTTATGGGCGACCATTCTTTTTATTGTCCTTGCTTTCTTATCCCATCAATCTGAAAACATTACTCTTTTGTATGTATGGGTAACCTTTCCCAAGTCAACTGGGTGAGTCCACTCTTTTCCACAGATATTCATGCGAAACATTTCAGACAAGAATTTTGTGTCACACTTCTGGAGGACGGCAGCCTCATCCCTATGGATCCAGTCAATGAGATGATGGAAATGCTGTTATCTTAAAATTAAATTGTGATGTTTTCAAATATCCTCCTCAGGATTATTTTAAAATGAAGTGGATCATAATTAAGACAACACTATAATGTCTTACTTAACTTGAAAATGGAAAGTTGGATTTTTAGTGTTTTGATTTTATACTAAAAATACCTACTGAATTCTTACCGTTGGTTTCCTTTGCAAAATTGCCTACTGAAACTGCTTTTACATAGATGAGTGCCAAATCATACCAGCTGAATGCTGTTGAGTTCTCTTACTGTAATTGAAATCACATTAAAGGCAGGTATAGTACCAACGCAAACTACAAACACATCTTCATTCAAGGAGAAAAGCTGCATAAGTAGCAAAGACCAAATTAACTGTCTTTCTTGTTCTATACTGTATTTCTGTAAACAAGATATGTACTGATGTTGAATGTATCCTGACTTCATAGGTTTATAATTTGATATCAGACACCTCGAGAACTACTCTGGAAAGACTTTTAAACCTGGACAACCCCCTGCTGTTATATAGCCTGGCAGGGCTTCTGAAGTGTAACAAGGAGGTTTTTATATAAGACTGTTCTTACTAGAACCTGTTTCATATAAGAACATACTTAAAAAGCTAATTTCTTTTCTCCTTTTTGCACTGCAATCCACAAAGTGTGACTAATAATAGATTTAAATTTGCTAAGTGCATTCACTCCTTTGTGCCATCATAAAGAGAATCTATTACTGTAAAATTGAGGCTTAGTTCCAAATTGCGCCATTATGAAGTTTTCTTCCAGCAATGTTTTGTCTCTAATACACTTCCCTCATTGTAATTCTATTGCAAACCTGATGTCTAGCATCAAGTCTCACAATAATTATTTTAAATTGCTACTAGGAACAGTAGTCCTGGTGGGATATATTACTACCATTCTAACAAGATGAATTTCAATGCACTTGTAACCATATTATAGTATATTATGAAAGAAAGAAAATCTTTTGACTTTTAAATCTATGGACATAGATGTAACACACAAAAAATAATTTTTATAAACTTAAAAATACTTTATATTCAACTTTTATTTAAACTCATTTTAAGTCATAAGAACAAATTAAGGTATCTCACTACATGGGTCATTCATCATACTCTGAGTGACTTGAATAAATAAGTATAAATAAAAAATGATAGTAATGCTACTGCTTAGATTAATTATGCATGGAAATATAGGTAGTTTTTAAAGATAATGTACATTAGATCACCATAGAAGAAAGGCACCTGAAAACTATTAAAAACTGTTACAAAATTTTATTCTTAATCTAGCCAAGGTTTAGGAGTCATTTAAATAAATGAACTACCCCAAAATTGTGTTTAAAATAATTTATTATATAACAGAAACTTCAATAAAGTCATGTTCATCCATCTAAGTCACTAAGTCACTAGTTTGCTAATATATCCATTTATAGGAATACTACCTGAAATCAACATGGAAAGCCCTAGAAAACATTTTAGGCACCCTGAAACTTAGGTGATGGTTCAACAGTAGTGTTGTAAAAATACACGGTGTGTTTCATGACTGATTTTTACATCCTTACTGGAGGCATTCTAAAATTCACCAAATAATTAATTGAGAAGATAATCACTTCAGAGTCTCTAAAAGTATAAATCTTGACTTTGGAGCCCAGCAAAATTATTGTGAAGAAATAGTCAAGCCAAGCTTCTGCTATAGATAAAGTGATTATAAAATGATGGCCTGAGATCAAAAGCTAGTTCACTCTTAATAATTTACATAAGTTGGCACATAAAATTTAGAAGAAATTCCAAGTATCAATTCTGTATCTGCAGGAAATCCTTTTGAAAACTGTTCACATATACCCCAAATGAAAATCACTTAGCTACCTAACAAAATTTAAAGTTACTCCCCAGGGTCAACCAGCTGGGAAAAGTAAATCTGCTTACTTAAAAATAGTGGGTGGGGTGTGTGTTGGGGAGTTGAATTTACATTAACAATGTAACATTTTACTTTAAATAATAATGCAGTGAACACACTGTATTGCACACCATCCAGCCTGGTGAAACAATGCTAAATCCTGTAGCATTATTCATTGATGAATTTCAATGCACTTGTAACCATATTATAGTATATTATGAAAGAAAGAAAATCTTTTGACTTTTAAATCTATGGACATAGATGTAACACACAAAAAATAATTTTTATAAACTTAAAAATACTTTATATTCAACTTTTATTTAAACTCATTTTAAGTCATAAGAACAAATTAAGGTATCTCACTACATGGGTCATTCATCATACTCTGAGTGACTTGAATAAATAAGTATAAATAAAAAATGATAGTAATGCTACTGCTTAGATTAATTATGCATGGAAATATAGGTAGTTTTTAAAGATAATGTACATTAGATCACCATAGAAGAAAGGCACCTGAAAACTATTAAAAACTGTTACAAAATTTTATTCTTAATCTAGCCAAGGTTTAGGAGTCATTTAAATAAATGAACTACCCCAAAATTGTGTTTAAAATAATTTATTATATAACAGAAACTTCAATAAAGTCATGTTCATCCATCTAAGTCACTAAGTCACTAGTTTGCTAATATATCCATTTATAGGAATACTACCTGAAATCAACATGGAAAGCCCTAGAAAACATTTTAGGCACCCTGAAACTTAGGTGATGGTTCAACAGTAGTGTTGTAAAAATACACGGTGTGTTTCATGACTGATTTTTACATCCTTACTGGAGGCATTCTAAAATTCACCAAATAATTAATTGAGAAGATAATCACTTCAGAGTCTCTAAAAGTATAAATCTTGACTTTGGAGCCCAGCAAAATTATTGTGAAGAAATAGTCAAGCCAAGCTTCTGCTATAGATAAAGTGATTATAAAATGATGGCCTGAGATCAAAAGCTAGTTCACTCTTAATAATTTACATAAGTTGGCACATAAAATTTAGAAGAAATTCCAAGTATCAATTCTGTATCTGCAGGAAATCCTTTTGAAAACTGTTCACATATACCCCAAATGAAAATCACTTAGCTACCTAACAAAATTTAAAGTTACTCCCCAGGGTCAACCAGCTGGGAAAAGTAAATCTGCTTACTTAAAAATAGTGGGTGGGGTGTGTGTTGGGGAGTTGAATTTACATTAACAATGTAACATTTTACTTTAAATAATAATGCAGTGAACACACTGTATTGCACACCATCCAGCCTGGAGCTACTAACTGAGTAGTGAAAGATTATGCCAAAATGACTGCAGTGGCCCTCTGATTGGCAATAACATCCTGTAGCATTTTCAGTATAAAGTAAAATCTAGAAACACATCACTATGTATGGGCATTCCCTTTAGAAACCTAAGAGAGGTATATTCTTATCACTAGGTTACCACTCAAATTTTTGACATTGTTTTGTAGATGAGTTGGTAAACCTCCCATCACTTATGCTGATTGGGAAATTCTGGTGTTTATCAATAGATGTGCCTTTATGTTTGCATTTATTCCTATATTTGTATTTATTCCATTGTATATAAGCTTACATTATTTAAAATAATGTTGATCTTACTGGGCCTCATGCCCAAGGCAAAAATGTCCATTGTTTACAGTGTTTTTGGTCATAGATCTATTCCCCAAGTGGCACTGTTATATTGACAAATGACTCCATAGAGATTTCACCCTACACTTTCAGGTTGGTTGTGGGTGTGGTAGATAAGCCCAAATTAATAGAAACATGATTAGAAACAGAACGTGTCTTGGCTCTCAATTTTGTTAATTAAATAAACGACGGCATAAACTTTTTACAGTTTTCCACCAATATCTTGCCCTTCCCCTTTTTGAGATCATAATAGAACCAGTTGTCCAAAAGAACATATGAAATTATTGGATCCCCAAGTGCATGACTGAAAAAATATTGCTGATCTTGTGCTTATCAATGCCTTTTGAAGTCAGTACTGATTTTTAAAGGACAATAAAGAAAGCTGTTATTTTGAATATCATACATATATTCCCATTCCTCTACCTTTCTTGCCAATAGAATTTTCAATTAACTCCTTGAATGCTGTGTTGCATATTCACCAGCAATTTGGTTCTTGATTGGAATTATTCTTCCAGCCTCTAGGTGCAGTTGATTTCAGGGAGTTACATAAAATGCTGAAGCTCTTTAGAAGAACCATATAGCAACTAGCCAAAAGCCCCAAATCGTAAAGGACTAAGAATGTTATATCCTCCAAATTTTCTGAATTTGCATGATCACGAGTGTCCTGGATCACTTGTTACAGTAAAGATTCCCAGGGCCCTTCTCAAGTAATTTTGTTGGCATAAACCTGGGATAAGGACGAAGATTCTCAATCCCAGCCTTCTGTATTTGAGGCAGTTGAGAGTAAAAAATATATATACTTTTCAAGGTTTTAGGGCAAGATTAACTAGCTTTTGAGAAGTCAGTGATGACTCAGAAATCTAAAGGGAACGCACTTCTCTCTCATCTCTTCTCATTTTGTGTCTGTTTGTATGCGTGTGTGTGTGTGTGATTAGGGTGTTTTGGTTCAAAATAGGTTTCCTTTTTAAAAGACAGGTTAGCTAAGCATAGCAAGTGTCTGGAATGATGTGTTTGATTGACAGTGAATAAAAATAGTGATTTTTACACTGCCTAGAAGTACGTAGTGAAGAGAACAGAAACCTTGAAAGGACCCCAAGATTTCTAGTCTAGCACACTACTTCCTAGGAAGAACTATCTCTTAGAGGATTTATTTATATCTCAAATATCTCAAGGAAGGGCACTTCTTTGACGGCCCCTGTGAATCTCTTCCAGTACTTAGTTTAGAAATACTACAATTAGCATACATTTTCTAAGTTGTCACGTGTACCCTTTCCTTTCTTTGTCATTATTAGAAACCAAACACAGCATCTTAAACTTATTCGAGTATCCCATTAATTCATAAAGCAGCCACATTGAACAGTACCTATAGGAATACATATGAATGGTATTGTTCTCAGTTGCATCTGACTTTCTGTGACCCTTTGCACTGTAGCCCACCAGGCTCCTCTGTCCATGGGATTTTCCAGGCAAGGATACTGGAGTGGGTTGCCATTTTCTACCCCAGGGGATCTTTCTGACCCAGGAAGATTAACCTCGGATCTCCTATGTCTCCTGCATTGAAGTACTCTTCACTTCTTAAAAGCAAACACAAGCTAAAGAGGTACAGTAGTGATTCATACCCCCCCCTTTTTTTTTTTGAAACAAGAATTCCTTTCAAGTTCTAAGACCAGCTCTCTGCCTCAAAACATGCAGCATACACGTATACCTTCCAAATACTTGTGCTTTGCATATGCTTTCAAGATGTTCATGGATCCGGAAGCTTCCTAGGTTAATAAACTCTTAACGTGGCAGGAAGAAACCATCCTGGAAATACTAGAGTTTAGTACCTTTTCTCATATGTTAAGGTAGGCAAATTTTCATCAAAGTTCAAATAGTATAAAACTCTAATTCATTAATATTAAAAATCTGAAGATGAAAATGGAACTATATTGACCACGTAATTATACTGTAAATCTGTGTAGCATGAAAGTGAATGCTGTATTTCACCTGAGAATAAGCACTAAACAATTTTAATTTTTTCTAGTTTTTAACAAGATCAAGCAATGAATTGATATTTTCTAATAATCTTGTGTAGATTGTTCTTTTTATTATTTTTTTTTGGCCACTTCTATTGGTCTTTCATTTATTTATTTTTGTTCTTTGGCCTGTGTGGACCTCCCATTGCAGTGGCCTCTGTCACTGCAGAGCACCGACTCTGAGCACATGCGCTCCAGAGCTCTGGCTCAGTAATTGGACACATCAGTCCAGCCGCTCTGCAGCACGTGGGATCTTCCCAGGCCAGGGATCAAACCAGCGCCCCTTGCACTGCAAGGCGGTGTCCCTACCCACTGGACCACCAGGGAACCCCTTGTGTGGATTATTCTTGATTGTCCCTGCCCACTATAGGAGTTGGAGATAAGACCAGCCCATTGACTTCATAAGGTGTTTCTTTGAAGGATTCTAATAGCCAGAGATGTAATGATAAATATGAACAAGAGGGAGATAATGGCAGGGAAATGAAAAAACTTGGATTGGCCTATTTCCAGGGAATATGCACATTACACCTTGAGTTTGTTGCTAAGCCTGCCATTTCCTTCTTGGATCACGTTGATATGAAGACCTATTTCCAAAACAATTGCTCCTGTTACAAAGCAACACCAGTCATTATTGACTTGATCCTTTTACTAAGAGAATCAAATCCAAGTCAAATTACCCAAGGGGAGGAAAATCTTTTACAGGCATACTTTAACTCACAAAACTGGCATATTTTTGAAACTTGCCAGTAAATCCATTTCAACTTTATAATCGCTTCAGTCATGTGAAAAGCCCCTCACATGAAAAATAAATCCACTTTAAAACAACCCTTTTTTTTTTTGAAACAAGAATTCCTTTCAAGTTCTAAGACCAGCTCTCTGCCTCAAAACATGCAGCATACACGTATACCTTCCAAATACTTGTGCTTTGCATATGCTTTCAAGATGTTCATGGATCCGGAAGCTTCCTAGGTTAATAAACTCTTAACGTGGCAGGAAGAAACCATCCTGGAAATACTAGAGTTTAGTACCTTTTCTCATATGTTAAGGTAGGCAAATTTTCATCAAAGTTCAAATAGTATAAAACTCTAATTCATTAATATTAAAAATCTGAAGATGAAAATGGAACTATATTGACCACGTAATTATACTGTAAATCTGTGTAGCATGAAAGTGAATGCTGTATTTCACCTGAGAATAAGCACTAAACAATTTTAATTTTTTCTAGTTTTTAACAAGATCAAGCAATGAATTGATATTTTCTAATAATCTTGTGTAGATTGTTCTTTTTATTATTTTTTTGGCCACTTCTATTGGTCTTTCATTTATTTATTTTTGTTCTTTGGCCTGTGTGGACCTCCCATTGCAGTGGCCTCTGTCACTGCAGAGCACCGACTCTGAGCACATGCGCTCCAGAGCTCTGGCTCAGTAATTGGACACATCAGTCCAGCCGCTCTGCAGCACGTGGGATCTTCCCAGGCCAGGGATCAAACCAGCGCCCCTTGCACTGCAAGGCGGTGTCCCTACCCACTGGACCACCAGGGAACCCCTTGTGTGGATTATTCTTGATTGTCCCTGCCCACTATAGGAGTTGGAGATAAGACCAGCCCATTGACTTCATAAGGTGTTTCTTTGAAGGATTCTAATAGCCAGAGATGTAATGATAAATATGAACAAGAGGGAGATAATGGCAGGGAAATGAAAAAACTTGGATTGGCCTATTTCCAGGGAATATGCACATTACACCTTGAGTTTGTTGCTAAGCCTGCCATTTCCTTCTTGGATCACGTTGATATGAAGACCTATTTCCAAAACAATTGCTCCTGTTACAAAGCAACACCAGTCATTATTGACTTGATCCTTTTACTAAGAGAATCAAATCCAAGTCAAATTACCCAAGGGGAGGAAAATCTTTTACAGGCATACTTTAACTCACAAAACTGGCATATTTTTGAAACTTGCCAGTAAATCCATTTCAACTTTATAATCGCTTCAGTCATGTGAAAAGCACACAACTTTAAAACATCTTATGAATAATCATCTTATAAAATGGAAAGTGTTTACTACCCTGCTCCTCCCCCACCATCGTGAGTTTTTCCCTTTCTGTAGTTTTCTCCCAACACTGTTTCTGCATGGACAGGATTCTGTTGGGTTGCACAGTGAAGTCTCCACATTGCGCAACTGCATCAAGCTGCCTTCTTTCCCTGTTGTTTAAGCATCGTATCCTTGGCTAGAATTTTCCTTACGTGTGTAATTTCTGTAGATCCTCTTCATGACTGGTATCCAGGATATGTGTTAGGTGTTCTTATAATACTTCTGTGTATAATAAATTAAACTAGAATTGCCATAATGATAGAAGCTCAACAAGATAAACCCACCCCTGCCCATCACCATGAACATTGTTTCCCTCCCTATTTACCACTCTCACGGGATATGAAGTATATTCTCCTGTACCCCTCCAATCAAATGCTATTGTCATGACTAAGTATTTATTAATACCTACTACCAATTCAAAAAGATGCAAGACACAGTCTGATCTCTGTGCTGTTTAGTTGGGAAGTTAGGGCATGCAAAAAAAGTGGTTAATAGCAATGTGAGGTAGTACAGACTAAATGATATATGACACCCTCTAATTTATCTGTTCAACATATCCAAAAATTTTCATACATTTATATGGCTTCAAAGTAGCTACATCTGTAATCCTTGCCTCACAGTGTCTTTTCACTAAGCTTGCATCTTCTGGCATAATGAAAAATAATGTGGTGATATAGTGACATGTTGCTGTGACTTCAGGCTATTTCCTTACAGGTAGAGCAGTCTCATGGGTCCATGGTAGAATGAGATACAGGCGACAGGGATTCTATTCTGAGAAGTGCCTCTGACATCTTATGTGACCTCGAGACAAGTGACTCAACCTCTCAAAGTTAAGCTTTGTCATCTGTAAAGTAAGCTTAATTAAACTTGCCATCATAGAGACATTATGAAGTCTAGCTAATTAAAGCCCATGAAATGTTTTGAAGATATCTAATGCTTTCTTCACCATCATAAACCATAAGCCAAAAGAAGAGTTATCTTTTATTAAAATGCTCATTTTTGTATGATCAACACAAAAGATGATACTGATGCTTCCAGAGCCAAGTTGTAGGGTAGGTTTTTACTGATGCACTCTTACTCTTGCATTGGGTTAGTGACTAGTAGCACTTAAGACAGCTGGTGAGATGAGGTATCCACCTGTGACTATCAAAACAAGGAAAACTAAGTGGCTGCCCTGGAGAACCGATGATCATGCCTTACGCCTTCTTTCCCTGTTGTTTAAGCATCGTATCCTTGGCTAGAATTTTCCTTACGTGTGTAATTTCTGTAGATCCTCTTCATGACTGGTATCCAGGATATGTGTTAGGTGTTCTTATAATACTTCTGTGTATAATAAATTAAACTAGAATTGCCATAATGATAGAAGCTCAACAAGATAAACCCACCCCTGCCCATCACCATGAACATTGTTTCCCTCCCTATTTACCACTCTCACGGGATATGAAGTATATTCTCCTGTCCCCCTCCAATCAAATGCTATTGTCATGACTAAGTATTTATTAATACCTACTACCAATTCAAAAAGATGCAAGACACAGTCTGATCTCTGTGCTGTTTAGTTGGGAAGTTAGGGCATGCAAAAAAAGTGGTTAATAGCAATGTGAGGTAGTACAGACTAAATGATATATGACACCCTCTAATTTATCTGTTCAACATATCCAAAAATTTTCATACATTTATATGGCTTCAAAGTAGCTACATCTGTAATCCTTGCCTCACAGTGTCTTTTCACTAAGCTTGCATCTTCTGGCATAATGAAAAATAATGTGGTGATATAGTGACATGTTGCTGTGACTTCAGGCTATTTCCTTACAGGTAGAGCAGTCTCATGGGTCCATGGTAGAATGAGATACAGGCGACAGGGATTCTATTCTGAGAAGTGCCTCTGACATCTTATGTGACCTCGAGACAAGTGACTCAACCTCTCAAAGTTAAGCTTTGTCATCTGTAAAGTAAGCTTAATTAAACTTGCCATCATAGAGACATTATGAAGTCTAGCTAATTAAAGCCCATGAAATGTTTTGAAGATATCTAATGCTTTCTTCACCATCATAAACCATAAGCCAAAAGAAGAGTTATCTTTTATTAAAATGCTCATTTTTGTATGATCAACACAAAAGATGATACTGATGCTTCCAGAGCCAAGTTGTAGGGGTAGGTTTTTACTGATGCACTCTTACTCTTGCATTGGGTTAGTGACTAGTAGCACTTAAGACAGCTGGTGAGATGAGGTATCCACCTGTGACTATCAAAACAAGGAAAACTAAGTGGCTACCCTGGAGAACCGATGATCTAGGTCTCATTAGTACTATCAGCTAGTCAACTGAGCTAATTGGATACCACACTGAAAATAATGTAGCAGGCATGGTTTGACTTTTTTTTTTTTCCCCAAAGCGTTCTCCTAGATTGAATTTCCATAACGATAAAAAATTAGTATGAGTAATTAGAGACAGAGACAATAAGCTAGACCTTATTAGATGCCACTAACATCCGAGAGACTAACTCTTGCTGTCCCCGGCAGGCCCAGAGTCCTCAACAGGCTTGTGACTGCCCGGAGAAAGTGAGGTTTCCAGATGACGAGACTAATAAAGCTAAGACCCTGCTGATGAGGCGAGGAAGGGCTCTTGCACATCCCCTGCTCCCCGAGAGTCTCCTGGCAAAAATTAGAAATTGTTCTGGAGAGTGTGTCCTTTGGAGGCTAATAGAGTGACAATGAAGATGCATTGTGCTACAGAAAACAGTCCTAAGTACTTAATAAAAAATGCCTCAACACTGAGCTCATAACTTTGCCTCTTGGGATTGATTATATCTTTCGGCTGAGAACACGAGGCAAGCCTTAATGAGGACCTGATATTAGGTGGGACCATTTCTGTAATTCTTAGTTCTTTGAACTTTCAGGCAAGGTTAATGCACATGCTATTTCATGGAATAAAACAAAAATATATGATGTTGAAATATTCTCTTTCTAGAAATACGAGAGTAATAGAATCCTGCAGTGCTAACAAAGTAGCATGTAAATCTTAGGGTGTCTACTTCAGATTTCAAGTGGAATGAATGGCTTATTTGGCCCAAAGTAGGTAAACTTAAATTCTGCAAATCTAAAATAATGGAAATTAGCTTCATGATGTATTAACTCAAATAATAATGTCCCAACATAAAAAAAGATGGAAATTAAACATCTAGTTATGAATACTGCGTCTGCACAATGTGCTGCATGCACCGCATGTGTTAGAATTTCTTCTCAGTTCTTTTTTTAATCTTTTATTCATAGCATTGCAGGTGATGAAAAATTTATGCCTTGAGTCTGGCATTGAAATTAAATGCAAAATGAAAACAGAAGCAGTTTATACTGACAGCTTAAATATCTTTATCTAGCATACGGTTGCACTATAAAAATCACTGGGTGACTTTTTAAATCTCCCACATTGAATTTCCATAACGATAAAAAATTAGTATGAGTAATTAGAGACAGAGACAATAAGCTAGACCTTATTAGATGCCACTAACATCCGAGAGACTAACTCTTGCTGTCCCCGGCAGGCCCAGAGTCCTCAACAGGCTTGTGACTGCCCGGAGAAAGTGAGGTTTCCAGATGACGAGACTAATAAAGCTAAGACCCTGCTGATGAGGCGAGGAAGGGCTCTTGAACATCCCCTGCTCCCGAGAGTCTCCTGGCAAAATTAGAAATTGTTCTGGAGAGTGTGTCCTTTGGAGGCTAATAGAGTGACAATGAAGATGCATTGTGCTACAGAAAACAGTCCTAAGTACTTAATAAAAAATGCCTCAACACTGAGCTCATAACTTTGCCTCTTGGGATTGATTATATCTTTCGGCTGAGAACACGAGGCAAGCCTTAATGAGGACCTGATATTAGGTGGGACCATTTCTGTAATTCTTAGTTCTTTGAACTTTCAGGCAAGGTTAATGCACATGCTATTTCATGGAATAAAACAAAAATATATGATGTTGAAATATTCTCTTTCTAGAAATACGAGAGTAATAGAATCCTGCAGTGCTAACAAAGTAGCATGTAAATCTTAGGGTGTCTACTTCAGATTTCAAGTGGAATGAATGGCTTATTTGGCCCAAAGTAGGTAAACTTAAATTCTGCAAATCTAAAATAATGGAAATTAGCTTCATGATGTATTAACTCAAATAATAATGTCCCAACATAAAAAAAGATGGAAATTAAACATCTAGTTATGAATACTGCGTCTGCACAATGTGCTGCATGCACCGCATGTGTTAGAATTTCTTCTCAGTTCTTTTTTTAATCTTTTATTCATAGCATTGCAGGTGATGAAAAATTTATGCCTTGAGTCTGGCATTGAAATTAAATGCAAAATGAAAACAGAAGCAGTTTATACTGACAGCTTAAATATCTTTATCTAGCATACGGTTGCACTATAAAAATCACTGGGTGACTTTTTAAATCTCCCACATGTAAAAAACTGAAAGTTGTACAATAATGAATAAAGTTATATGTCTAAGATATCAACAGAAAAGTTGTATTTTATTAGCACTCTTTGTTAATTTCATTTTGCTCTATTTTGCTGTTTTTGTTTAATTGGCATAGAGAGATGAGTATAAGCTTTTAAAAATACTGCACAACTTAGTTGTTGATATTAATTCCTCAGAGTGGCAGAAAACAATTGATTTTTGCAGCATATTTAATGAGTGTGATTTCTCTGCTAGGTTTATGTCTCAAGCTGAATAGAAAACATTAATCTGCACCTAAGGTAGTTATGCTGTGGTAAGGTTAATTGTTCAGGTGAATCAATTTGTTCATCCCTATATTACTGTGACTGATGTTTTGGAAGAATGGCAATAATTACAATAATATCCACAGTTACTGGATATGTGAATTTCAAGCATATTTCCTTCCTTAGAATAGTTGCAGGTACACATGATTTTATTAGTCACAACTCTATTCACAAAATGAGGTTCTCTGTAAATGGTTCCTATTTTCTGGGGATGTTGAGTCTTTTGTGCTAGACATATCTGTATATACTACGCTGCATTGAAATGTTCTCTGTGGCTTTTGTTGATGAATTCATGTTGAATAGTTAGCTCATAATGTAAATTAATTGAAGAAAATAAATGCCTCTTAATTTTGTGAATAATGCACAGAGGTCTAAAATACAGTCAATTTAGTTATATTTTACAAATCATATATATTTATAAGAATTTAAAAAATAAGATTAGGGTTATTTAGCATTTAAATAAGTAAAGCATAAAATTTAGAACTGTCTGCAGTTATGTCAGACACCAATACTAAACAACCACTTAGATTTTCACATTTAGGAGACTTCATCACACAGCTTAAAATATTTTATACTCAGACCCTGATTTGTACCTTTTGCCTGGGTGTTTTATGTAAACATACTGTGTATAACTATACATATAATTTTATACAATATTAATTGTGCTAAGAGTACAGTGAAAGTTAATTCAGTAATTCAGTTCTTTTAATCTTTTATTCATAGCATTGCAGGTGATGAAAAATTTATGCCTTGAGTCTGGCATTGAAATTAAATGCAAAATGAAAACAGAAGCAGTTTATACTGACAGCTTAAATATCTTTATCTAGCATACGGTTGCACTATAAAAATCACTGGGTGACTTTTTAAATCTCCCACATGTAAAAAACTGAAAGTTGTACAATAATGAATAAAGTTATATGTCTAAGATATCAACAGAAAAGTTGTATTTTATTAGCACTCTTTGTTAATTTCATTTTGCTCTATTTTGCTGTTTTTGTTTAATTGGCATAGAGAGATGAGTATAAGCTTTTAAAAATACTGCACAACTTAGTTGTTGATATTAATTCCTCAGAGTGGCAGAAAACAATTGATTTTTGCAGCATATTTAATGAGTGTGATTTCTCTGCTAGGTTTATGTCTCAAGCTGAATAGAAAACATTAATCTGCACCTAAGGTAGTTATGCTGTGGTAAGGTTAATTGTTCAGGTGAATCAATTTGTTCATCCCTATATTACTGTGACTGATGTTTTGGAAGAATGGCAATAATTACAATAATATCCACAGTTACTGGATATGTGAATTTCAAGCATATTTCCTTCCTTAGAATAGTTGCAGGTACACATGATTTTATTAGTCACAACTCTATTCACAAAATGAGGTTCTCTGTAAATGGTTCCTATTTTCTGGGGATGTTGAGTCTTTTGTGCTAGACATATCTGTATATACTACGCTGCATTGAAATGTTCTCTGTGGCTTTTGTTGATGAATTCATGTTGAATAGTTAGCTCATAATGTAAATTAATTGAAGAAAATAAATGCCTCTTAATTTTGTGAATAATGCACAGAGGTCTAAAATACAGTCAATTTAGTTATATTTTACAAATCATATATATTTATAAGAATTTAAAAAATAAGATTAGGGTTATTTAGCATTTAAATAAGTAAAGCATAAAATTTAGAACTGTCTGCAGTTATGTCAGACACCAATACTAAACAACCACTTAGATTTTCACATTTAGGAGACTTCATCACACAGCTTAAAATATTTTATACTCAGACCCTGATTTGTACCTTTTTCCTGGGTGTTTTATGTAAACATACTGTGTATAACTATACATATAATTTTATACAATATTAATTGTGCTAAGAGTACAGTGAAAGTTAATTCAGTAATTCATTTACATTTTAATAATTTGAATAGCATGATTACCAAATCAACTTCAAATATCTCTGGCCACTATATTACACTGTGTGAAGAGTTCAGATAGTTATATCATCTCATTATGCAGAATATATTTATCACATCTTGTGACTGACTACCAAAAAGAATCTCAAATTACCCATATTGAAAAAAATCCATCTTCAATGTATGTTTTAATCCAGCATTAAATATA
Organism: Tragulus kanchil; assembly: GCA_022376925.1. Classification (NCBI taxonomy): domain Eukaryota; kingdom Metazoa; phylum Chordata; class Mammalia; order Artiodactyla; family Tragulidae; genus Tragulus; species Tragulus kanchil. Next base: position 47,891,591 of record JAIOJX010000004.1, on the reverse strand, counting down.
CTTAAAGAAAGGTACTCCAAAGCTTTGCAGATCAGATATTAGATTTTAAAGTATATTGATATCTGTTTTAAGAACATGAGTGGTTGAGCTGGTCTGCATCTTTGAAAAGCAGTTGATGAGACACATTACTTTTTTTTGCAGGTAACCTATACCCTCAAAAAATGCATTAAATTCATTTCTTCTCCTTTCACTGTAGCAAGACTAATTCTAGGTGTTTACTGTGGAAAAAGAGTGAGTGTACTAACTTTTACGTGTAAAGATAGTGGCTGAAGGCACCCTCCAAATCAAGAAACTTCAGGCTTACATTTCTTTCTTATTTCTTTCATCATGTACAGATTTAATATCATCAGGAATAAATCTAAATTGTTTGCTTCTTTCCTCCTAATTCTTGAAGCCATGTAAAAGCCTGGAGAGGTTTGAAGTGACAGGATTACAAGCAGTCTTTTGCATACATGGCCTTTAGGGATAAGCGGCTACCTTGCATCTAATAAACAAGAAAGTGAATTCGTTGAATAATGAATTAAGTGGCATAAGTTGTGATAACAAGGAGCAAATGTAACTTCAGACGAATGGTATTTGCTTTGTGTGGGTTATCTGAGAGGGCTGATGCTCCACCAAGGGAGACTGAAAAAGGCTCATTATATTAAGATGGTATTTGCATTTGTGTGGGGTTAAAAAGAAAAAAAAACTGTCTGCAGTTATGTCAGACACCAATACTAAACAACCACTTAGATTTTCACATTTAGGAGACTTCATCACACAGCTTAAAATATTTTATACTCAGACCCTGATTTGTACCTTTTTCCTGGGTGTTTTATGTAAACATACTGTGTATAACTATACATATAATTTTATACAATATTAATTGTGCTAAGAGTGCAGTGAAAGTTAATTCAGTAATTCATTTACATTTTAATAATTTGAATAGCATGATTACCAAATCAACTTGAAATATCTCTGGCCACTATATTACACTGTGTGAAGAGTTCAGATAGTTATATCATCTCATTATGCAGAATATATTTATCACATCTTGTGACTGACTACCAAAAAGAATCTCAAATTACCCATATTGAAAAAAATCCATCTTCAATGTATGTTTTAATCCAGCATTAAATATACTTAAAGAAAGGTATTCCAAAGCTTTGCAGATCAGATATTAGATTTTAAAGTATATTAATATCTGTTTTAAGAACATGAGTGGTTGAGCTGGTCTGCATCTTTGAAAAGCAGTTGATGAGACACATTACTTTTTTTTGCAGGTAACCTATACCCTCAAAAAATGCATTAAATTCATTTCTTCTCCTTTCACTGTAGCAAGACTAATTCTAGGTGTTTACTGTGGAAAAAGAGTGAGTGTACTAACTTTTACGTGTAAAGATAGTGGCTGAAGGCACCCTCCAAATCAAGAAACTTCAGGCTTACATTTCTTTCTTATTTCTTTCATCATGTACAGATTTAATATCATCAGGAATAAATCTAAATTGTTTGCTTCTTTCCTCCTAATTCTTGAAGCCATGTAAAAGCCTGGAGAGGTTTGAAGTGACAGGATTACAAGCAGTCTTTTGCATACATGGCCTTTAGGGATAAGCGGCTACCTTGCATCTAATAAACAAGAAAGTGAATTCGTTGAATAATGAATTAAGTGGCATAAGTTGTGATAACAAGGAGCAAATGTAACTTCAGACGAATGGTATTTGCTTTGTGTGGGGTTATCTGAGAGGGCTGATGCTCCACCAAGGGAGACTGAAAAAAGGCTCATTATATTAAGATGTTCTTTTACAGAACACAGTCTAAAATGATCTTGCAGATTTTCTCTCCCGTTCGCTGGACTCCTTTGTGTGCTTCTTTCAAATCAACTGCCTCCACCAGGGGATAACTAGGATTCTTTCAGTGGTGTTTAAAATGAAAATTCCTAGTGAGTTTTAGAGGGGTCATCCAACAATTAAATAGAGATGTCTAATTGGTTCATCCATATTAGGGTCAGCAGCTGGTTACAGAATAAAAGGCTGTGATGCCCCATTGCATAGTTCTGAACCAAATTAAATTATTAATCTACTCCTTGCTTCAGTGTAGCTTCACGGGGATTCCTAACCTGCCATGCTGAATAAAACAGAACGACTGCTTTACATTTTCATTATGGAAAATTATATTTTAAATTGCAAATGCTCTCCTATTTAACTTGCATTGCGTATCTCGTTGAATACATGGAAAAGTCTTCAAGAGTCAGTACCTATTGAATATGTGGAAAAGTCTTCAAGAGTCAGTGCTTATAAGTTGTTTTGTTAATTTCTAGTTGTAGCTGGAAACTATGAAACCAACTAAAAAAGATGATTTGCATGCTGTACCAACTCTACAGCCAGAACCAACTGGGCCATGAAAAGTAAAATTGAGACTTAGGGGGCCATTATATTTCTTTCTTATTTCTTTCATCATGTACAGATTTAATATCATCAGGAATAAATCTAAATTGTTTGCTTCTTTCCTCCTAATTCTTGAAGCCATGTAAAAGCCTGGAGAGGTTTGAAGTGACAGGATTACAAGCAGTCTTTTGCATACATGGCCTTTAGGGATAAGCGGCTACCTTGCATCTAATAAACAAGAAAGTGAATTCGTTGAATAATGAATTAAGTGGCATAAGTTGTGATAACAAGGAGCAAATGTAACTTCAGACGAATGGTATTTGCTTTGTGTGGGGTTATCTGAGAGGGCTGATGCTCCACCAAGGGAGACTGAAAGAAGGCTCATTATATTAAGATGTTCTTTTACAGAACACAGTCTAAAATGATCTTGCAGATTTTCTCTCCCGTTCGCTGGACTCCTTTGTGTGCTTCTTTCAAATCAACTGCCTCCACCAGGGGATAACTAGGATTCTTTCAGTGGTGTTTAAAATGAAAATTCCTAGTGAGTTTTAGAGGGGTCATCCAACAATTAAATAGAGATGTCTAATTGGTTCATCCATATTAGGGTCAGCAGCTGGTTACAGAATAAAAGGCTGTGATGCCCCATTGCATAGTTCTGAACCAAATTAAATTATTAATCTACTCCTTGCTTCAGTGTAGCTTCACGGGGATTCCTAACCTGCCATGCTGAATAAAACAGAACGACTGCTTTACATTTTCATTATGGAAAATTATATTTTAAATTGCAAATGCTCTCCTATTTAACTTGCATTGCGTATCTCGTTGAATACATGGAAAAGTCTTCAAGAGTCAGTACCTATTGAATATGTGGAAAAGTCTTCAAGAGTCAGTGCTTATAAGTTGTTTTGTTAATTTCTAGTTGTAGCTGGAAACTATGAAACCAACTAAAAAAGATGATTTGCATGCTGTACCAACTCTACAGCCAGAACCAACTGGGCCATGAAAAGTAAAATTGAGACTTAGGGGGCCATTATATTTGACTTTTAAATTTAAAAGATATAATTAAGTAAGTATCTTATAGGAAGCTTTGTATTCTAATATGAGCTTCTGGTTAATTCAGCCAAGGATTCATTCATGATAGCATTAAAGCACCTCCTTTATGAGCTCAAAAGTCCTCATTTGTAATTCTTTAAATTTTTTGTTAGTTAACTACTCTGAACTGAATATTAGCCTTGTGGAAAAAATATAGCTACTTTTGGTTTCCTAATTATATGTTTAATCATGTAAATAATTATATTCTAAATTGACAGGAGGCATAATTGCAATTAAGGATTGCTATATCTTCCTAGAAGTTACTTTTCGATATGTTTTCTGTCAATATTTTAATATATGCCCACTCATTGTTTTTACTTAGCGTAATTTTTATAATAGTTTTATATAATAATTTAAAGCTATGAGATCCTTAGCAGAACTAACTAACAGTAGGTTGAACTTTAGAATGCAGTATGATTTCTAAAGTTGAAACTCTTAGTAATCACAACTGAATGGATGTTCCATTTTTGGTGTATCATGTTGACTGAAGTTCTGAATTTCATTTGTTGGTTCATTCATGTATTTGGATGTGTGTATATGTTAGCTGTGACTCTGGGGACACATAAAGTGTTGAAGACCAGTGAAACGTTTTTACAGACTAGAAATATTTTGTGACCTATGTTGTGCTGAGTTGCATCAGTCATGTACAACTTTCTGTGACTCTGTGGACTGTAGCCCACCATGTTCCTCTGTCTAGGCACGGATACTGGAGTGGATTGCCATGCCCTCCTCTAAGGGATCTTCCTGACCCAGGGATCAAACCTGCATCTCTTATGTCTCCTGCATTGGCAGGCAGGTTCTTTACCACTAAGTCCACCTGGGAAGCCCCTTTTGTAATCTACTTTGTTCATTTACTCATAAGAAACTTATTTAGGAGACACCGACTATGTACAGAGTACTATTTAAGAAGCCATGTGAACAAGAGGAAGTAAAACAAGATAAAATCACTTCTGTTGTGGGGTGTACATCCCAGAGGAGGGGAACAAGAGCCTAAATAACTCAGTAAATAAATTAGTAAGAAAAGAACAGGGCAAAGTATTGGAAAGAAAGCAAAATAGTATTCAGAGAGTGACAAAAGAAGGAGCTTCTTTAGACAGAAGTTGTCAAGAAGGGCCCTTCTGAGGTAGAAGCATGTTTGCTGAGACTTTAGCCATGAGAAGAGCTTTCCAAGCAGAGAGAACAACAAGTGCCAAAGCCCTGCAGTGGGAATGAGCCTGGTACGTTTGAGAAACAGAAAGAAGCAAGGTTGGCTTCATGGGTGTGCATCCTTGGTGGTTCCACAGGTTTCCATAATAGAAGAGCCCAGTTTAATGTTCTTCTAGCATCACCTTGAACTTCATTATCATCTCTGCATTGTTCCTACAAGTTACATAGTCAGTCCTAGAAGGAAAATTAATAAGAGTTGAATGGTATGTATGTGTCGGAGACAGGGTGGATGTGCCTTAAAAATAAGGCCAGTAAGTGATATTTCTGGGCCTGTCTAGTACTGGATCAATAGAGTTTATGAAAGATCAGTTGCACTAAACCATACAGCCATTTTCGTTTGCCATGTAGAAAATGGAAACACTCTGTGGCGGATTCAGGTCGATGTGTGGCAGTGAACAACAAAACTGTAAAAAATAAAAAAAATAAACAACAACAAAAAAAGGGAAACGCTATTTTTGATCTATATTTAGCCAAATCCTCCATACAGATAAATTCCTTAAGGGAAATGTTGATCTCTTCTGTGTATTGTGTATACTTCACAGCATCATGTGATTAGACATTCCACAAATACTAATTGCAGCTAAAAGGAATTTGCCTTTTCTTTTAACCTGATAGGGCTTCCTTTGAAAAAAAAGAAGGCATTTAGTGTTCTCATTTGAACTTCTGCTTTCTTTTCACAGTTGCATTGTAGTACCAAATCTACATGACCATTTAACAGTTAGGTCAAATCATACAAAACTGCTGATACTCAACATGGTTTTCTTGACCTAGAGAATGGCAATTTCCACAGTTCACAGAAGATTGAAATTGCAGGTTTATTTGTAAAGTAAGAAAAGAAACAAGGGAAAAAGGGAAAAATTCTTGTTGTGGGGTGTACATCCCAGAGGAGGAACAAGAGCCTAAATAACTCAGTAAATAAATTAGTAAGAAAAGAACAGGGCAAAGTATTGGAAAGAAAGCAAAATAGTATTCAGAGAGTGACAAAAGAAGGAGCTTCTTTAGACAGAAGTTGTCAAGAAGGGCCCTTCTGAGGTAGAAGCATGTTTGCTGAGACTTTAGCCATGAGAAGAGCTTTCCAAGCAGAGAGAACAACAAGTGCCAAAGCCCTGCAGTGGGAATGAGCCTGGTACGTTTGAGAAACAGAAAGAAGCAAGGTTGGCTTCATGGGTGTGCATCCTTGGTGGTTCCACAGGTTTCCATAATAGAAGAGCCCAGTTTAATGTTCTTCTAGCATCACCTTGAACTTCATTATCATCTCTGCATTGTTCCTACAAGTTACATAGTCAGTCCTAGAAGGAAAATTAATAAGAGTTGAATGGTATGTATGTGTCGGAGACAGGGTGGATGTGCCTTAAAAATAAGGCCAGTAAGTGATATTTCTGGGCCTGTCTAGTACTGGATCAATAGAGTTTATGAAAGATCAGTTGCACTAAACCATACAGCCATTTTCGTTTGCCATGTAGAAAATGGAAACACTCTGTGGCGGATTCAGGTCGATGTGTGGCAGTGAACAACAAAACTGTAAAAAATAAATAAATAAACAACAACAAAAAGGGAAACGCTATTTTTGATCTATATTTAGCCAAATCCTCCATACAGATAAATTCCTTAAGGGAAATGTTGATCTCTTCTGTGTATTGTGTATACTTCACAGCATCATGTGATTAGACATTCCACAAATACTAATTGCAGCTAAAAGGAATTTGCCTTTTCTTTTAACCTGATAGGGCTTCCTTTGAAAAAAAAGAAGGCATTTAGTGTTCTCATTTGAACTTCTGCTTTCTTTTCACAGTTGCATTGTAGTACCAAATCTACATGACCATTTAACAGTTAGGTCAAATCATACAAAACTGCTGATACTCAACATGGTTTTCTTGACCTAGAGAATGGCAATTTCCAGTTCACAGAAGATTGAAATTGCAGGTTTATTTAAGGAAATAAAACAGAAATCTTACTAGCATCTTTGTAACCCCTGCCAGATTTATTTAACGGAGGGAAAAGCAACTAGCACAGGGCTGTTCATTAGCGCACTGTGCTGAGTGGTGCTGTCAGGGCTGCACCCATGGGCCTCCTTAGAGGTAAATCCACATGGCAGCAGAGCCTTTCTGCCAGTGAGCAACTCCCCCCACCCTCCAATAATGGAGTCCATGGCTGGAGGGCCACTTTCTTTTTTTTTTTTTAAAGATTGATTTATTTATTTTGGGCAGGGGTCGGGTTGGGGAGGCAGGGGAGCGGGCGGGCCAATTTATTGGTCTTTGATTTCTCTATTTTCATCCGTCTTTGTTCTTTGGCTCCTGTGGGCCTCCCATCGCGGTGGCGTCTGTTGTCGCAGAGCACCGGCTCCGGGCGCATGTGCTCCAGAGCTCCGGCTCGGTAATTGGACACATCGGTCCAGCCGCTCGGTGGCACATGGGATCTTCCCAGGCCAGGGATCGAACCAGCGCCCCCTGCACTGCAAGGCGGTGTCCTTACCCACTGGACCACCAGGGGAAGCCCTGGAGGGCCACTTTCTACAATATTCTGCATTATAGCAAGTGATGAGTTGCCAGGAATTACTATGTGAGTGGTCCAAGTCCATGCCATGGTTCAGAGCTGCAGCAGGTTAAAGGGTTTCAGTCTATACAGTGTTATTTGCTGATAACCCTTCCAGTAGGCAAATCTATATTTAGCCAAATCCTCCATACAGATAAATTCCTTAAGGGAAATGTTGATCTCTTCTGTGTATTGTGTATACTTCACAGCATCATGTGATTAGACATTCCACAAATACTAATTGCAGCTAAAAGGAATTTGCCTTTTCTTTTAACCTGATAGGGCTTCCTTTGAAAAAAAAGAAGGCATTTAGTGTTCTCATTTGAACTTCTGCTTTCTTTTCACAGTTGCATTGTAGTACCAAATCTACATGACCATTTAACAGTTAGGTCAAATCATACAAAACTGCTGATACTCAACATGGTTTTCTTGACCTAGAGAATGGCAATTTCCAGTTCACAGAAGATTGAAATTGCAGGTTTATTTAAGGAAATAAAACAGAAATCTTACTAGCATCTTTGTAACCCCTGCCAGATTTATTTAACGGAGGGAAAAGCAACTAGCACAGGGCTGTTCATTAGCACACTGTGCTGAGTGGTGCTGTCAGGGCTGCACCCATGGGCCTCCTTAGAGGTAAATCCACATGGCAGCAGAGCCTTTCTGCCAGTGAGCAACTCCCCCCACCCTCCAATAATGGAGTCCATGGCTGGAGGGCCACTTTCTTTTTTTTTTTTTTAAAGATTGATTTATTTATTTTGGGCAGGGGTCGGGTTGGGGAGGCAGGGGAGCGGGCGGGCCAATTTATTGGTCTTTGATTTCTCTATTTTCATCCGTCTTTGTTCTTTGGCTCCTGTGGGCTTCCCATCGCGGTGGCGTCTGTTGTCGCAGAGCACCGGCTCCGGGTGCATGTGCTCCAGAGCTCCGGCTCGGTAATTGGACACATCGGTCCAGCCGCTCGGTGGCACATGGGATCTTCCCAGGCCAGGGATCGAACCAGCGCCCCCTGCACTGCAAGGCGGTGTCCTTACCCACTGGACCACCAGGGGAAGCCCTGGAGGGCCACTTTCTACAATATTCTGCATTATAGCAAGTGATGAGTTGCCAGGAATTACTATGTGAGTGGTCCAAGTCCATGCCATGGTTCAGAGCTGCAGCAGGTTAAAGGGTTTCAGTCTATACAGTGTTATTTGCTGATAACCCTTCCAGTAGGCAAATCTATTTCTATTTTGTTGATGGTCATGGTGATTTACCCAAAGATTAGTAACGACATTATGGAATCATGCAACAGATTTTTGCCTGCAGAGGGGTTATAACAGGATTTCTCTGATTACAACAGAGGTAATTTTAGAATTCAAAAAGGCAATGCACAGACAAATTCTCAAAAAAAGCCCTTCTATATAGAGGCTTTTATTTTTTGCTTCTTAACTTTTCTTTTACAAGGATTATCAGTTATAAATAACCATTGTAAGAATGCTTCTTACCTAGTACTCTTACATTTTAGGACTACACTAAAATACATTCATTTATGGTTTTTCCACTTGTATGTTCTTTTTCTTATGTTTATTGCTTTCTTCCATTTCTCAAAATCTTCTACACTTGAACATTTTGAAATTACCTATATATTCCTGAAGTCAGTAGTAGGATTATGAAATATATTCTTAGCATCCTAGCAAAAAAATGAAAAACCCCTAAGATAGTTTTGTCTTACCTCAAAAACATTTCTCAGCTGTATTCATGATCCCCCTTTCTGTTGTCCCAGTAACTGGTCATGGCCTTCTTCTGAGGGTGACCACCTAATATCTGCTCCTCTCCAGAACCCTGAGGTGTGTCTGGTTTTTTTCCCTAAACTTAAGCTACATGCAACCTCCAAATAATAAAAAAAATCCCAACCATTTGTATATTGAAATGTATATAGTTTTCCTTCTGAACTTTACACTGGTGTTAGAAATATTCCTCAAATGAATGAATGAATGCTCTCAAGAAACTTCTGTAGAGATATTTTTAAATGCTCAGAGCAGGTACTCATAATCTGGCCTTGGGGAGTCAGGGAAGGCTTCCTGACATGTTAGCTGAAATCAAATCTATTTAAAATTGTGCACATTGTCTCCTTTCTCCCTAGATCCATGCAACCCTAAGTAGCAAAGATGATATACTTCAAGATTGCTTTCCACTGAGCACCATGCCCTTCCCAGCATCTTTTCTGTTTCCCTTTCACAAAGAACTGGTTCTCTTATATGGCTACAAAGGTCTTGTCTGAACCTTTCATGCTGCTTTATTACTAAACAAAAGTTGCATGTTTTGTGGTTGATTACAAGTTGTAAATAACATGATAAACTAAAAAAAAAAAAAAAACACATGATAAACTGTCATGTGCAAAGTTAACTTTTAGAGGCCATGTATACTTAACCAGAAGAGTGACCCTGATGTAGGAGTTTCAGCAACAACGGCTGGTGAATGGGAAATTTGAGGAGATTTTTTGAGTCACAGCCATTTAAGAGCTTCCCACTATTCCGCTAATAATTGCACACATTTGCCATCATTTTATACTTCAATGACTGCTCTTATTCAATTATGAAAATAGGGGCAGTGAAGGTGGGAAAAATTAATAGGTGAGGAAAATAAAGAGAGAAGTGAAAATGTGAATAAGATGATCAAATTCCTTCCACCTTCCTTTGAAACAATTCCTGCCATTTCTTAGAATTAATGACATCTTTATTTTACAAATAGCCTCATTCAGTTTAGTCAGCATGGCATCATGTGGAGGGAGCATGGGCTGTGGTGGTGTAGAGTATTGGGTTTGAATCTTGGTTTTGCTACTTGGTAATTGTGTGACCTTAAACAAGTCTCTTCACCTCTCCGCTGTTCAGTTTTGCTCATATATAAACATACTAATACCTCATCTACCAAACAAGTATGAGGATATATGAGATAACTAATATATGCTATATGTATGTGTTACAACGGAGTGACCATCATAATGACAAATTTCTACTACACAAGCCTACGGACAAAGAGGACAGTCACTGTGAAAATAATTTTGTAATTATGGAACAGTTTTATCTTCAGGAGAATTTTTACAGTTTTATCTGCTGACTTACTATATGCATCCCACCTGCCCTAGCCTTCCTTCCCTAATCCAATTCAGCAGTGGTAGAGTAGCAAGCCCAGGGAGAAGAGACTTGGTTTGCTATAATAAGCTTGTCAGTGCTAATACCTTGTGACAAAAGATATATTTTTAACCTCTTTCACAACATGGGGTGGAACTATCACTCTGGGAATCCTACTTCTAAGGCTAGACACTCTCTACACAGGACAGAGAGAAGCTCTTGTTCACTTTGTCATTAAAGAAGATATTTTGCTCTACCTTTTCCTTCCAGAAGGAGAGAAAAGATATCTTACTGTTATTATGATAACTTCATAGTAACATATTTCATTATCCCATCAAAACAATAAAATGGTCCTGAAAATTGTTCCTGGGGTCTGTTTTTATATATGGGAGAAAATCTCATTTTTGAGCTGAAATATAATTATTGTGGCATTATTCACTCAGTTTCTCTAAAGCTTTGGTTTTCCAAACAGAAGACCGATTATAAGACTCTGCTGTCCAGAGGTGAGGTCACATGTAAACCTTTTTAAAGGACTGGATAATTGGAAAAGTTGCTGAGTCAGAACTTCTCAACAGATTTTTAATAAGAGTTTAAAGAGGAAGGAGTGGAATATTCTCTGCTTGCCTTCTCCTCAAAGCCAGTGGTAAGAATTGTGCTTTCGCCAGACCTCATCTTGTCTCAAAGATGAACCCAAACGGGTAGAAACTGTGCTCACTGCCATATGTGATAGTCTATTATTTCAGTCATAGATGAGTCATAAGAAGTGAATTTCTTCTGCTCTGCATCTTGCCCACAGAGGTTGTTTAACCCCCACATGCTAACCTTGACTCAGAAGGCTATATTGTCCCTGGAGAAGATGAAAATATCTGTAGCTAGAAACAATAAATAACCTAAATTGAGCAATTTAGACTATCTTCAAAAGAAGAAGAGAAAGAAGGAAAAAAGTAGGTACAATTTAGCTTCTTACTTAAACATAGGAATTCAATATTTTATTGTGATTTCTCCTACTCAGAAATTCTGCTTAGAGCAGGTCTTCAATTTTCAACCACTAATTTCTCAACTAGAGTCTGAATACACCCAACTGGAACAAGTGTTTGCTGAGGGATTCATTAAAATTTGAAGGTAATTTCAGTTATGAGACTCATTTTGGCTTGATAATTGTGACTACTCTAGAGGACATTTTCATTAGATATCCTGTAAAATACTGCCTCTCTTTCTTGGAACCTGGAGAAGGAAACGACAACCCACTCCAGTACTCTTACCTGGAGAATCCCATGGACAGAGGATCCTGGTGGGCTATGGTTCAAGGGTCGCAAAGAGTTGGACACGATTGAGCCTATGAGCACACTATCTTGAAATACACTTCTAGAATTCAAAGGCTGGAATGCAAGCCATGCACCTGATAGTTCCACTCCTTTGCATTTTATCCTTAACCAAGGGAATTTTAGCCATTAACTGTCAATTTTCCTCAAATGTGATAGAGAAAAGAGACCAATATTTCATTGGAAAGATAAGTTCCAATATTAATCAGTTCTGAACAGCTAGTAAGCTTTGACTTCTACAGGTTTCAAGAACTTAGGTTTGCAAATACTAAGATTAATATGCTTACTACTCCTAGAGAATTAATCATTTGATGAGTGATGTATTTAACATGATACATAGGTATCCAACATAAACTTCATCTATAGAGTAATTATCATCCTGAAAATGTGTATATAAAGTAAGGATAAATTGTAGGTACTATGAATGTGGAATGAAGTATCGTAAAGTTTACTCCCTGTTATGTCTCAGGCACTTTGTTATTTATCTCCTACAATCTTCATAATTTTCTGTGAGCTAGGCATTAGTAGTTTTATATTGAACAAAACTGAGACTCAGAAATGTGATTTGTTCAAGTCATACGGTTATAAAATGATGAAACTAAGACTTGAATCCAAAATACTAATAGATTAAAGTCCTTGCTTATTCTATATAAGAGTGCTGCCTTAATCTGGTAAGGCTAGTTATAGAATAAAAATGTCATTTGCTCTAAGAAACAGCAGTTTCTTATAGTTTATAAGAAACTATAGTTTCAAAAGAAGGCAAATTTTTCCTGGTGTGTAAAAACAGACTCAACCAATAGCAAGGACAGCTGGAGGACAACTGGTATGGTTACCATGCTAGACCAGGGAGATTGTACAGAGAGCTTGGTGGATTAGCCAAAAAGAGAAAGAGCTAGAAAACAGAAGGATAGTGAAATATATCTGGACAGATAAACATAGTAAAGGCTACCAGATAATTTGGAATCAACAGCTAAACTGTGTGGTAAAATCTCTAAATGCTCTGAGAATTTGGATGATAGATCTTTGAGGGCAAGTTAGTCAGAAGGTCTGTGGTAGAGACTAGTGTCTTAATGATAGAAAGACGGGGAGGATGTTTCTAGACACGAGGCAAGGAAGGATGTGATCACCACGAGAGAAGATTCAAAGCCAGAAAGAGAGTGTAGCTTCCTGGAGAGTTTATGGACCCAGGAGGACAGTAACTGCAGTGTTAGAAGATAAACAATACACTTGAGGGAGAAAATGAGGTAAAACGTTTCAGGAGAAGGGAGATGATTAGGAAGCACTCTGAAAGCTGCAAAGAGAGGTTGATGGCCCAGTAGATGGAGAATGTGAATCACCCTCTGTTTGGGGAGTGATAAAATTTGGCAGTTTTTAGTTAGTCTAAGAGACACAAGATAGACTGGAATTGGATGAAGTGTTATTCGGGAAGAACTTTTAGAAGGATGTGACAGTAATTCAGGGAATTATGCATTCATTTTGATGATCTTTTCTCTCCACTTAGAATTAGGTCAAGCAGCATTTTGAAACTCCTCTACTGTAACAACAAGCTGTATTTATGGAATTCTTTTCATGGGTCAAGCACTGCTCAGCGTTTTACCTTCAGCTAATTTTTGTATTTTGTATCAGGGTATAGGTGATTAACAATGTTCTCGTAGTTTCAGGTGAACAGTAAAGGGACTCAGTCATATATATACACACATGTCCATTCTCCCCCTCAAATCCTCGCCCAATCAGGCACTTTCAGCTAATCTTAACAAATGTATGTTAGATATTGCGGGGGCCTTCCACAGAAAGGAAGGCAGCGGGATTGCCCCCGGCTAAACCAAGAGATCTCGGAGAGAGGGAGTCTGCTGCCAGCACCCCAGCCTCCCAGCAGATGCAGGAGACAATCAGATATGGCAGGAGTTCCATCGAAGCAGTTCTATTAGTGCAGACTCACAGCTTTTATAGGCAAGTGAAGGGGGTTTTGCACCGGACTTCCTATAGATTACACCAATCAAGCTAAAGGTCAAGCAATCATCCACGACCGCGGAAACCAGGGAACCAATCAGAAATTTTGATAATCACTTAACAATGTAGACCACACCCTCGTCTCTTCCTGTAGGCGCCATCTTAGCTCCAAACCGCAAACATGTGCCGAAGCTTCCTTATGCTTGCAACGATTTAGATCACGCCCTCGTTTCTTCCTGTAGGCGCCATCTTAGCTCCAAACCGTAAACATGTGCTTAAGCTTCCTTAAACAATATGCTTATGCTTCCTTTCACGCCCACATCCCTTCTTGTAGGCCCCATCTTAGCTCCAAACTGAAACAATGTCCTTAAGCTTCCTTATGCTTGCAACGGTCCTCTTTCAATTCAGAGCCCCACAAGATATGGAAACTTTCAACTGCCTGGGAACTCTCTTCTCCCCAACCCCCAAATGGGCTAGTAAATGGTAAAAGCCAGAAAACAGGTTGCCTAGCTCCAGAGTGGTCAGCCCAGAATGCAGTGCTGTGGCCCACCGCCTGGGATAATGGGTAAAAGTAGTTTTAAGCTCCTCAAACAGCAAGGGTAATCAAAACTGTTCTCTCTGGACATACAAATGTTACTCCGGGATTTATAAGCCCCTGCTGTTTACCTATTCACAGGCATTATTCTAAGTACTGTTATGCATCATCTCACTGAAGTAACAAAGCAAGTTTTTTTGTATTTTGAAACTCCTCTACTGTAACAACAAGCTGTATTTATGGAATTCTTTTCATGGGTCAAGCACTGCTCAGCGTTTTACCTTCAGCTAATTTTTGTATTTTGTATCAGGGTATAGGTGATTAACAATGTTCTCGTAGTTTCAGGTGAACAGTAAAGGGACTCAGTCATATATATACACACATGTCCATTCTCCCCCTCAAATCCTCGCCCAATCAGGCACTTTCAGCTAATCTTAACAAATGTATGTTAGATATTGCGGGGGCCTTCCACAGAAAGGAAGGCAGCGGGATTGCCCCCGGCTAAACCAAGAGATCTCGGAGAGAGGGAGTCTGCTGCCAGCACCCCAGCCTCCCAGCAGATGCAGGAGACAATCAGATATGGCAGGAGTTCCATCGAAGCAGTTCTATTAGTGCAGACTCACAGCTTTTATAGGCAAGTGAAGGGGGGTTTGCACGGGACTTCCTATAGATTACACCAATCAAGCTAAAGGTCAAGCAATCATCCACGAGCGTGGAAACCAGGGGAACCAATCAGAAATTTTGATAATCACTTAACAATGTAGACCACACCCTCGTCTCTTCCTGTAGGCGCCATCTTAGCTCCAAACCGCAAACATGTGCCGAAGCTTCCTTATGCTTGCAACGATTTAGATCACGCCCTCGTTTCTTCCTTTAGGCGCCATCTTAGCTCCAAACCGTAAACATGTGCTTAAGCTTCCTTAAACAATGTGCTTATGCTTCCTTTCACGCCCACATCCCTTCTTGTAGGCCCCATCTTAGCTCCAAACTGAAACAATGTCCTTAAGCTTCCTTATGCTTGCAACGGTCCTCTTTCAATTCAGAGCCCCACAAGATATGGAAACTTTCAACTGCCTGGGAACTCTCTTCTCCCAACCCCAAATGGGCTAGTAAATGGTAAAAGCCAGAAAACAGGTTGCCTAGCTCCAGAGTGGTCAGCCCAGAATGCAGTGCTGTGGCCCACCGCCTGGGATAATGGGTAAAAGTAGTTTTAAGCTCCTCAAACAGCAAGGGTAATCAAAACTGTTCTCTCTGGACATACAAATGTTACTCCGGGATTTATAAGCCCCTGCTGCATACAATAATATAATAAGAGCCCAAATATTCACAGGCATTATTCTAAGTACTGTTATGCATCATCTCACTGAACGTCAGACTTTATGGACTAATAATATCGTCAATTATAGAAGAGGAACTGAGGCTTCAGTTGGGCCTATAACTTGCCCACGGTCACACAGTTTGAGATTGAGATGCAAATTCTCTCATGTTTTGATAAAGGAAATAGTAAAATGCTCAAGAGAGTTGAAGATGTTAAAAATAACATGTGGGCAAAGGAATAAGAAAAACATATAGAGGTTGCACTGAACTGAGTTTTTTTTTCTTTTTAGCTTAGAGTTGAAGGATGGGTAGATAGGCACGACAGGGCATTTCAGAGCGGGAAGCGTGTTGGAAAGAGAGGCAGAGAGACCACTCATGTCAGGCACTCAAAGAATTGTTGAATAAATGACTTGGTGTATGCATGAATGTATGAATGACATGGCAGGAACTGCAAAAGCGTGGTGACAGTAGTGATTGAAGGGGGAAAGACAGAAGAGACGTCTTAGGCAGACTCTTAGGACTTAGCCACTAACTGGGATTTTGGTAAAAGCAAACCACTGAGAGGGAATGTTTAGACTCGGATAAGGTGGGTCTGAAGTGGCTGGCATGTATGTTGAAAATTTCCTAAAGAACTGGGAAATGGCATCTGGAATTGAGAAATAAAGTCATAATACACACCTGCCAATTAACTTTATTGCTAGTGTTGCAAGGGTTTCATTTTAGAAAAAAAAGCTAAAACTTTGAAAATATTTTAGGCTATGCAAAATTATACAGTGCTCCTTTCCATATAAGATAATTATTTATTGGAAAGGAGAAGGTCAAGAGAGACAAACTAAAATAAACTGACACATAACAAAAACACTGTCTCATTTTAAGAGCAGGTTCAGTGTTTGCACATTTTAAATAGCTTTCTTCCATGAGGTCATTTTGCAATTATATACCAAACAAAGGAGATTTAGCGAAGATGAGCTGTGACCAAGCCAATTAGTGCATTTCCTTTTACTGTGGAAGTTCTGGGAAACTGATTTACATTGAGGAGAAATTTGAGGTAATGTTCTGGGAATATGAGATTGAAATTTCCAGTCTATCAACATCTTTAAGAGATTTGTGGAAGTTGTACCTGCAATTTAATTATTAGTGTGACCTCCTTCAATTCTGCTCCTAAAGTTTTTTCTTTATTTTGTTTTGATTTTTAAATGCTGGAAATTCTTTACATTATCTCCTGGAAAAAAGAAAAAAAATATGATGATTCATTCAACGTAATCCATTCCTTCATCATGAAGTGGACAGAGCCATTTTCTAGTAGGTAGCTCTCCTTGAGTAACTCACCATCCTACAGCCTAGGTAAAAATCGTGTCCACAATGGTTAGCATACAAAGGGAAATGAGAACCAGAGGCAACTTCTGGCAAAGTTAAGCTATCAGTTGATACAGACTGGGAGCTTATTCTGTCATAGCATGGGGGCACGACAGGGCATTTCAGAGCGGAAGCGTGTTGGAAAGAGAGGCAGAGAGACCACTCATGTCAGGCACTCAAAGAATTGTTGAATAAATGACTTGGTGTATGCATGAATGTATGAATGACATGGCAGGAACTGCAAAAGCGTGGTGACAGTAGTGATTGAAGGGGGAAAGACAGAAGAGACGTCTTAGGCAGACTCTTAGGACTTAGCCACTAACTGGGATTTTGGTAAAAGCAAACCACTGAGAGGGAATGTTTAGACTCGGATAAGGTGGGTCTGAAGTGGCTGGCATGTATGTTGAAAATTTCCTAAAGAACTGGGAAATGGCATCTGGAATTGAGAAATAAAGTCATAATACACACCTGCCAATTAACTTTATTGCTAGTGTTGCAAGGGTTTCATTTTAGAAAAAAAAGCTAAAACTTTGAAAATATTTTAGGCTATGCAAAATTATACAGTGCTCCTTTCCATATAAGATAATTATTTATTGGAAAGGAGAAGGTCAAGAGAGACAAACTAAAATAAACTGACACATAACAAAAACACTGTCTCATTTTAAGAGCAGGTTCAGTGTTTGCACATTTTAAATAGCTTTCTTCCATGAGGTCATTTTGCGATTATATACCAAACAAAGGAGATTTAGCGAAGATGAGCTGTGACCAAGCCAATTAGTGCATTTCCTTTTACTGTGGAAGTTCTGGGAAACTGATTTACATTGAGGAGAAATTTGAGGTAATGTTCTGGGAATATGAGATTGAAATTTCCAGTCTATCAACATCTTTAAGAGATTTGTGGAAGTTGTACCTGCAATTTAATTATTAGTGTGACCTCCTTCAATTCTGCTCCTAAAGTTTTTTCTTTATTTTGTTTTGATTTTTAAATGCTGGAAATTCTTTACATTATCTCCTGGAAAAAAGAAAAAAAATATGATGATTCATTCGAACGTAATCCATTCCTTCATCATGAAGTGGACAGAGCCATTTTCTAGTAGGTAGCTCTCCTTGAGTAACTCACCATCCTACAGCCTAGGTAAAAATCGTGTCCACAATGGTTAGCATACAAAGGGAAATGAGAACCAGAGGCAACTTCTGGCAAAGTTAAGCTATCAGTTGATACAGACTGGGGAGCTTTGATTTTGTCATGGTGTGAAGGCTTCAGATGTTAATGGTGACTATGTAAAACAGTCCAGTATGGAAGCATCTGAGATAAAAATTCTTGTACATTTTTGACTGGAAACCGAAAACTTGCTTCAGTCTGTGGCTGTAATTTTTGTGCCAAATAAAAAGACACTTCACTGACTCTTTTTTTATGGAAGGGCCAAATGAGAGAGACTAGAAATATGTATTTTGAACAGCTAGGCAGAGTCTCAGGAAGTTTGCCAAACAAGATTTCCAAATAAAATGTTTGGAAAAGAAAACAGAGATGGACTTTGCAGATGCTGGATGTGTTCCACCAGCCATCTGTGCAAAGAGTTACTGGGTATCATCACATCAGCTGAGAGCTACGAAGTGGTTCAGAACCAACAGCACTAACTTCATTGTTAAATGGGCCCATTTGTTTACCAGGCAGCCCTCTCTTTAGCAAGATAAAGTACCTGACTGTATTTGCATTTCCTGTGAGGAACAATAACAATGATCCAAATTATTTAAACATAAAGGAATTTTAGAAACTGAACGTTTACCTCAGAGCTAATGCATTAGCAGTCAAAGAAGGCAGCTTAATTTACTGACGGTGAGCTAAGTGCATTCTTGGCTCACAAAGGGGAATCATTTGCTCACTTAAGCCAGAGATCCCATTTTTGACGGCAAATGTCAGTGCCTGGATTTCCCTTTGACAGTCTGGCAACCCCGCACCCCTGTTATAGTATCCATTTATTTGTCTTATTTTCAGCCAGATTAATCCATTCTGTTTTGACAAGAAGACTGATGGGTAATTGATAACTGTGATAGACACAAACAGAAGAGTTGGATGCTGAATAATTCAGCACTTTTCAGTATCAATAAGAGAACAGGTTGAAGAATTTGTGTCTCTATTTACACTTAAACTAAACTAAGTCAGCCCAGACATTTATGCTGCCAGTCATGGAAAAAGAAAAAATATGATGATTCATTCAACGTAATCCATTCCTTCATCATGAAGTGGACAGAGCCATTTTCTAGTAGGTAGCTCTCCTTGAGTAACTCACCATCCTACAGCCTAGGTAAAAATCGTGTCCACAATGGTTAGCATACAAAGGGAAATGAGAACCAGAGGCAACTTCTGGCAAAGTTAAGCTATCAGTTGATACAGACTGGGGAGCTTTGATTCTGTCATGGTGTGAAGGCTTCAGATGTTAATGGTGACTATGTAAAACAGTCCAGTATGGAAGCATCTGAGATAAAAATTCTTGTACATTTTTGACTGGAAACCGAAAACTTGCTTCAGTCTGTGGCTGTAATTTTTGTGCCAAAAAAAAAGACACTTCACTGACTCTTTTTTTATGGAAGGGCCAAATGAGAGAGACTAGAAATATGTATTTTGAACAGCTAGGCAGAGTCTCAGGAAGTTTGCCAAACAAGATTTCCAAATAAAATGTTTGGAAAAGAAAACAGAGATGGACTTTGCAGATGCTGGATGTGTTCCACCAGCCATCTGTGCAAAGAGTTACTGGGTATCATCACATCAGCTGAGAGCTACGAAGTGGTTCAGAACCAACAGCACTAACTTCATTGTTAAATGGGCCCATTTGTTTACCAGGCAGCCCTCTCTTTAGCAAGATAAAGTACCTGACTGTATTTGCATTTCCTGTGAGGAACAATAACAATGATCCAAATTATTTAAACATAAAGGAATTTTAGAAACTGAACGTTTACCTCAGAGCTAATGCATTAGCAGTCAAAGAAGGCAGCTTAATTTACTGACGGTGAGCTAAGTGCATTCTTGGCTCACAAAGGGGAATCATTTGCTCACTTAAGCCAGAGATCCCATTTTTGACGGCAAATGTCAGTGCCTGGATTTCCCTTTGACAGTCTGGCAACCCCGCACCCCTGTTATAGTATCCATTTATTTGTCTTATTTTCAGCCAGATTAATCCATTCTGTTTTGACAAGAAGACTGATGGGTAATTGATAACTGTGATAGACACAAACAGAAGAGTTGGATGCTGAATAATTCAGCACTTTTCAGTATCAATAAGAGAACAGGTTGAAGAATTTGTGTCTCTATTTACACTTAAACTAAACTAAGTCAGCCCAGACATTTATGCTGCCAGTCTATCAGAAAACCAAACAGTGTACATTCGGTTTCCACCCGACAAAATGTTTTATAAGCTTGTAACAATATGTGTGAAGCTGCCAGAATAATAAATAGGTACAGCAGCCCATGCATGCTAATGTTATGTTGTAAGCAGTTTTGTTGACAAGTGCTAATACTTCTTTCATACTATCATCAAAAGCAGCTAATACAACAGCCATTATTTGCTAGCTTTCCAAGCAAGACATGATGGATTGTGACCTTAATATGGGTTAGCCGAGTTTTGAAAGTTAAACAACTTGCAATAAATCATAGAATTATTACAATGCAGTTTAATTGGTTAAGGACTGTTTATTTCCTAAACAGGGTGAAAAATTTCTGTTTCGGCACTTTTAATTTGCAAAGTGCATTTTCATTATGAATGGCACTTTAATATTCTACTCTTTTGTCATGCAAAATATGCAGCACACAGGCAATCTATTAATTGGACAAAAATGCACTGCAAGCGCAAATTATCCTTTATATCATCACTTGTGAGTTTTTACATCTATGAAATGTGTTAAATGGAACATAGTTAGAGTCTGTCCCACTTGCAGGCTATTTCTGAAATTTAAGTCAGGCTTCAAGATGATTTTAATGACCTTTATTTTTGGCAAGGTAAAGTAATTAAGTAATGGTAAATATAAAGGGCAGTTTAAAGAGTCACTGCTTTCTTAAGCATTTCTTATTGCCTTTTGATTCACTACCTCAGAGCTAATGCATTAGCAGTCAAAGAAGGCAGCTTAATTTACTGACGGTGAGCTAAGTGCATTCTTGGCTCACAAAGGGGAATCATTTGCTCACTTAAGCCAGAGATCCCATTTTTGACGGCAAATGTCAGTGCCTGGATTTCCCTTTGACAGTCTGGCAACCCCGCACCCCTGTTATAGTATCCATTTATTTGTCTTATTTTCAGCCAGATTAATCCATTCTGTTTTGACAAGAAGACTGATGGGTAATTGATAACTGTGATAGACACAAACAGAAGAGTTGGATGCTGAATAATTCAGCACTTTTCAGTATCAATAAGAGAACAGGTTGAAGAATTTGTGTCTCTATTTACACTTAAACTAAACTAAGTCAGCCCAGACATTTATGCTGCCAGTCTATCAGAAAACCAAACAGTGTACATTTGGTTTCCACCCGACAAAATGTTTTATAAGCTTGTAACAATATGTGTGAAGCTGCCAGAATAATAAATAGGTACAGCAGCCCATGCATGCTAATGTTATGTTGTAAGCAGTTTTGTTGACAAGTGCTAATACTTCTTTCATACTATCATCAAAAGCAGCTAATACAACAGCCATTATTTGCTAGCTTTCCAAGCAAGACATGATGGATTGTGACCTTAATATGGGTTAGCCGAGTTTTGAAAGTTAAACAACTTGCAATAAATCATAGAATTATTACAATGCAGTTTAATTGGTTAAGGACTGTTTATTTCCTAAACAGGGTGAAAAATTTCTGTTTCGGCACTTTTAATTTGCAAAGTGCATTTTCATTATGAATGGCACTTTAATATTCTACTCTTTTGTCATGCAAAATATGCAGCACACAGGCAATCTATTAATTGGACAAAAATGCACTGCAAGCGCAAATTATCCTTTATATCATCACTTGTGAGTTTTTACATCTATGAAATGTGTTAAATGGAACATAGTTAGAGTCTGTCCCACTTGCAGGCTATTTCTGAAATTTAAGTCAGGCTTCAAGATGATTTTAATGACCTTTATTTTTGGCAAGGTAAAGTAATTAAGTAATGGTAAATATAAAGGGCAGTTTAAAGAGTCACTGCTTTCTTAAGCATTTCTTACGCATTGGTGCATGTGCCTTTTGATTCACTAGTCTTAGGAAATAGGCAGTAGCTCTCGTTCATATTGATAGGTTCTGAGAAATGGAACCCGCCCTCCTGCATATACTTCATTTTTTGCTACAGTATAATTTCTAGAGCAGAAATTTCCATTGGCAAGCATCTAGAAAAAGGTGAGTAAGGCAGCAGCAAACTGATACTGCAGCCTAGCTCAGCGTCACTGAGTGGCCCCCTCCATATGCTTTGGTTCAGTGATGTGCCTTTGCACACGGCTATTTAGAGCACAGAAGCTGTAACAAAATACTTTGTACTAGGAATGTTGATAGGACATATGCTCAGTTTTAAGAATGCCAGATCTCTCAATGTGTTCTGATAAGACTGCCTTAAAATGCATGCAACTTCTTCCTTGCCACGTAGCTCATGAGTGTGTTTCCTCATTTCTTGACATCTGGGGCAGACCCTTTAAAAACTTGAAGCCTGGGCTTCCCTGGTGATCCAGTGGGTAAGGACACCGCCTTGCAGTGCAAGGGGTGCTGGTTCGATCCCTGGCCTGGGAAGATCCTACGTGCCACGGAGCGGCTGGACGGATGTGTCCAACTACCAAGCCGGAGCTCTGGAGCATATGCGCCCAGAGCTGGTGCTCTGCAACAACAGAGGCCACTGCGCTGGGAGGCCCACATGGGCCAAAGAACAAAGATGGATGAAAATAGACAAATGAAATACCAATAGAAGTAGCCCACCTGCTCCCCTCCCTACCCACCCCACCCCACAATAAATAAATAAATAAATAAATCTTTTAAAAAAAAAACAACAAAACTTGAAGCCTCTATTGACTTCAAACATGATCCAGGTTTGAAGGTTGGCCCAGCCAAAGCGGGGATACTTCTATGCTGCAGCTCCAAGTCTCCTTCAAAGATCTCGACTGTGTGCAATGCAAGAAAGTTCACAGTATACTTCACACAGAATTCCACTGATTCTCACTAGAGCAAAAAGGTGTTCATTTGAAAATGGACATTTCTTTGTTCCAAAAGAAAACTAAAGAGCAATTGTTTACATATTGAAATCATTCACAAAAGCAATACATTAAAATAAACTGTCTAAAAATTAAAGGTGAAAACCCAAAGTTTGCAAACTGAAAAAAGGTGTTCATCTTTATGTTATACAGTAGCATGGGAGTGCTTCAGGTTTTCAGAAATTTTATTCTCAAAAGACAGATTTAGTTCTAGAATCTTAACCTTATCACATTAATGTTGATCATTTCCCTATTTAAATGACATGGTTACCTATTCTATGTAGTTTCTCTGCATGGCAAACTGATTTAGCTCAGCGTCACTGAGTGGCCTCCATATGCTTTGGTTCAGTGATGTGCCTTTGCACACGGCTATTTAGAGCACAGAAGCTGTAACAAAATACTTTGTACTAGGAATGTTGATAGGACATATGCTCAGTTTTAAGAATGCCAGATCTCTCAATGTGTTCTGATAAGACTGCCTTAAAATGCATGCAACTTCTTCCTTGCCACGTAGCTCATGAGTGTGTTTCCTCATTTCTTGACATCTGGGGCAGACCCTTTAAAAACTTGAAGCCTGGGCTTCCCTGGTGATCCAGTGGGTAAGGACACCGCCTTGCAGTGCAAGGGGTGCTGGTTCGATCCCTGGCCTGGGAAGATCCTACGTGCCACGGAGCGGCTGGACGGATGTGTCCAACTACCAAGCCG
The DNA here is from genome assembly GCA_022376925.1 of Tragulus kanchil. Taxonomy (NCBI): domain Eukaryota; kingdom Metazoa; phylum Chordata; class Mammalia; order Artiodactyla; family Tragulidae; genus Tragulus; species Tragulus kanchil. The sequence continues at coordinate 47,867,908 of JAIOJX010000004.1, read as the reverse complement.
GAGCTCTGGAGCATATGCGCCCAGAGCTGGTGCTCTGCAACAACAGAGGCCACTGCGCTGGGAGGCCCACATGGGCCAAAGAACAAAGATGGATGAAAATAGACAAATGAAATACCAATAGAAGTAGCCCACCTGCTCCCCTCCCTCCCCACCCCACCCCACAATAAATAAATAAATAAATAAATCTTTAAAAAAAAAAACAACAAAACTTGAAGCCTCTATTGACTTCAAACATGATCCAGGTTTGAAGGTTGGCCCAGCCAAAGCGGGGATACTTCTATGCTGCAGCTCCAAGTCTCCTTCAAAGATCTCGACTGTGTGCAATGCAAGAAAGTTCACATTATACTTCACACAGAATTCCACTGATTCTCACTAGAGCAAAAAGGTGTTCATTTGAAAATGGACATTTCTTTGTTCCAAAAGAAAACTAAAGAGCAATTGTTTACATATTGAAATCATTCACAAAAGCAATACATTAAAATAAACTGTCTAAAAATTAAAGGTGAAAACCCAAAGTTTGCAAACTGAAAAAAGGTGTTCATCTTTATGTTATACAGTAGCATGGGAGTGCTTCAGGTTTTCAGAAATTTTATTCTCAAAAAGACAGATTTAGTTCTAGAATCTTAACCTTATCACATTAATGTTGATCATTTCCCCTATTTAAATGACATGGTTACCTATTCTATGTAGTTTCTCTGCATCAGAAAATAAGTTGAGGAAGAGGGGATGGAGTAGTGAGAGAGTGTGTGAATGAGTCAAGAATAGATTGTTGCTATATCCAGTTGATTGTACTTTTTGTATCACTCATGATGAAGTGATAAGGTTAGAATATACTAGCCAATAAGTAATTATTTTTATTATCACTAAGCATCACAAAACAATTTTAATAATGATTTAATGTCTGGACTCTATTTTATGAGTTGTATGGATAAGAACATTTTGTCATAAGCAGAGCCATTCTTTAGGAAATACTGGTAAATATATCCAAAACACTAATTTATAAAGTCAGTAAGAAGTTGGGATATTTTTCAAGTTATAAATTAATAGACTAAATCTGTGTTCTACATAATGATTAGAAGATTTCCTGAAAGTTCAGATACATAAAACTACAATGACTATAAACTTAATAATTTTATTAATAGAATTTTTAATTACCACTTTTAACTAATTTTCCACCATACTTTACTATGAAAAACTACAAATGTACAGAAGAGTTGAAATAATTTTACACTAAATACCCATACACTCATCACTTTGTTTCTGCCATTTTACCATACTTGCCTTTGCACATATCTATCGATCTATCTTTGCACCCATCCATCAATCCATCTTATTTTTTAATCTGTTTCAAAATAAGTTGCAGTCATCTGTATACTTCTTCCTAAATACTATTGTATGTATATCACTAGATTGCAAATGTTGTTTCCTGTTCTTTTTTCCTTTTGAAGATACATTTGCACACAATATGTTCATATCTTATGTGTAGCATTTGACGATTTTCAGCATACTATTGATGAGCTCCAGCCACGTTGAACTGTTAGATGTTGACATGGAATGATGTTCAGTGAGTAGACAAGACTCCAAAGTCCTGTTTTCAGGACTCACCTGACTAATCTGTCAGGTGAGGAAGGGTCACCTCTTCCCCCTTTTGCAGATCTCAAGTTTACCCTATTTTGCTAGGATGAGTAGTTCCTATAATAGGGCTCCATCAACAGTTACTATACAATCTGTTCTAGATCTATCAGGTACAATGCATTTGGCTAAATGCTATGGAAAGCGGGAAGTCCTAAGACACAGAGGCCAAGGTATGGGGTGCTTCAAAGAGCATTTTGTAAAATTGTGTGCTGCACACCTAAGGTGAAATAATACAAGATTATGTCTACTTAAAAGCCAAGAGAGTAAGAAAGGAGGTTTTGGGAAATTTAGAGGAAAGAGGTAAGAAGGTCCTGGAGTGGTCAGGGGAGGCTCCCCTGACTTCATCTCCATGACATCCAATCCATTAGCAACCAGGGTGACTCTTTAAAAAGCAGATCAGGGCTTCCCTGGTGGTCCAGTGGGTAAGGACACCGCCTTGCAGTGCAAGGGGCGCCGGTTCGATCCCTGGCCTGGGAGGATCCCACGTGCCGCGGAGCGGCTGGACCATGTGTCCAATGACTGGGCCGGAGCTCTGGAGCGCATGCGCCCAGAGCCCGGTGCTCTGCGACAACAGAGGCCACCGTGATGGGAGGCCCACATGGGCCAAGGAACAAAGATGAATGAAAATAGACAAATGAAAGACTAATAGAAGTGGCCTGCCTGCTCCTCTCCCTCCCCACCCCACCCCGCAAAAAATAAATAAATAAATAAATCTTTAAAAAAAAAAAAAAAAAAGGCAGATCAGATCCTGTCACTCTTCTTTTTTAAAACCTCTTGATGACTTTCCAGCACACTTATGAAAACTACAACTCCCTGGAGGCCCCTTGAGACCTGGCCTCCCTCTCTCCTCTAACACCATCTCTTCTCACTCCCACATCCTGCTTGCCAGCCTTCTTTCTTCTCACACATGGCAAGCCTGCACCCCCACCACAGCCTTTTCATGTGCTCCCCTCTTTACCTGGAACACTCCTTCTCCAGTTCTTCAAGCAGCAGATCCCTTCTCATCATCTAGGCCTCAGGCCCAATGTCCTCGCTGAAAGATCTCTGCTGAAAGAAAACTACGCACACCCCTACAACTACCCTACCCCAAATCAAAACGCTCTGAAAAGAAGGAGTAGACTTTGCTTAGTGTGCTTCAGCTTATCATAGGAAATGTGTTTAGAAACTCTGTGGGGAAGATTATTAGAGCAACATCTGAATGAAATTAGCCATCAGCTAGGAAAGAAGAGTTAAAAGAAAAGAAGTAGACATGGGACTCAGGGGTGCTTCAAAGAGCATTTTGTAAAATTGTGTGCTGCACACCTAAGGTGAAATAATACAAGATTATGTCTACTTAAAAGCCAAGAGAGTAAGAAAGGAGGTTTTGGGAAATTTAGAGGAAAGAGGTAAGAAGGTCCTGGAGTGGTCAGGGGAGGCTCCCCTGACTTCATCTCCATGACATCCAATCCATTAGCAACCAGGGTGACTCTTTAAAAAGCAGATCAGGGCTTCCCTGGTGGTCCAGTGGGTAAGGACACCGCCTTGCAGTGCAAGGGGCGCCGGTTCGATCCCTGGCCTGGGAGGATCCCACGTGCCGCGGAGCGGCTGGACCATGTGTCCAATGACTGGGCCGGAGCTCTGGAGCGCATGCGCCCAGAGCCCGGTGCTCTGCGACAACAGAGGCCACCGTGATGGGAGGCCCACACGGGCCAAGGAACAAAGATGAATGAAAATAGACAAATGAAAGACTAATAGAAGTGGCCTGCCTGCTCCCATCCCTCCCCACCCCGCAAAAAATAAATAAATAAATAAATCTTTAAAAAAAAAAAAAAAAAAAGGCAGATCAGATCCTGTCACTCTTCTTTTTTAAAACCTCTTGATGACTTTCCAGCACACTTATGAAAACTACAACTCCCTGGAGGCCCCTTGAGACCTGGCCTCCCTCTCTCCTCTAACACCATCTCTTCTCACTCCCACATCCTGCTTGCCAGCCTTCTTTCTTCTCACACATGGCAAGCCTGCACCCCCACCACAGCCTTTTCATGTGCTCCCCTCTTTACCTGGAACACTCCTTCTCCAGTTCTTCAAGCAGCAGATCCCTTCTCATCATCTAGGCCTCAGGCCCAATGTCCTCGCTGAAAGATCTCTGCTGAAAGAAAACTACGCACACCCCTACAACTACCCTACCCCAAATCAAAACGCTCTGAAAAGAAGGAGTAGACTTTGCTTAGCGTGCTTCAGCTTATCATAGGAAATGTGTTTAGAAACTCTGTGGGGAAGATTATTAGAGCAACATCTGAATGAAATTAGCCATCAGCTAGGAAAGAAGAGTTAAAAAGAAAAAGAAGTAGACATGGGACTCAGTGAACATAAATATGTGGCTGGAAAGGCAAGAGAAATCCAAGAAAGGCAAGCTTAGCAACTGGAAGGAAGAGGAACTCTTGGTGAAAAAACCAATATTGATATTAGATGCTTCTTGGAAAACTTATCATACAATGTTTTTATATAGGCAAGAGAAATAAATGACTCAGGAAGTTCATTTGAGTACTATAAACATGCAGGGAAATTTTACAAGCCTACCTAGAACTTTTTGCTACAATGAAACTAATAGCATAAATGAGGTCAGAAAACAAAAGGAAACCTCAAACTATGCTTTCCCCTGAATAAACTATATTAATAACTATATTATTTATTATTTATAAGTCTGATATAATTATTTGACCATTTAATCCTAAATTAAAAAATAAAATAAAATCAGATTTGCAAAAGAAAATGAGTATGACAACATCGGATGGTGGGTCAAGGGCATTTGTGATTTTATATTCGAAGACCTTGAAGGTCTGCAATGCATAGAACCATCCTCTTTGATGATGTAGTTGATGTCTGTGTTAGACAGTGTTTATTTCAAACTTGACTTTTTTTTTTTAACTGAAATATAGTTGATTTAAAATATCAGGTTATTTTCAGGTATCCAGTTCAGTGGTTCAGTTACACACATACACACAGATGTTGTTGTTCAGTTGCTAAGTCGTGTCTGACTCTTTGAGTCCCCATGATCTGCACCAGACTTCCTTGTCCTTCACTGTCTCCTGGAGTTAATGATGCTATTCAACCATCTCATCCACTGTTACCCGCTTTTCCTTCTGCCTTCTATTTTTCCCAGCATCAGGATCTTTTCCAGTGAGTCATCTCTTTGCATCAGGTGGCCAAAATATTGGAGCTTCAGCTTCAGCATCAGTCCTTCCAGTGAATGTTCAGTTAGGATTGACTGGTTTGATCACCTTCCTGTCCAAAGGACTCTCAAGAGTCTTCTCCACCACAATTTGAAAGCATTGATTCCTAAACTACGACACCCCTACAACTACCCTACCCCAAATCAAAACGCTCTGAAAAGAAGGAGTAGACTTTGCTTAGCGTGCTTCAGCTTATCATAGGAAATGTGTTTAGAAACTCTGTGGGGAAGATTATTAGAGCAACATCTGAATGAAATTAGCCATCAGCTAGGAAAGAAGAGTTAAAAAGAAAAAGAAGTAGACATGGGACTCAGTGAACATAAATATGTGGCTGGAAAGGCAAGAGAAATCCAAGAAAGGCAAGCTTAGCAACTGGAAGGAAGAGGAACTCTTGGTGAAAAAACCAATATTGATATTAGATGCTTCTTGGAAAACTTATCATACAATGTTTTTATATAGGCAAGAGAAATAAATGACTCAGGAAGTTCATTTGAGTACTATAAACATGCAGGGAAATTTTACAAGCCTACCTAGAACTTTTTGCTACAATGAAACTAATAGCATAAATGAGGTCAGAAAACAAAAGGAAACCTCAAACTATGCTTTCCCCTGAATAAACTATATTAATAACTATATTATTTATTATTTATAAGTCTGATATAATTATTTGACCATTTAATCCTAAATTAAAAAATAAATAAAATCAGATTTGCAAAAGAAAATGAGTATGACAACATCGGATGGTGGGTCAAGGGCATTTGTGATTTTATATTCGAAGACCTTGAAGGTCTGCAATGCATAGAACCATCCTCTTTGATGATGTAGTTGATGTCTGTGTTAGACAGTGTTTATTTCAAACTTGACTCTTTTTTTTTAACTGAAATATAGTTGATTTAAAATATCAGGTTATTTTCAGGTATCCAGTTCAGTGGTTCAGTTACACACATACACACAGATGTTGTTGTTCAGTTGCTAAGTCGTGTCTGACTCTTTGAGTCCCCATGATCTGCACCAGACTTCCTTGTCCTTCACTGTCTCCTGGAGTTAATGATGCTATTCAACCATCTCATCCACTGTTACCCGCTTTTCCTTCTGCCTTCTATTTTTCCCAGCATCAGGATCTTTTCCAGTGAGTCATCTCTTTGCATCAGGTGGCCAAAATATTGGAGCTTCAGCTTCAGCATCAGTCCTTCCAGTGAATGTTCAGTTAGGATTGACTGGTTTGATCACCTTCCTGTCCAAAGGACTCTCAAGAGTCTTCTCCACCACAATTTGAAAGCATTGATTCCTCACTGGTCAGCCTTCTTTATGGTCCAACTCTCACATCCACACATGACTACTGGAAAAACTAGAGCTTTGACTATACAGATTTTGTCTGCAAAGTGACATCTCTGCTTTTTAATATGCTGTCTAGGTTTGTCATAGGTTTTCTTCCAAGGAGCAAGAGTCTTTTAATTTAATGGCTGCAGTCACTGTCTGCAGTGATTTTGTAGCCCAAGAAAATAAAATCTGTCACGGTTTCCACTTTCTCCCCATCTATTTGCCATGAAGTAATGGGATATGCATATATATGTTATATATATGTTACATGTATATATATATATATTCCTTTCAAATTATTTTCCTTTATAGATTATTGCAAAATATTGAGTATAGTTATCTGGCTATACAGTAGGTCCTTGTTGGTTATCTGTTTTATATACAGTAATGTGTGTGTTAATCCCAAAATTCTAATTTATTCTTCTCCCTCTTTCCCTTTTGGTAACCATAATTTTTTTTTCTGTTTTTGGGTTGTCCCTTTTGTAAATATGTTTGTATCATTTTTGTTTAGATTCCACATATAAGGGATACCTATTTGTCTTTCTCTGTTTACTTCACTTAGTATAAAAATCTCTAGGTCCATCCATGTTGCTGCAAATGTCATTATTTGTCTTATTTTATGGCTATATTCACATCTTCTTTATCCATTTATCTGTCAGTGGACATTTAGTTTGCTCCCATGACCTGGCTATTATAAATAGTGCTGCAGTGGACACTGGGGTGTTTTTTTTAACTGAAATATAGTTGATTTAAAATATCAGGTTATTTTCAGGTATCCAGTTCAGTGGTTCAGTTACACACATACACACAGATGTTGTTGTTCAGTTGCTAAGTCGTGTCTGACTCTTTGAGTCCCCATGATCTGCACCAGACTTCCTTGTCCTTCACTGTCTCCTGGAGTTAATGATGCTATTCAACCATCTCATCCACTGTTACCCGCTTTTCCTTCTGCCTTCTATTTTTCCCAGCATCAGGATCTTTTCCAGTGAGTCATCTCTTTGCATCAGGTGGCCAAAATATTGGAGCTTCAGCTTCAGCATCAGTCCTTCCAGTGAATGTTCAGTTAGGATTGACTGGTTTGATCACCTTCCTGTCCAAAGGACTCTCAAGAGTCTTCTCCACCACAATTTGAAAGCATTGATTCCTCACTGGTCAGCCTTCTTTATGGTCCAACTCTCACATCCACACATGACTACTGGAAAAACTAGAGCTTTGACTATACAGATTTTGTCTGCAAAGTGACATCTCTGCTTTTTAATATGCTGTCTAGGTTTGTCATAGGTTTTCTTCCAAGGAGCAAGAGTCTTTTAATTTAATGGCTGCAGTCACTGTCTGCAGTGATTTTGTAGCCCAAGAAAATAAAATCTGTCACGGTTTCCACTTTCTCCCCATCTATTTGCCATGAAGTAATGGGATATGCATATATATGTTATATATATGTTACATGTATATATATATATATATTCCTTTCAAATTATTTTCCTTTATAGATTATTGCAAAATATTGAGTATAGTTCTCTGGCTATACAGTAGGTCCTTGTTGGTTATCTGTTTTATATACAGTAATGTGTGTGTTAATCCCAAAATTCTAATTTATTCTTCTCCCTCTTTCCCTTTTGGTAACCATAATTTTTTTTCTGTTTTTGGGTTGTCCCTTTTGTAAATATGTTTGTATCATTTTTGTTTAGATTCCACATATAAGGGATACCTATTTGTCTTTCTCTGTTTACTTCACTTAGTATAAAAATCTCTAGGTCCATCCATGTTGCTGCAAATGTCATTATTTGTCTTATTTTATGGCTATATTCACATCTTCTTTATCCATTTATCTGTCAGTGGACATTTAGTTTGCTCCCATGACCTGGCTATTATAAATAGTGCTGCAGTGGACACTGGGGGTGCTTGTATCTTTTTGAGTTATAGGTTTTCTCTAGATTTGACTCTTTTTTTTTTTTAATGACACAGCATTTTTTCTTTAGTATATCCATTACATCAGAACACGTGTACTGAGTAGTCTCCTGAAAGGCTTTCCAGTGTTCTTCCATTTATGAACGTATACCTATGGATTTTAAATCTTGAATGCTTTTGTATAATTTAATTTGGAAGAGCTATCATACATTTTGTATAATTTTATCTTCACAGTAATTTGTGAGTTAGAAAATCTCCTTATATACAGATAAAGAAACTGAGTTTCAGTGACTCTGTTTCTCCAAGTTCTCAGCTCAACTTAATACACAGTATCCATAGCTACTGCTTTTTTTTTTTTTTTCTTGAGAACTGAGACAAAGCATGATCACTGCAGGAAAATTACTGAAATAATCATATTCCTCCACTTCCTACCCCACCTGCTGAAACCCTTCTTTCCACAACCCATTTAGTGTTTCTTCAACCCTATAACTATTGTGAAAATTATATTCAGTTTTAAAGCAGGTAAAGTTCAGAAATTTTTTAATACATCTTTCAAAAATTGTTACCAGCCTGATGACATCTCCATAATAATTAGGGATCCTTGAGGTCATGGACAAATATTCAAAGAGACCAATATCAAGGAATGAGAGAAGAACTTAAATACCTTTCTTGTGTTTTCATAGGTGTGACCTATTCCCTTGAAAAGGCCATATCAATCTCAAATTTATTACTGTCTATCATCCAAAAACATTGTTCAGTAATGTCTCATCTCTGTTCAAGGGTTGTCCCAATATTTCTTAGGGAACCATGTCAATTTGAATTATAGTACATTTTACTTAGATCCAGAAGAAATAAATTTAACTGCTGAAGACATTGTATCTTTTCAAAGCTGTTCTTAAATGCTATGAAAAAGAATGATCATAACATGCTAACTTGTAGATTCCCCATTTGGTGTTCCTGTTCTTGATTCTTCTACGGTCTTATTTTAAAATAATTTAAAAATATTTCATTGTACCTTGATCCCTAATTACTTTATGCAGAAAGGCAAATGAATTTCTTATGATAAGAAAACAATCTTTTGGTTTTTGTGAGTTATGCAAAGATCAAGTCTAAGCAAGAAACACATATATATGAAAATTTTCATTGCAATTATGGAATGTCTCACTTTTTAGTAAATTGCAACTCCATTACTCTTTATTCCCCAAGGATGGAAAGAATGCACTTTATTTTTTGGCAAAATAAATAAACACTCTGAGTTGGTAGAAATATCAATTACAAGAGTGTCTACCCTATAAGTCACACTCATTTTGTTTGTTATTGCAAGTTATTAAAAGGCTTCCAGGCATGCATATAAAACCTGAAAAACAACAATTGAATCTATCATATTAAATTAAAGTCTCTCCATAAAAAAGTAAACCCAAGTAGTTTATCAGTTAGGGAATGCCATACTGCCCCAGAAGTCAATACAAATAAGACTTTATTAAAACATAACTAAAATGAAGTTCCACAGAACCCTCAATGGGAATTGTTCTGCTTCAGATTCAAATATAGAGAGTAAAAACACATCAGCTGGCCTCAATTTTCTTAAAGTAACAAAGGAAGTAACATGGCCAACAACTAGAATTACACTTGAGAAAGAAAATAGGACCTCAAAAAGTATATGTGAAACATAACCACGCCTCGTTAGGTGCTTTCAAAGCAGACAATTCAAATTGTCTGGTTTTGTTTAACATTTGCCCTAGCACTAAGTTTCTTTGATCGTTTGTCTACTTCTTAATGCACCTTCTGAGTCAATCCCTGTAATTCTATGTAGCAGCCATGAGTTGGCAGTCCAGCTCCTTGTCTTTGTTATTCCTCATCACTTGTCATATCGTTAAATATTCTTTTCATGATAGTCCATTCCCGAAAACTTATTGATTAAGAAAAATAAATTTAACTGCTGAAGACATTGTATCTTTTCAAAGCTGTTCTTAAATGCTATGAAAAAGAATGATCATAACATGCTAACTTGTAGATTCCCCATTTGGTGTTCCTGTTCTTGATTCTTCTACGGTCTTATTTTAAAAAAATTTAAAAATATTTCATTGTACCTTGATCCCTAATTACTTTATGCAGAAAGGCAAATGAATTTCTTATGATAAGAAAACAATCTTTTGGTTTTTGTGAGTTATGCAAAGATCAAGTCTAAGCAAGAAACACATATATATGAAAATTTTCATTGCAATTATGGAATGTCTCACTTTTTAGTAAATTGCAACTCCATTACTCTTTATTCCCCAAGGATGGAAAGAATGCACTTTATTTTTTGGCAAAATAAATAAACACTCTGAGTTGGTAGAAATATCAATTACAAGAGTGTCTACCCTATAAGTCACACTCATTTTGTTTGTTATTGCAAGTTATTAAAAGGCTTCCAGGCATGCATATAAAACCTGAAAAACAACAATTGAATCTATCATATTAAATTAAAGTCTCTCCATAAAAAAGTAAACCCAAGTAGTTTATCAGTTAGGGAATGCCATACTGCCCCAGAAGTCAATACAAATAAGACTTTATTAAAACATAACTAAAATGAAGTTCCACAGAACCCTCAATGGGAATTGTTCTGCTTCAGATTCAAATATAGAGAGTAAAAACACATCAGCTGGCCTCAATTTTCTTAAAGTAACAAAGGAAGTAACATGGCCAACAACTAGAATTACACTTGAGAAAGAAAATAGGACCTCAAAAAGTATATGTGAAACATAACCACGCCTCGTTAGGTGCTTTCAAAGCAGACAATTCAAATTGTCTGGTTTTGTTTAACATTTGCCCTAGCACTAAGTTTCTTTGATCGTTTGTCTACTTCTTAATGCACCTTCTGAGTCAATCCCTGTAATTCTATGTAGCAGCCATGAGTTGGCAGTCCAGCTCCTTGTCTTTTGTTATTCCTCATCACTTGTCATATCGTTAAATATTCTTTTCATGATAGTTCTCTATTTTTTTTTCCCCTGAAGGAACTCACATGCTCACTTGCACAAAATTCAAAGGATATAGTCAAATTTTGATAGTCAGGCTGTAGTATACATAAGATAGGCTTCAAGATCCACTCAGTTCCTAACATGTTAGTTGTAACACTTTCTATCTCTAACCAAATAAATGTTAGCACACTTCATCTGAAAGTTGACGTTCTACATTATCATTTTAAATGGCTACAAAATATTTCATGGAATGGTTGTCTCAAATTTATTATACGAATAATCTATTGCTGGACATTTACCTGGTCTCTAATATTTTATTCAAACAGTGTCATAAAAATTCTTAAGCTTTTTGAACATCCAACCAGATAGGTAATGATTAGAATATCAATGCCTTTGATGCAGAAGTCAGAAATACAACCCAAAATCAGAAATAGTTTTCAAAGAGTTGCCTAGAAAAGTAATTTTCCAGATAGTTAAGATAAATAAAATTATTCAGTTATTATCTCCAGCTTTCCTACCTCCTTGTGTACCCAGTGAACTACAGGAAGCAAAATAATACAAATGGATTATTAAGTGTCTGTTTCATCTTTAAAAGAAATAGCCCTCTTATTGAACAGTATGTAATCTTTCATGCTATCCTCAAATATGAAAGATGTAGAATTACTTCTGCAAACACAAAAATGGAATTCTGCATTTATGGTGATGAATGCTTAAGGAAATTCTACTGCACTGTTCATGTTAACTCATTCTGGCATTTAGATGAGAAATGGGCCCATAGGAAACAATTTCATTCAGCACAAAGATCTACCTTGAGGCCCTACTGAGCCACAGACAGCACAGATTAATGTTAATGACTTCTGTATGCTGAAGAAAGCAAAGTAACAACGAGGCCAGGCAACTCTGCAGAGGATTATTCTTCCCATGGTGACTCAGCCACAAAGGCCACTTCTGTCTTTGAATCTGCCATTTCAGCATACAGCTTCTGTTGACATGGCCAACTCACCACGTTAGGTGCTTTCAAAGCAGACAATTCAAATTGTCTGGTTTTGTTTAACATTTGCCCTAGCACTAAGTTTCTTTGATCGTTTGTCTACTTCTTAATGCACCTTCTGAGTCAATCCCTGTAATTCTATGTAGCAGCCATGAGTTGGCAGTCCAGCTCCTTGTCTTTGTTATTCCTCATCACTTGTCATATCGTTGAATATTCTTTTCATGATAGTTCTCTATTTTTTTTTCCCCTGAAGGAACTCACATGCTCACTTGCACAAAATTCAAAGGATATAGTCAAATTTTGATAGTCAGGCTGTAGTATACATAAGATAGGCTTCAAGATCCACTCAGTTCCTAACATATTAGTTGTAACACTTTCTATCTCTAACCAAATAAATGTTAGCACACTTCATCTGAAAGTTGACGTTCTACATTATCATTTTAAATGGCTACAAAATATTTCATGGAATGGTTGTCTCAAATTTATTATACGAATAATCTATTGCTGGACATTTACCTGGTCTCTAATATTTTATTCAAACAGTGTCATAAAAATTCTTAAGCTTTTTGAACATCCAACCAGATAGGTAATGATTAGAATATCAATGCCTTTGATGCAGAAGTCAGAAATACAACCCAAAATCAGAAATAGTTTTCAAAGAGTTGCCTAGAAAAGTAATTTTCCAGATAGTTAAGATAAATAAAATTATTCAGTTATTATCTCCAGCTTTCCTACCTCCTTGTGTACCCAGTGAACTACAGGAAGCAAAATAATACAAATGGATTATTAAGTGTCTGTTTCATCTTTAAAAGAAATAGCCCTCTTATTGAACAGTATGTAATCTTTCATGCTATCCTCAAATATGAAAGATGTAGAATTACTTCTGCAAACACAAAAATGGAATTCTGCATTTATGGTGATGAATGCTTAAGGAAATTCTACTGCACTGTTCATGTTAACTCATTCTGGCATTTAGATGAGAAATGGGCCCATAGGAAACAATTTCATTCAGCACAAAGATCTACCTTGAGGCCCTACTGAGCCACAGACAGCACAGATTAATGTTAATGACTTCTGTATGCTGAAGAAAGCAAAGTAACAACGAGGCCAGGCAACTCTGCAGAGGATTATTCTTCCCATGGTGACTCAGCCACAAAGGCCACTTCTGTCTTTGAATCTGCCATTTCAGCATACAGCTTCTGTTGACATGGCAATTGCAGATCTGTATAGGGTCTCCTCCTCCTGGCAATTAAGAGCTTGGACACATGATAAATCTGTTCACAGACCATTGGCCACAACTAGTCATATGGTTCCAACTGAAAAGAAACATATGGACTATTTGGCAAGCATAACTGTCCCCTTTACAGACGTTAAGGTCACTTATCATCTAGTTGTGTGTTTGATTTTTTTTTTCTTTTCCAGTTTTTGTCATGATATCCTGAAATTCTGGATGTCTGAGAAAAAATTAAAGTAATTTTCATTATAAAAGTTGAATTGTAACCCTATTAGAGGAAATAAACCAAACTGAAAAGTGCTAGTGAAGATGAGAAACAAGATGGCCACCAGTCCAAAGTGGAAGCAGTTGGCTTTCCTCTAACAATGATTTCAGTGTTTCCTAGATTTATAGTTTTATCTTCTTGTCTTTTGAGTTCCAGAAATAGCTTCTATTTCTAAAGATCTTCTTATTATTCTTATATTTATGCATGTATAACTTATTCTCCATGCTTGATTCTAATAGAATTGTTTATATCATGCACAGTTTGTATGGTCAACTTTCTTCATTCAGGAGATTATACAACTTTAAAGCTTTGTACGCTGAAGGTTTTCAATAAACTTTTTTTTCATGTTATGCTATGTAAATAGTTATACATCATTTAAAGGCACAAATTGGATTATTAAGTGTCTGTTTCATCTTTAAAAGAAACAGCCCTCTTATTGAACAGTATGTAATCTTTCATGCTATCCTCAAATATGAAAGATGTAGAATTACTTCTGCAAACACAAAAATGGGATTCTGCATTTATGGTGATGAATGCTTAAGGAAATTCTACTGCACTGTTCATGTTAACTCATTCTGGCATTTAGATGAGAAATGGGCCCATAGGAAACAATTTCATTCAGCACAAAGATCTACCTTGAGGCCCTACTGAGCCACAGACAGCACAGATTAATGTTAATGACTTCTGTATGCTGAAGAAAGCAAAGTAACAACGAGGCCAGGCAACTCTGCAGAGGATTATTCTTCCCATGGTGACTCAGCCACAAAGGCCACTTCTGTCTTTGAATCTGCCATTTCAGCATACAGCTTCTGTTGACATGGCAATTGCAGATCTGTATAGGGTCTCCTCCTCCTGGCAATTAAGAGCTTGGACACATGATAAATCTGTTCACAGACCATTGGCCACAACTAGTCATATGGTTCCAACTGAAAAGAAACATATGGACTATTTGGCAAGCATAACTGTCCCCTTTACAGACGTTAAGGTCACTTATCATCTAGTTGTGTGTTTGATTTTTTTCTTTTCCAGTTTTTGTCATGATATCCTGAAATTCTGGATGTCTGAGAAAAAATTAAAGTAATTTTCATTATAAAAGTTGAATTGTAACCCTATTAGAGGAAATAAACCAAACTGAAAAGTGCTAGTGAAGATGAGAAACAAGATGGCCACCAGTCCAAAGTGGAAGCAGTTGACTTTCCTCTAACAATGATTTCAGTGTTTCCTAGATTTATAGTTTTATCTTCTTGTCTTTTGAGTTCCAGAAATAGCTTCTATTTCTAAAGATCTTCTTATTATTCTTATATTTATGCATGTATAACTTATTCTCCATGCTTGATTCTAATAGAATTGTTTATATCATGCACAGTTTGTATGGTCAACTTTCTTCATTCAGGAGATTATACAACTTTAAAGCTTTGTACGCTGAAGGTTTTCAATAAACATATTTAGAAATTTGATTATATATAGCACATGTATGTGAAGGTTATTGCCTAAGGAAAAATTAGGTGGAAAAGACCTCACCTTCTAAGGAAAGGCACTTAAGTCTCATAAAATAATTAGAACAGATCCAAGTTTTCGGTAAAGGCATAGGTTACAAAATGTGATCCTGCCTTAGAGACAGAAAGGTCCAGGACCTCCCTAGGAGATAATGGGGAAGGAGCTGCCTCCTGAAGGAAGGAAGTGGAACTAGGACAATCCCAGAAGAGGAGGATGTAGCCACCAGCAAGACTCAAATGAATGTCCACAAAGAGGCATGTCCCATGTCAAAGTACCTCTTTGGACACCCAGGTTACCAAGTTAACATGTTTTTTGCTTGTTCATTTTCAGGTCTTACTGCTTTGAAACTCTTCTTTAAGAATATTGTAAATTGCTTACTCCTGTGTTGTCACTACAAGTAATCCTCAGTAATTATCAAAACTATTAATAGTCATCACTTCATGCTTCAGTTGCCCTTCTCTAGTCCACATTAATAGATGTGGGGAATCACAGTGCCTTTGCAGGTAGAAAAGATTTTAATGCTATTGAAAGAAAACTTAAAAAGTATTCCTTTCTGACAGGAATCTGCATTGTGATGATACATTATTTGTACCCTTTTTTAGTGTCATGACAAGAAATAGATTTGATTTTGGAAAGGAATCATTTTGAATAATTAATCATGAATGACTGATGAGCAGAAAATTATGATAGGTTTGGCACAAGCTATTTAGAATGCAAAGGATAGAGTAGAAGACTATTGGAGAAATAATGCCACCTGATATATATTGAAATGAATCCAAAAGAAAGTTTTTCTTTAAATCGATCTTTAGCTAAGGCATTTCAAATGCCTCCCATTAAAAAACAATCATTTTCTCAGGACAAAAAGTATTAGCAAGCATATGTTGTTGGTTAGAGAATATTTTGGGTAGTAATTAAAGAAGACATGTTTCATGCTTCCTAAAAAAGAAAATAGAGTTTCACTTGTTTCTTTGATAATACATTCTGGATCAGAAGAACTATCTTAGACTCAGCATATTTGTACACTGTAGGGGTATTTACCAAACTTCACATGGAGTCTTGCATATTAATTTCACTTGGAGAATGTTTGTCACACGATTATTATGACAGAGTCCCATATATGTCTCCTATCTCTCCTGAGGAGCTTGTAGGGATGGGACATGTGGCTAGCTGACAAGAAAAGGGAACAGACTGAGAGAATATGTCATTTGCAGTCAGTTTCTATAAAAAAAAAAAAAGGGGGACAAAATGTGATCCTGCCTTAGAGACAGAAAGGTCCAGGACCTCCCTAGGAGATAATGGGGAAGGAGCTGCCTCCTGAAGGAAGGAAGTGGAACTAGGACAATCCCAGAAGAGGAGGATGTAGCCACCAGCAAGACTCAAATGAATGTCCACAAAGAGGCATGTCCCATGTCAAAGTACCTCTTTGGACACCCAGGTTACCAAGTTAACATGTTTTTTGCTTGTTCATTTTCAGGTCTTACTGCTTTGAAACTCTTCTTTAAGAATATTGTAAATTGCTTACTCCTGTGTTGTCACTACAAGTAATCCTCAGTAATTATCAAAACTATTAATAGTCATCACTTCATGCTTCAGTTGCCCTTCTCTAGTCCACATTAATAGATGTGGGGAATCACAGTGCCTTTGCAGGTAGAAAAGATTTTAATGCTATTGAAAGAAAACTTAAAAGTATTCCTTTCTGACAGGAATCTGCATTGTGATGATACATTATTTGTACCCTTTTTTAGTGTCATGACAAGAAATAGATTTGATTTTGGAAAGGAATCATTTTGAATAATTAATCATGAATGACTGATGAGCAGAAAATTATGATAGGTTTGGCACAAGCTATTTAGAATGCAAAGGATAGAGTAGAAGACTATTGGAGAAATAATGCCACCTGATATATATTGAAATGAATCCAAAAGAAAGTTTTTCTTTAAATCGATCTTTAGCTAAGGCATTTCAAATGCCTCCCATTAAAAAACAATCATTTTCTCAGGACAAAAAGTATTAGCAAGCATATGTTGTTGGTTAGAGAATATTTTGGGTAGTAATTAAAGAAGACATGTTTCATGCTTCCTAAAAAAGAAAATAGAGTTTCACTTGTTTCTTTGATAATACATTCTGGATCAGAAGAACTATCTTAGACTCAGCATATTTGTACACTGTAGGGGTATTTACCAAACTTCACATGGAGTCTTGCATATTAATTTCACTTGGAGAATGTTTGTCACACGATTATTATGACAGAGTCCCATATATGTCTCCTATCTCTCCAGAGGAGCTTGTAGGGATGGGACATGTGGCTAGCTGACAAGAAAAGGGAACAGACTGAGAGAATATGTCATTTGCAGTCAGTTTCTATAAAGGCTCTCAGTAGAACTCAGCTCACAAAGGAGCACAGTCTACTCAAAGCACATTTTTTATGTAAAAGAGTCCATGTGGGAGACACAGCAGACATATGCCCAAGATATGGCACCACCAGTACTTGACTAGTTCCTGACTCTGACTTGAATAAGTCTCATTGTGCCTGTTTACCTGTTTGTTTATTATTAATAGAACCCTTCTCATAGGATTGTAACAGTGAAAATGAAATCTAAGATTAACTTTTCAAAAGTGAAGGGAAAACAACCAAAAACTGAGAAAGTACAATTTGGTTAGCATATAGTTTTAATATTTGATTTTTTTTACCAATAAAAACAGTGTAGTGTTAGACATAAGGAGTAACTGATGTATGGTTGATAAAAAAGCATGACATTTTATATGAACATCTATAGAAAACCAAGTAAAACAATGCCTTAAGGCATTGAGGAAGGCTTTTATGATTATTAAAGGTAATTATGTAAGAGTGCATCTTTGCAAAGAATTACAAAATGGCATTCCAATCACTGATCACAAATGGCCCCTTGACATATTTCTCTATGATTTTCCAGATTAGGTTCCAATTTTAGAATAATATTCTTTTTTTCTTTTTTTAATTTTAATTTTTTATTTTAAAGGTTTTATAGCATTTTGTTGTTCACAGACATGTATGTTCCCAGATCAGTCATATGCATATCCCTGGTCCCCATCCCCCGAGTTCCGCCCATCCCACCCCTCCGGGCCATCGCCCCATGCCATTGTAAGCACTCCTATTCCCTTAGCACAATGACAATAGCTATTTTGCCACACGTGACAGTATAGGTTTCCATGTTACTCCCTCCATGCCTCCCCCTCCCTATTTCTTCCCCACAATGTCCCTATGTCTATGCTCTGTCTGTTTTTCCATGAGTTCCCTGCATGTGTTATCAAGACCATCCTACTAGATTCCATATATGTGTGTTAGTGTACTGTATTTGTCTTTCTCTTTTTGACTTACTTCACTTTTTATGATAGGTTCTAGAGCCAGCCACCTCATAGGACTGAGTCTTCTGCATTTCTTTTAACAGCTGAGTAGTATTCCATTGTATATATGTACCAGAGCTTCTGGATCCATTCATTTGTCGATGGACATCTAGGTTGCTTCCATGTTTTGGCTATTGTATAGAGAGCTGCAATGAACATTGGGGTACAGGTGCCTCTTTCATTTTTGATTTCATCAGGATATAGGCCTAATAGTGGAATTACTGGGTCATAGGGTGCTTCTATTTTTAGTTTTTTAAGGAATCTCCATATTGTCTTACATAGAGGTTGTATCAATTTACATTCCCACCAGCAATGCAAGAGCGTTCCCTTTTCTCCGCACCCTCTCCAGCATTTGTCTGTCGATTTGTTGATGATGGCCATTCTGACAGGTGTGGGGTGGTATCTCATTGTGGTTTTAATTTGCATTTCCCTGATAATAAGCGAGGTTGAGCATCGTTTCATGTATTTTTGGGCCATCTGTATGTCCTCTTTGGAGAGGCGTCTCTTTAGATCTTTTTCCCATTTTTTGATTGGGTTGCTCATTTTCCCGGTGCTGAGTTGTCTGAGTTGCTTGTAGATTTTGGAGATTAATTCTTTGTCTGTTGTTTCATTTGCTATGATTTTCTCCCACTCTGTGGGGTGTCTGTTCAACTTTTTGGTGATTTCTTTTGCTGTACAAAAGCTTTTAAGTTTCATGAGGTTCCACGTGTTGACTTTTCTTTTCAGTTCCACTGTTTTAGTAGGTGGGTCAGAGAAGATCTTGCTTTGATTTATGTCCTTGAGGGTTTTGCCTATATTCTTCTCTAAGCGTTTGATGGTTTCTGGTCTTACATTTAGGTCTTTAATCCATTTTGAGTTGATCTTTGTGTATGGGGTCAGGAAATGTTCCAACTTCATTTTTTTGCATGTAGCTGTCCAATTTTTCCAGCACCATTTGTTGAAGAGGCTGTCTTTGTCCCATTTTATATGTTCGCCTCCTTTGTCAAAAATAAGGTATCCATAGGTGCGTGGGCTTATCTCTGGGTTCTCGATCTTGTTCCATTGGTCTATAGTTCTGTTTTTGTAATCCAAAGGATTCTAAGAGACTATTATGAGCAATTCTATAGCAATAAACTGGACAACCTGGAAGAAATGGACAATTTCTTGGGGAAGATTAATCTCCCAAGACTGAGCCAGGAAGAAACAGAAACTTTGAACAACCCAATCACAAGCTCAGAAATCAAATTTGTGATAAAAAATCTACCCAAAAATAAAAGCCCAGGGCCAGATGGCTTCACAGCCGAATTCTACCAAACATTTAAAGAAGAGCTAATGCCTGTCCTTCTAAGACTCTTCCAAACAATTGCACAGGAAGGAAAACTTCCAAACACATTCTATGAGGCCACCATCACCCTGATACCCAGACCAGGCAAAGACAACACAAAAAAGGAAAATTACAGACCAATTTCTCTGATGAAGTTAGATGCCAAGATCCTCAACAAAATCCTAGCAAACAGAATTCAATGACACATCAAAAAACTCATACATCATGATCAGGTTGGGTTCATCCCAGGCATGCATGGATTCTTCAATATCCGCAAATCAATCAATGTGATACACCATATCAACAAATTGAGAGACAAAAATCACATGATCATCTCAATAGATGCAGAAAAAGCCTTCGACAAAGTACAACATCCATTTATGAAAAAACTCTTCAGAAAATGGAAATAGAAGGAACCTATCTCTACATAATAAAAGCCATATATGAGAAGCCCACAGTGAACATTATCCTCAATGGTGAAAAACTCAAAGCATTCCCTCTAAGATCAGGAACAAGACAAGGGTGTCCACTTTCACCACTACTATTCAACATAGTCCTGGAAGTGCTAGCAACAGCAATAAGAGAAGAGAAAGAAATCAAAGGAATCCAGATTGGAAAGGAAGAAGTCAAGCTCTCTCTCTTTGCAGATGACATGATATTATACTTAGAAAATCCCAAAGACAGTATTACAAAGCTACTAGAGCTAATCAACAAATTCAGCAAAGTCGCAGGATACAAAGTCAACACACAGAAATCACTGGCATTCCTATACACAAACAATGAAAAATCAGAAAACAAAATCAAAGAGGCAATCGCCTTCACCACTGCAACCAAAAGAATCAAATACCTAGGAATAAACCTACCCAAAGAAACAAAAGAACTGTACACAGAAAATGACAAGACACTCATGAATGAAATTAAAGAAGACTTAAACAGATGGAGAGAGATTCCATGTTCCTGGATCGGAAGAATCACTATTGTGAAAATGACCATACTACCAAATATCATCTACAGATTCAATGCAATACCTATTCAACTACCAAAGAATAACATCCTTGTTCTTTGAATCTTTGCTTTTTTTCGACACCACTTTCCTGCTAGCAGCTAGGAAGCTGTTTTTCCTGATCAAAATACTAAGTGGGATCAAAGCTTATGCACTGAATAAATAAATGGTCTCACTAGCTCCAAAAACAAACAAACAAACAAACAAACAAACCAGCACCCTTCCATCCTGCCATTATGTAATCCTGTTCCCTCTTCTTTTCCTTTCTTACTTGATATATTAAATGAAATATTCTCTAGAGTGAATTACCATTAAAACACAGGTTGGTTGCCTAAGAGAAGAGAGAAAGGTCCAAGAATCCCCTTCAGTCTTCTTCCATTAGTTACTGGCATGGATCCTTTTATCTGACTAGCTAAAATGGTTAACTTTGCAGTAGAGGCCAGTTGTCCTCGTTTGACTAGGATTTCAGGAGAATCTGGCCAGTGGTTGTAATAACTGACTTTTAAATTCCCTTTCAATCATAATTTTTTTTTGTTGTTTTTTGTTTTTTAAACATTTATTTATTTATTTTGGCAGCGGGGGAGGGAGGGGTGGGTGGTCGGGCCACTTCCACTGGTCTTTCATTTGTCTAGTTTCATCCATCTTTGTTCTTTGGCCTGCATGGGCTCCCCATCGCGGTGGCATCTGTTGTCGCGGAGCACCGGCTCTGGGCACATGCGCTCCAGAGCTCCGGCTCGGTAATTGGACACATCGGTCCAGCCACTCCACGGCACGTGGGATCTTCCCAGGCCAGGGATCGAACCGGCGCCCCTTGCACTGCAAGGCAGTGTCCTTGCCCACTGGACCACCAGGGGAAGCCCCCATAAAATGTTTTATTACAAGTAAGTCTTACATAGCCTGGAGATGACTTGAGAGAAAAAGGAAGAGTGATTATTAAACAAAATTGAAGTGAGATCGTTAAGAAGAACAACACACTTCAGTGCTGGTTGGACTCATAGGCAAGGCATGACTGAGAAAAATGGACCCTGATACCATATCTGAGGAGCCACATACCACCTAACTTATTAACCTTTATATCTATTTATTTCTGAGCAGGGGAAGTGGGTTTCAGCAAAAAAAAAAAAAAAAAGGAAAAAGATTCTTTGGCAGAAGAGGGGAAAGAAAGGAGAGTGTGTATTTGTTCTTTCAGTGATGGAGAAACTTACAAAAGGATATGGAGACAGATACCTCATCCCTGGAATGAACTTAGATTTTCTGTGACCTTGAAACCATAATGCCTCTTGGTGACAGAATGTGCTCACGAATAGTTAGCAAACTCTATAATATTTTCCCCTTCCTTTGTCCGCTGGGACTTACTTCCTGAGTTTTAGGAACTTCCTTCTCTCAGAATGTTCCCTCATCTGTCCTCTTGAGGACTCTGGCCCAGGAGAGCACACCTTGCATTTGAATTGACTGCAGGCCTCATACCTCAGACCTAGCTGATGGCCCTAGCATATATTTCTGATTTCACAGAAGGAACCCTTACAGGCATGGGTTTGTGGAACTTGTAGTTTATCCATAAGGACGCTGAAATACACATCATTATTGTATCTGGGTTGGCTGGGAATGACATGTCATGTGACAGCTCCTGGGGGAGGTCACAGAAGGGGCAGTTGCCAGTTCCTGGTCACTAGGTGGAGCAGTGATTCTAAACTTTAGCTCCTTTCAGAATCTTGGCAGGCTCCTCCCCTGGGACTACCAGGGGTACCACAGGGTAGTCTGCAGAGGGAAGAACATTATATAACCCCTCTCCAGATGGTATTAAAATCCAACACTTAATTATCTTGGAAGAGAAATGATGTTTTCAAAATCATGAAATAATGCGCCAGAGCTCCGGCTCGGTAATTGGACACATCGGTCCAGCCACTCCACGGCACGTGGGATCTTCCCAGGCCAGGGATCGAACCGGCGCCCCTTGCACTGCAAGGCAGTGTCCTTGCCCACTGGACCACCAGGGGAAGCCCCCATAAAATGTTTTATTACAAGTAAGTCTTACATAGCCTGGAGATGACTTGAGAGAAAAAGGAAGAGTGATTATTAAACAAAATTGAAGTGAGATCGTTAAGAAGAACAACACACTTCAGTGCTGGTTGGACTCATAGGCAAGGCATGACTGAGAAAAATGGACCCTGATACCATATCTGAGGAGCCACATACCACCTAACTTATTAACCTTTATATCTATTTATTTCTGAGCAGGGGAAGTGGGTTTCAGCAAAAAAAAAAAAAAAAAAAGGAAAAAGATTCTTTGGCAGAAGAGGGGAAAGAAAGGAGAGTGTGTATTTGTTCTTTCAGTGATGGAGAAACTTACAAAAGGATATGGAGACAGATACCTCATCCCTGGAATGAACTTAGATTTTCTGTGACCTTGAAACCATAATGCCTCTTGGTGACAGAATGTGCTCACGAATAGTTAGCAAACTCTATAATATTTTCCCCTTCCTTTGTCCGCTGGGACTTACTTCCTGAGTTTTAGGAACTTCCTTCTCTCAGAATGTTCCCTCATCTGTCCTCTTGAGGACTCTGGCCCAGGAGAGCACACCTTGCATTTGAATTGACTGCAGGCCTCATACCTCAGACCTAGCTGATGGCCCTAGCATATATTTCTGATTTCACAGAAGGAACCCTTACAGGCATGGGTTTGTGGAACTTGTAGTTTATCCATAAGGACGCTGAAATACACATCATTATTGTATCTGGGTTGGCTGGGAATGACATGTCATGTGACAGCTCCTGGGGGAGGTCACAGAAGGGGCAGTTGCCAGTTCCTGGTCACTAGGTGGAGCAGTGATTCTAAACTTTAGCTCCTTTCAGAATCTTGGCAGGCTCCTCCCCTGGGACTACCAGGGGTACCACAGGGTAGTCTGCAGAGGGAAGAACATTATATAACCCCTCTCCAGATGGTATTAAAATCCAACACTTAATTATCTTGGAAGAGAGAAAATGAATGACAAGAATTCTAATAACCTGACTTGAATTTAATTACAAAATCAGTGAAATAATCAAATTTGAAGGGGCACAGAAAACTTCACAAAAATGGATCAATGGTTAGTGAAGAGTCTGAATTACAGATCTTTCTAATGCATATGTTTCCAGGTAGAAGGGTCTGCTTTGATATTTAAAATAGGTTAATGTTAATAGCTTTCTTTTGCATATTTAAACAGACTTAAAACTTTCAGTGCAGTTTATCTTAAAATGGTTCACCATGTACAGAATATGTATAAAAGAAACAGATCAAGTTATTATAAATTCTTAATTAGTAGAATCTGAATCAAGATTCATAGGATTTGGTTTAGTTAGTTGTCTCTTCTTATGAAAGAAGTTTACTACATTTAACTCTGTGAATATGATATATATTTTTTATAATCTATTCATATAGCTTGATTTTTTAAAGGAATATATTTTTTCTTTATAGCTCATAAGTAATGTAATATTTATAACTTATTTCAGATATATCATTACTGAAAGTTGTTTTTGCCCCAGGCTAACTGCATTCAATTAAAGAACCATTTATAAAGTAGTTGGTATGCATAAAAGCTTAGTAATATCCAGTGCAAAAGCGTAAAGATGTTTAGGAGATAAGCATATAAATAGAGAGAGCCCAAAGCTTAACTTAGAATTGCCATAAAAACAAAACAAAACAAAATCTATGGCTTAAGGACAGGGAAATAATATCCACTTGGAAAATAATAAGGTCATCAAGAACATGTAATTTGATGGAGGCCTTGAAGCATGGGTGGGATTTCAGCAGATGACACTGGAAAGAAACACGCTATGGGGAGGAAGGAGCATCCATTGTAGTTTAGAGGTGAGATTGTGAGGTGAATTCTTGAAGGAAGCACTCCAGCTTCACTGGAGCGCAGGATCGACTCTGTGGTATGTTGGCAGTCTCTTGTTTCTTCAGCACTCTTCTGGAATGTTGATTTTTCAGTTTGGTTTAGTTCAGGAGCCATTCTTTGGATGCCCACTAAGAGACAAGCACTGTGCCAAAACAAGGGAATAAAAGATGAAAGCTACCCACACTCTTGGCCCTCAGATCACTTACAGTGGGATATATCCTTTCAATTGTTAGAATTCCTAGAGATATGCTTGGAATGCTGTTGGATGCCAAGAAGCCTCTAGCTTGGCAAAAGCAGGATGGTGGGAACCAAGTCTAGGTGGATGAGCAAGGAATTAGGATAGAAACAGAAGCATAGGTGTTCAGGGCACAGGGGAGAACATGGAAAAAGCAAAAGGTAAGAAACGGCATTGGAGTTTGGGAAACTATAGGTAGTCCAAGATTCCAGGACATTCATTCCAGTAGTTTCTAAGGAGTGTCCTTCTTGCTTTAATCGTTTTGGGTATGTTTGTTTGGCTTTAGATGTGATACTGAGATGGAAATATAGTTCTGTGGCTTCCATTATAGGTCCACACTCTTCACCTAAGCATTCTGGAGTTACTAATGCTGTTTCATTCTTAGAATACAGATGTATTTGTGTTAGTGTTACATTATTAGTATACTGCATGATGATTTTGTAACCACACATTGTATATATTCAGTGTTCTATGAATTTCATTACTTTGACTCAATGAGCCCCAAGATGTACATTATCAGGAAACATACCCAAGGTTAAAACAGACCCCAACTATGAGACATCTGCAAACTGCTACCTTCTTTTTTGATAAGAAAATCTATAAGTGATTCTAATTCACACAACGCCTTTAGTGTCAGTTATCGATACTTTCAGTTCCATATATTTCCTTATGTCCTCAGTCCAACACCTTATATTACCATGATAGATTCTATTGTCCCCCCACCTACAATTGTTTTTTTTAAATAGAACACTGATATCTGAATATATGAAGAATGGAAGTGTTCTTCCTAGACTATAGTTTTGCCTTCTCTAGCCTGGTCTTTGAATAACTCTTTGAAATGAGTTTTAAAAAAGTAAGACTTAAAAAAATAAAGACTCATTTTAAACATAAGCTTAAATACACTTTGAGTATATACAACTAAAGATGCAGTGCAGTAGGTGACTATTAGTTCAGCCGTTGATGATCCAGAGTATCAATAGCATATGTGACATAAGGGATTCATTCCCTGCTCAGTTTTGTGAATCACAGTGGAAGCTAATCTTCATGATTCATCATTTGTAGAGGAAGCTACTATGCGCAAAAGATGTGAGATCAGACTGCACTGAGGATATACATTTGTTAAGAGCGAAGCTTTTATTGTCTTCTGAAGTTCTCCGATTATGCTGTTTATTTCAACTTTAAGGCAATTAAAAAATGACATACAAGTCATTTGAAACTGTGTCTAGACTCTACAAACAAAATGGAAAATTAAAATATGGGAATAATTTAAGTTTGAAATCTTTCCTTTAGTTAACTAGATATTTGAGATCTGAAATGTTTGAATAATTGCCTCATACTCATCTTTACATGTACACCATAAAAGAGGGGGGAAGTCCTTTGAAATTGTTCATATTTTCATCTTATGTCAACATTAATATGTCACAATATTTTTTTGTCTTATGAGGTTCATTCCAGTTGATTCAAAATTTTCAGGTGAAGATAAGCACAGTAATTAAGGAGTAGGTGTGTAAATGAGGGCCTGATTTGAGTTATTTAATTAACATAGATGCATGAAAATTTGGCAGCTCGAGGATTAAAATATGATCTAATTTCTTTCTGTACTTTTCCATTCTCCTAAACTGTCACCAAAGAGGGGGCAATAGTACAGAATTACAAATGTTTAAAGAAAAAATCAGCAAGCTATTTCCTGTTCCTTTGTGACTGTCTAGTCTAATACAGACAGACCTCGTTTTATTGCACTTTGCAGATGTTAAGTTTTTTACAAATTGAAGGTCTGTGGCAATCCCGTGTTGATCAAGTGTATCAGCACCATTTTCCCAACAGTATTTGCTCACTTTGTGTCTCTGTGTCACATGCTGGTACTGCTTTATTATTTGTTACAGTGATCTGTGATCTGTGATCTTTGATGTTACTATTGTGATTGTTTTGAGGTACCATAGATCACACCCACGTAAGAGAGCAGACTGAACTGGTGAATGTTGTGTGTGTTTTGACTGCTCTACTTGGTGTTCTCCATCTCTCTCCTTCTTGGAACTCCCTGTTCCTTGAGATACAACAGTATTGAAATTAGGTCAATTAATAACCCCACAATGGACTCTTAAGTGTTTAAATAATAGGAAGAGTTGCACATCTCTCACTTTAATTCATGAGCTAGAAGTGAGTACAGTTATTGAGGAAGGCATTTCAGAAGCAGTGACAGGCTGAAAACTACACCTCTTGCATCAGTTAGGCAAGTTGTGGATGTAAAGGAAAAGTGCTTGAAGGAAGTTAAAAATGTTACTCCAGTGAATGCATGAATGATAAGAGAGCAGCACAGTCTTCCTGCTGATGTGGAGACAGCTGTCGTGCTAGAGACAGAGATCAACCCAGCCAACTTTCCCTAAGCCAAAGCCTAACCCAATGAGCCTTCAGTTCTGTGCAGGCTGAGAGAGGGGAGCAGAAGAAAAGTTGGAAGCTGGCAGAGGATGGTTCATGACATTGAAGTAAAGTCCTCTTTATAACGTAAAAGTGTGAGGTGAAGCAGCAAGTGCTGAAGTGGAAGCTGCAGCAGGTTTCCCAAAAGAGCTACGATAATGAAGGAAGGTGGCTGCACTGAACAACAGACTCCCTGTGTAGGAGAAACAGCCTTCTATTTGAAGAAGATGCCATGTAGGGCTTCCACAGCTAGAGAGAAGTCAATGCTGGCTTCAAATCCTCGAAGGACAGGCTGACTCTCTTAGGTGCTAATACAGCTGGTGACTTGAAACTGAAGCCATTCTGAAACTCCTAGGGCCCGAAAGAATTATGCTAAACCTACTCTACCTGTGCTCTCTAAATGGAACAAAAGAGGCTGGATGCCAGCACATCTGTTGACATGATTTATTGAATATTTTAAGCCTACAGTTGAGACTTTTTTTTTTTCCTTTGGCCAATCTGAGTAGCATGTGAGATCTTAGTTCCCCTGCAGAGGAAGAGTGGAGTCCTAACTGGACTGCCAAGGAATTCCCTGGTGAGGTCTCTTTAGGAAAAAAAAAAAAAAAAAGATTCCTTTCAAAATATTATCACTCATTGTTAATGCACCTGATCACTAACAGCACTGATCAAGATGTACCAGGATATGAATGTGTTTTCATGCCTGCTAACACATGTCCTTTCTGCACCCCATAGACCAAAGAGTCATTTTAACTTTCAAGTCTTATTAAGAAATATATTTCATAAGGCCATAGCTGCCGTAGATAGTGATTCCTCTGACTAATCTAAGCAAAGTAAATTAAAAACTTTCTGCAAAGGATTCACCATTCTAAGATGCCATTCTAGATATCAGTAAAGTCCCATTTTTATTAATACTATATTACGATCTTGCTGTCTGTTTCTTACAATTACAGATAAAATCAGTACCTACATAGGGTAAAATGAACCAGCTGATCTGTAATTCCCAGCTGAGAGAATAATGTTAAGGTTATGCACTGGGGGTCCTGGACCAAACTAAACAAACCATGATGGAAGAGTCTGGTTTGGTTAGGATGAAATGACTAGTCTTTACACCAAAATCACTACAAAGGAGCCCATATGAGATTGGGAGGAAGCAGTGAGATAATGAATTCTAGTTTGGACATTAACTCTGAAGTGGCAGGAGTTGTTCTGGGTGGAAGTAGCTAGAGTTGTAAATATGAATTGAGCTCCTCAGAGACGCCTGGGTGGTGAGAGTCCTCTGAGATACCTCAGGGTTTACAAGTGATGATAGGGACAGGAGGAGAAAGAGACTTTTTTGTTGTAGTCATTCAGTTGCTGAGTTATGTCCAACTCATTGTGACCTCATGGACTGCAGCATGCCAAGCTTCGCTGTCCTTCACCATGTCTCAGAGTTTGCGCAAATATATCCCTGTCCATTGAGTTGGGATGTCACCTAACCATCTCATCCTCTGCTGTCCCCTTCTCCTCATGCCCTCAATCTTTCCCAGCATCAGGGTCTTTTCCAATGAGTAATCTCTTCACATCAGGTGTCCAAAGTATTGGAGGGTCAGCTTCAGCATCTGTCCTTCCAATGAATATTCAGGGTTGATTTCCTTTAGGATTGACTGGTTTGATCTCCTTGCAGTCCAAGGGCCTCTCAAGAATTCTCAAGTACCATAATTCAAAAGCATCGATTCTTTGGTGCTCAGCCTTCTTCATGGTCACATCTACACATGACTACTGGAAAACCCACAGCTTTGACTATATGGGCCTTTGTCTGCAAAGTGGTATCTCTGATTTTTAATACACTGACTAGGTTTGTCACAGCTTTCCTTCCAAGGAGCAATTAACTAGCTGCCGAGATAGTGATTCCTCTGACTAATCTAAGCAAAGTAAATTAAAACTTTCTGCAAAGGATTCACCATTCTAAGATGCCATTCTAGATATCAGTAAAGTCCCATTTTTATTAATACTATATTACGATCTTGCTGTCTGTTTCTTACAATTACAGATAAAATCAGTACCTACATAGGGTAAAATGAACCAGCTGATCTGTAATTCCCAGCTGAGAGAATAATGTTAAGGTTATGCACTGGGGGTCCTGGACCAAACTAAACAAACCATGATGGAAGAGTCTGGTTTGGTTAGGATGAAATGACTAGTCTTTACACCAAAATCACTACAAAGGAGCCCATATGAGATTGGGAGGAAGCAGTGAGATAATGAATTCTAGTTTGGACATTAACTCTGAAGTAGCAGGAGTTGTTCTGGGTGGAAGTAGCTAGAGTTGTAAATATGAATTGAGCTCCTCAGAGATGCCTGGGTGGTGAGAGTCCTCTGAGATACCTCAGGGTTTACAAGTGATGATAGGGACAGGAGGAGAAAGAGACTTTTTTGTTGTAGTCATTCAGTTGCTGAGTTATGTCCAACTCATTGTGACTTCATGGACTGCAGCATGCCAAGCTTCGCTGTCCTTCACCATGTCTCAGAGTTTGCGCAAATATATCCCTGTCCATTGAGTTGGGATGTCACCTAACCATCTCATCCTCTGCTGTCCCCTTCTCCTCATGCCCTCAATCTTTCCCAGCATCAGGGTCTTTTCCAATGAGTAATCTCTTCACATCAGGTGTCCAAAGTATTGGAGGGTCAGCTTCAGCATCTGTCCTTCCAATGAATATTCAGGGTTGATTTCCTTTAGGATTGACTGGTTTGATCTCCTTGCAGTCCAAGGGCCTCTCAAGAATTCTCAAGTACCATAATTCAAAAGCATCGATTCTTTGGTGCTCAGCCTTCTTCATGGTCACATCTACACATGACTACTGGAAAACCCACAGCTTTGACTATATGGGCCTTTGTCTGCAAAGTGGTATCTCTGATTTTTAATACACTGACTAGGTTTGTCACAGCTTTCCTTCCAAGGAGCAAGTGTCTTTTCATTTTATGGCTGCAGTCATTGTCCACAGTGATTTTGGAGCCCAAGAAAATAAAATCTGTCACTGCTTGACTTTTTTTGTTTCTACTTGCCATGAACTGATGGGATCGGATGGCATGATCTTCTGGTATCTGCGGTGGTATCATTAGTATATCTGATGTTGTTGAGTGAGGACGACAACTAGGATAGAGGAGTG
Source organism: Tragulus kanchil (assembly GCA_022376925.1). Taxonomy (NCBI): domain Eukaryota; kingdom Metazoa; phylum Chordata; class Mammalia; order Artiodactyla; family Tragulidae; genus Tragulus; species Tragulus kanchil. The sequence goes on along the minus strand of JAIOJX010000004.1, from coordinate 47,837,522 downwards.
CAAAGAAGCAAGAGGGAGAAAGTTTCATGAGAGAATGAGCATTCATTAGTTCAAATGCCAGAGAGACCAAATTAGACTGGGACTAAAACGTGTTCATTGAATTAGGCTAATAGATTTCTGTGACTGCTAGAAAATGCATTTAGCAGTAAAGCCCACACTTTTCAAGAAGCTTCTTGGAGAAGGAAAGGAGTCCAGGCAGTAAGTAGTGGAAGATAAGGCAGAGACCCATAAAAGGCAACTAGTAAAGCAATAACTAGAATGACACAATCAGGTAAATTATTACAAAGAGTAATCAGGGAAGATTAGAAGAGGCAAATCCGCAAAGCAAGTAAACTACTTAGATGAGTGAGATTAGCAATAATAAAAATAGAAGGGATTTTTAAAAAATTATTTATTTGTATTAACTGGAGCATAATTACTTTACAGTATTTGTGATGGCTTCTGCCATCATTAGCACTAATCAGTCACAGGCATACATGTGTCCCCTCTCTCCTGAACCCCACTCCCAACTCCCTCCTCACCCCATCCCTCCAGGTTATCACAGAGCACTTTTGGCCCTCTCATCCTAACCTCACATCATGTCCAAAGTCATTGCGAGGGTCTTTTCCAATGAGTAATCTCTTCACATCAGGTGTCCAAAGTATTGGAGGGTCAGCTTCAGCATCTGTCCTTCCAATGAATATTCAGGGTTGATTTCCTTTAGGATTGACTGGTTTGATCTCCTTGCAGTCCAAGGGCCTCTCAAGAATTCTCAAGTACCATAATTCAAAAGCATCGATTCTTTGGTGCTCAGCCTTCTTCATGGTCACATCTACACATGACTACTGGAAAACCCACAGCTTTGACTATATGGGCCTTTGTCTGCAAAGTGATATCTCTGATTTTTAATACACTGACTAGGTTTGTCACAGCTTTCCTTCCAAGGAGCAAGTGTCTTTTCATTTTATGGCTGCAGTCATTGTCCACAGTGATTTTGGAACCCAAGAAAATAAAATCTGTCACTGCTTGACTTTTTTTGTTTCTACTTGCCATGAACTGATGGGATCGGATGGCATGATCTTCTGGTATCTGCGGTGGTATCATTAGTATATCTGATGTTGTTGAGTGAGGACGATAACTAGGATAGAGGAGTGCAAAGAAGCAAGAGGGAGAAAGTTTCATGAGAGAATGAGCATTCATTAGTTCAAATGCCAGAGAGACCAAATTAGACTGGGACTAAAACGTGTTCATTAAATTAGGCTAATAGATTTCTGTGACTGCTAGAAAATGCATTTAGCAGTAAAGCCCACACTTTTCAAGAAGCTTCTTGGAGAAGGAAAGGAGTCCAGGCAGTAAGTAGTGGAAGATAAGGCAGAGACCCATAAAAGGCAACTAGTAAAGCAATAACTAGAATGACACAATCAGGTAAATTATTACAAAGAGTAATCAGGGAAGATTAGAAGAGGCAAATCCGCAAAGCAAGTAAACTACTTAGATGAGTGAGATTAGCAATAATAAAAATAGAAGGGATTTTTAAAAAATTATTTATTTGTATTAACTGGAGCATAATTACTTTACAGTATTTGTGATGGCTTCTGCCATCATTAGCACTAATCAGTCACAGGCATACATGTGTCCCCTCTCTCCTGAACCCCACTCCCAACTCCCTCCTCACCCCATCCCTCCAGGTTATCACAGAGCACTGGCTTTGGGTTCCCTACATCATAGAGCAAAACTCCCACTGGCTATCTGTTTTACCTATGATAATATGTACGTTTCGATGGTTTTCTCTGAAATCATCTCACTGTTTCCTTCTCCCACTGAGTCCAAAAGAAGGGAGTTTACTTCCTAAATCATCTGACTTAATCTCATATTTAGCTCCAGAGAAAAACATACCTACATTTTCTGTCAATATTTCAGCTTATCAGTTTTTAAAAACATCTTTTTGTAACCCTCAGACTAAGTCTCAGGTTCTTTGTTCTATGATGCCTTTTCTCCATTTCACAGCCAGCGGTGTTTCCTTTCTCCTGCAGGGTGTTTGCGTTGGTCTCCCTCTGGTCTGTGTAAAATGTATTCGGTGGATGAACATTTTTGCTTCATGTGCACTAGGTTCATGTTTCTACTACTTTCATTAGCTCCTGATCTTCTTTGGTAATAAATTCAGAGTTCTGCTCTGCCCTTATCTCTTCTTGATTACCATTTTTTATCCTTTTCCCTTTCCTCCTGTGTCATTCCATCTTGCATTCTGATTCCCTCATATTTGTCACCCAGTGCTTTCTATGGCTTGAAAAATTGCCTTTCTGAAGCTCTCCCTTCTCTTATATTTTGAAATTGTTTGCCTGTTGTATTTCATTAATGAATCCCTCGATAGAAAATGAAGCAATGTCATTTTAACATGTGTATTTAGATTACCCTCATTTTGAACAAATATTATATTTCATACATATAATTCAAAATGTCTTAATGATTTTTCTTTGTCAGAACTCAAGCAAGACCCTCATGTAAACACAGAGGGAAGAGTTTGACTAGAGATTATTATTTGAAAGGTGTCCTAAAGTTCCTTAGCTTGTCATAGTTACCTAAGTATTTACTGGTATCTGTCAATCGAATTGAGGCATTTTAACTCCTAGAATGCTAATATAACTGCTTGAGCCTCTAGGAGTCATTAGGACATCAGCCAGTGTTAATGTTGGCAAAGGATAGGAGGAAGAAGAAATAAGGTTTGATTAAGGCAAGGGTTCTCCATTTCTTGGGGACTGCAAGCCTCGAGGCAGGGGGAGTGGAGGGTTCTGGGCAGCTAAGCTCAGCAGAAGCACTTGGACATCTAATTAGGGGAAGAGGCTGGAGAAGGGGGACAGTCATGCTAGTCACGAAAGGATGCTGAAGTGAGACAAGGCTAAGATGAAAATGCATTTCTCCTATGTAACAGGTTTGTCTCAATGAATAAGAGTCTATTTTGAAGGCTTTTTTTTTTTTGGAGGGTTTAATTTCCATTTCTTTTCAAATATGTCCATAATTACTCAATAAGAGAAGGAAGAGTCTAACCTTTACAAAGACCCTCTTTTCCATGTATCACATTAGTTGCAGGGTAAAGTACAGGAGACATGGTTTGTTTACTCATTCACTCATTTATGCATACATTCATTCATTAAAAAGTTTTTTTCAGTGAGATTGTGATATAGACGTGCTGGTACTCTGGTATTTTGTATAAGAAGATAGACACAGGGGACTTCCATGGTGGCCCAGTTGTTAAGACTCCAAGATCCCAAGGCAGGGGCCCCAGGTTCGATCCCTGGTCAGGGAACTAGATCCTACATGCTGCAACTAAGAGTTTGCTTCTGTAACTAACGATTCCACATGCCACAACTAAGACACAGTGCAGTCATATAAATAAATAATAAATATATATATGTGTGTGTGTGTGTGTGTGTATTTAAAAAAGAAGACAGACACAGGTCTTTTTCTTCCTAGAGTTTCAAGTGGTAAGTGAAGACAGAAAGAAAGGCAGTTACAGTCCAGCATACGTACAGGATCAGAGAAGAACAGGGGGTCTTGAAATACAGAGACAAGAAAGTCAATCGAGATGAGAAACAAAAGCTGACTTCACAGCAGGAATGACATTTTAGAAACAAAGAACAGGAGTTGGCCAGGAAGTTCTGGGAGGAAGGGCAGGGAAGTGAAGATAGAGAAGCAAAAGAATATTCCCAGCTAGAAAACACCTGGAGCTCTAAAGGAAGAAAGAACGTCGTACTTCTACATATGTTAACAAAGTTGTATATGGCTCGGCAGCAGAGTTGAAGGGTTAAGGAGTTAAAAGACAAGTCTAGTCTCCATCATAAAGATCTTCTGTGTATCATGCAAAGATTTCTATTAATCCTGAGCACTGTGGGAGAATCATTGAAAGGTTTTAACCAGATTCGCTTTGTAGACAATTGGTTCTTGCTGTAAAATGGAGATGGGATTAGAGGGGGTGGACAAGATAGGAGACTGGATACCAGTTTCTAAATCACTAGTGCAATGATTCTAGCCAGAGATAAGGGTGACCTAACTCAGTTGGATTCCTCTGGCTCAGACTGAAAAGCTCCTGCCTGCAACAAAGGCGACCTGAGTTCAATCCCTGGTTGAGAAGATCACCTGGAGAAGGAAATGGCATCCCACTCCAGTATTCTTGCCTGGAAAATCCCATGGACAGGGGAACCGGGAAGGCCACAGACCATGTGGTCACAGAGTCAGAAACAACTGAGCAACTAACACTCAAATGAGGTAAGCAGCAAAGGGGATTAATCTGAAAAATTATTTAGGAGATAAAAATAGGACTTGTCTGGTTTATCAGACAAGTCTTTTGTCCCTGGCTATCTGCAACGATGTTTGCATTTCAAGGATGTTTGCATAGATGTAGTGACTCTCTCAAGGCAGAGAGCAGATTCGTTTCTTTACCATGATAATAAAGATAACAACTCCCTCAGGGGCAAAGGCTGGGCAGGTGTGCTGGCAGCCCCCTCAGAAGATTGGGTTTCCTAAATTTGAGGTTCCTCAGCTTCGGCATAAACCCACAGCTGTTTGCAGCATCTGAACTGTCTTGTGGTACTTCAGCAAGGGCAACAAATGTGAGCGTGAAGCTGGTGTGGCCCATGGTTCTTTGAGTAATTAGGTCTTTATCTCTTTCCTAAGGGCCCTGCCTCTTTTGTCAGCAGTTATGAAACTGGCAAAAGGAGAAGGGGGCAGCAGAGGATGAGAAGGTTGGATGGCATCACCAACTCAATGGACATGAATTTGAGCAGACTCCAGGAGATAGTGAAGGACAGGGAAGCCTGATGTGCTGTAGTCCATGGGGTCACAAAGAGTTGGACATAACTTAGCAACTGAACAACAGTGTAACTGCTGACAGACTATTTCTTTAGTTTGCAAACAGAATAAAATCTCACACCCTTCACTTTTCCTGATCAAGTTGTCTCTTCAGCATAGACCTGCATATTGTAAATCCTTGAAACAGCTGTTTTATAAGACATAGTTTCCCAATCTTGACATTATACACCTCTCATAATTGTAATTACGAGCAATATAAAAACAGGAGCTCAAGAGACATGACTGTTCATTTTCATACTGAAGAGTTCAATCTTTTTGCTTATTTGATTGTGAAAGTTAGAGAAACACAAGACTACTTTGTATTTAAAAATTCCTTTCTTTCAACTACAAATCCATGGGGGATCTATATAGTGTGAATCCTCGCTATCTAATGGGATTCCCTGATGGCTCAATGGTAAAGAGTCTGCCTGCATTGCAGGAGACCTAGGTTCAATCCTGGGTTGGGAAGATCCCCTGGAGAAGGGAATGGAAACCCACTCTAGGATTCTTGTCTGGAGAATTCCATGGACAGAGGAGCCTGGCAGGCTATAGTCCATGGGATCACAAAGAGTCAGACATGACTGAGCAACTAACACTTTGCTAGCTAATAAATATTAAATACCATGAGTATATGTTGAAATCTTACAAGAAAATTCCTAGTACTGACAGCAATCATAGAATAAATAGCATAGTCAAGGCAGCCATAGGCAGGCAAATAGCACCTATGTGTTAATACCAAGGAACACGTGTGTATTTATTTATTTGGTGATCTCTAACTTCCCAGTATTTATTCAGAAATGGGCACAACATTTCTAAAAAGATACCATTTTTAAAATTTGTGTGTGTGTGTGTGTGTGTGTATGCATTCGTGTGTATAAATGCCTAGTCATATGCCAGAATAAGTTAAGGATATGCTTTGTAGAGAAATATGGTGATAAATTTAAAGGAGTTAAAGAAGATAAAGAATGTTCACTTGGATGAAACCTGAGCAGATGTGGTCCAAAAGGGAATGGTGTTTGTAAACTTGAAAAAAAAAAAAAAAAAGAAGTAGGCAAAAATTGCCAAGAAAAAGAAAACATGAGTTGCAAGTAGAACCTAAGATAGCAGACAAAATAGACAGGAGACAGAGGAGACATATCTCACTTGAATAGACCAAGGCAAGAATAAATAGAAGAAGTGCACTCTAATAGGGAAAACTGGAAATACAGTGCAGGAAGGAGATAACACCTTGATCAGATGCATATTGTGAATCCTTGAAACAGCTGTTTTATAAGACATAGTGTCCCAATCTTGACATTATACACCTCTCATAATTGTAATTACGAGCAATATAAAAACAGGAGCTCAAGAGACATGACTGTTCATTTTCATACTGAAGAGTTCAATCTTTTTGCTTATTTGATTGTGAAAGTTAGAGAAACACAAGACTACTTTGTATTTAAAAATTCCTTTCTTTCAACTACAAATCCATGGGGGATCTATATAGTGTGAATCCTCGCTATCTAATGGGATTCCCTGATGGCTCAATGGTAAAGAGTCTGCCTGCATTGCAGGAGACCTAGGTTCAATCCCTGGGTTGGGAAGATCCCCTGGAGAAGGGAATGGAAACCCACTCTAGGATTCTTGTCTGGAGAATTCCATGGACAGAGGAGCCTGGCAGGCTATAGTCCATGGGATCACAAAGAGTCAGACATGACTGAGCAACTAACACTTTGCTAGCTAATAAATATTAAATACCATGAGTATATGTTGAAATCTTACAAGAAAATTCCTAGTACTGACAGCAATCATAGAATAAATAGCATAGTCAAGGCAGCCATAGGCAGGCAAATAGCACCTATGTGTTAATACCAAGGAACACGTGTGTATTTATTTATTTGGTGATCTCTAACTTCCCAGTATTTATTCAGGAATGGGCACAACATTTCTAAAAAGATACCATTTTTAAAATTTGTGTGTGTGTGTGTGTGTGTGTATGCATTCGTGTGTATAAATGCCTAGTCATATGCCAGAATAAGTTAAGGATATGCTTTGTAGAGAAATATGGTGATAAATTTAAAGGAGTTAAAGAAGATAAAGAATGTTCACTTGGATGAAACCTGAGCAGATGTGGTCCAAAAGGGAATGGTGTTTGTAAACTTGAAAAAAAAAAAAAAAAGAAGTAGGCAAAAATTGCCAAGAAAAAGAAAACATGAGTTGCAAGTAGAACCTAAGATAGCAGACAAAATAGACAGGAGACAGAGGAGACATATCTCACTTGAATAGACCAAGGCAAGAATAAATAGAAGAAGTGCACTCTAATAGGGAAAACTGGAAATACAGTGCAGGAAGGAGATAAACCTGACCTTGATCAGATAAGACTTCCTACAACAAGGACCACTAGCCATGTGAAAGGAGGAGTTAACCACGATGCCACGTGCGCTTAATCCAGAAGACAGATGACGGAGGAGCCCAAACACCTTATGTCTCCAAACACCAGAAGGCAGTAATTTTTTCTGATAAAAGAGGAAAAAACCTCCAGGAGCTTGGTAAACCAAAGTGTCTGTGATATGGGGAAAAACCTGTATGCATCGGAATCACTGGTACCAAGCAGAGGCATTCTAGTTTTAGAGCCACAGGTGTCACTTTCTGTCGTAGAGATGAAACTGCTAAATTAAATGAACATGAGATGCACGAATAGGATTTCTAATCTCTATGCTGTTTGAAGATTTAGTTTACTCTTGGGTCATCCACCTCTGGTATAAAAAACAAACAATGGAATAGAAAAGATCCTCTAAGCAAATCAAAGAGAATGGAAGTTAGGAACTCCGGTTTTGAAATTTACTGAGTTTTTTTTTTTTTTTTTTTTCCTCTACTCTCTTATCCCTGGGGGGGGGAGGTAGAAACGATAAGGCGATAATAAAAATGGCTTAGCTTTGGAAACATGACCAAAATCTAAAACACTATCATATTTAAAATAATTAAAGCGTCAGGCATTCTTTTACTTGTATACTCTAACTTTGTTTATTATTCTGTTAGATAAAGCCTCTTGTCATTATACTCCAGGCAAAGCTGTTAACAGGGAAACTCAGATCCACACCCTAGACCTAATTTTTTAATACAGTTCCTCTTTGATCTCCTGTGTCTCTGAATTTAATTACTGGGTCTAACGTGATGCCCTGCCATTGAATCTTTTGCTCTTCTTGCTCTTTCTGTTGATTGTAAGAAACAGGAATTTTCTGTTTCTTTTAAAAGTGTGTTCATTTTTAGTTAGTTCATTGAAAGGTGTCACCTTCTACTTCATATTGCTCCTTGGGTCCTTTTATTCTTTGTCTCCTGAACTGACACAATTACCATCTCAACACTCTGCAAATACAACTTGCAGGGCGGTTTCCTAGAAATATGATTTTCAAAAGTGCCAGACATAAGGTGATAAACCTGACCTTGATCAGATAAGACTTCCTACAACAAGGACCACTAGCCATGTGAAAGGAGGAGTTAACCACGATGCCACAAGTGCGCTTAATCCAGAAGACAGATGACGGAGGAGCCCAAACACCTTATGTCTCCAAACACCAGAAGGCAGTAATTTTTTCTGATAAAAGAGGAAAAAACCTCCAGGAGCTTGGTAAACCAAAGTGTCTGTGATATGGGGAAAAACCTGTATGCATCGGAATCACTGGTACCAAGCAGAGGCATTCTAGTTTTAGAGCCACAGGTGTCACTTTCTGTCGTAGAGATGAAACTGCTAAATTAAATGAACATGAGATGCACGAATAGGATTTCTAATCTCTATGCTGTTTGAAGATTTAGTTTACTCTTGGGTCATCCACCTCTGGTATAAAAAACAAACAATGGAATAGAAAAGATCCTCTAAGCAAATCAAAGAGAATGGAAGTTAGGAACTCCGGTTTTGAAATTTACTGAGTTTTTTTTTTTTTTTTTCCTCTACTCTCTTATCCCTGGGGGGGGAGGTAGAAACGATAAGGCAATAATAAAAATGGCTTAGCTTTGGAAACATGACCAAAATCTAAAACACTATCATATTTAAAATAATTAAAGCGTCAGGCATTCTTTTACTTGTATACTCTAACTTTGTTTATTATTCTGTTAGATAAAGCCTCTTGTCATTATACTCCAGGCAAAGCTGTTAACAGGGAAACTCAGATCCACACCCTAGACCTAATTTTTTAATACAGTTCCTCTTTGATCTCCTGTGTCTCTGAATTTAATTACTGGGTCTAACGTGATGCCCTGCCATTGAATCTTTTGCTCTTCTTGCTCTTTCTGTTGATTGTAAGAAACAGGAATTTTCTGTTTCTTTTAAAAGTGTGTTCATTTTTAGTTAGTTCATTGAAAGGTGTCACCTTCTACTTCATATTGCTCCTTGGGTCCTTTTATTCTTTGTCTCCTGAACTGACACAATTACCATCTCAACACTCTGCAAATACAACTTGCAGGGCCGGTTTCCTAGAAATATGATTTTCAAAAGTGCCAGACATAAGGATGACTCTAAAGCCATTTGATGAGGTCTCTTTTACACATCCTCATTTGCTTCCTTCCCAAAGAGATTTTTGATTTCTGCCTGGAACATGCTTATCAACTTAAAGGTATGCAGCATCATTATGTGATGAAGATTTTCTTCCGCAGCAGCAAGTCCACTAACCTTGAATGAAGCAGTTGCTAATCATGTTGCACTAAGCAAATAAAAGTCAGAACCGACCTAATCTTGCTTGCCTAATACCAGTTTCTGCAGACTTCAAGTGTACTGTTCTAATCACTAGCGCAAAACAGCCAATTAATTTGCTTTCCGTACGTGTTTTTCCTGGCCACGATGCGTAGGGGAGCAGTGCGTTCAGTCATAATCATGCTCTACAAAGATGGGAAATGTTCCCTTTGAGCTTCCAATCATTAGGCCAGCTGAAGTGAAGACAAGCCCATTGACAAGTGAGAATGGCAATAATTTATTTTCTATTGATGGGTTGTGACAAATCATGTCGGAGCAGTGGCTGCATACTGTGGAGCTCCGCTAAGGAAGACTGTGATGGGCAAAGATGAAACCCTTCACAGCTCATTTAGTCCAAATGTAGCCACCTGGGTGGTGAATCGGTTCAACATACCAGCCCAGGCATTCCAGCACAAAATTAGATCGCTAACTGGCAGGCCATACAGGGGTTCCTACAAGGCATTAATCAACAGGGTTGAGCTGTCAGAATGCAGAGTCTGAAATTAAGAAACACCAAAAGGAAGGAAATATGGCAATGCTGTCAAAAAACAACAACAACAACAACAAGACTGTGACTCATACTGTCGGAGTCTAACCCCCATTAAAAAAGCTTAAAAGACAAATAAGCTATAAAAGGGTAAAGAGGTGCATTACCTCTGTGGAAATGCTTCCTAAGGTTTTTACACATGTTAATTAGTAAAAACAGCATGAAGATTTATGTAAATGTGAGCACATTCCTTTCACCATAACACTGACAGGTCAGACTACATAGAAGTCTTCCTCACTGCCCCAGCATAGTTCATTTTCTTATGACAATACTTTGCAAATACAACTTGCAGGCGTTTCCAGAAATTTTTCAAGTGCCAGACATAAGGATGACTCTAAAGCCATTTGATGAGGTCTCTTTACACATCCTCATTTGCTTCCTTCCCAAAGAGATTTTTGATTTCTGCCTGGAACATGCTTATCAACTTAAAGGTATGCAGCATCATTATGTGATGAAGATTTTCTTCCGCAGCAGCAAGTCCACTAACCTTGAATGAAGCAGTTGCTAATCATGTTGCACTAAGCAAATAAAAGTCAGAACCGACCTAATCTTGCTTGCCTAATACCAGTTTCTGCAGACTTCAAGTGTACTGTTCTAATCACTAGCGCAAAACAGCCAATTAATTTGCTTTCCGTACGTGTTTTTCCTGGCCACGATGCGTAGGGGAGCAGTGCGTTCAGTCATAATCATGCTCTACAAAGATGGGAAATGTTCCCTTTGAGCTTCCAATCATTAGGCCAGCTGAAGTGAAGACAAGCCCATTGACAAGTGAGAATGGCAATAATTTATTTTCTATTGATGGGTTGTGACAAATCATGTCGGAGCAGTGGCTGCATACTGTGGAGCTCCGCTAAGGAAGACTGTGATGGGCAAAGATGAAACCCTTCACAGCTCATTTAGTCCAAATGTAGCCACCTGGGTGGTGAATCGGTTCAACATACCAGCCCAGGCATTCCAGCACAAAATTAGATCGCTAACTGGCAAGCCATACAGGGGTTCCTACAAGGCATTAATCAACAGGGTTGAGCTGTCAGAATGCAGAGTCTGAAATTAAGAAACACCAAAAGGAAGGAAATATGGCAATGCTGTCAAAAAGCAACAACAACAACAACAAGACTGTGACTCATACTGTCGGAGTCTAACCCCCATTAAAAAAGCTTAAAAGACAAATAAGCTATAAAAGGGTAAAGAGGTGCATTACCTCTGTGGAAATGCTTCCTAAGGTTTTTACACATGTTAATTAGTAAAAACAGCATGAAGATTTATGTAAATGTGAGCACATTCCCTTTCACCATAACACTGACAGGTCAGACTACATAGAAGTCTTCCTCACTGCCCCGCAGCATAGTTCATCTCTTATGAAATTTCTTTTCTACGTGAATCTACTGATGTGTAGCGCATTTGATGTCTCACGCTGTTTCTGAATACAGACATTTCAAACTCAGCAGAATTCTTGGGCTTGCACAGCTTATTTTCTGAACACTCTTTTGGTAGAAATTTCTTACAATGGGAGGTGTAGACTCTGTGTGTGTGTGTGTGTGTGTGTGTGTGTGTGTCTGTGTGACTAACTTTTACCAGTATTATTTTTAGATTCATTATCTATTCTTCTCCTTTTTCATTATCTATTTTTATATTAGACAAAGTATTTAGTGCCGTAAACAAAGCCAAAAACTCCGAGTTTCTAAAATTAACCAAGTTGTCACACACAAAATTTTTAATACCTAAAAATATGTGGTCACTCCCAAAAGACTGCTTTCCAAGCCCTGCATGGGTGTTTCTCAAAATGTGGCCTAGAGTGTTCATCGAAAGCACACATCCATGGATGTACCTCGGCCTCCTACCCCCAGAGCTTTGGGATAGGCCTGGGAACTGGAATTTTAACAGGATCCCCAGGGGGATTCTGATGCATAGTGAAATTAGAAAACCCCTTTTTCTTTTGTGACTAAGCCCCAGTCCATATTCAGGTACAACAGGTCCCTCTTTCCACTGCTGCCTCACATGTCTCGCCCTCGGACGAGCTCTGTGTTCATGAACACTGTAACATTGCTGCTTCCATATTTCCCTGCCTTTGATTGGGCTGTGCCCTTCATGTGCTCCAGCCGCATCTTTCCCATCCTCTGAGATTCAACTTAAACATTCCCTCCTGTAAGAAGGCTCCATTACTCAGCTACATGCGAATGTTCTGGCCTCTCTGCTGGCCTAGCCTTTCTGTTTGTACGTTTCATAGCATAGCCATCTTCGCCCTCTATTGCAGTGACTACACACATGCTTCATTTCTCCATTACTGGCTTGTTCACCCCGTGAGGTCATGTCTTATATGTCTGTTTATACCTCCTACCACCTAACCCTACCTTGTGCTCATATGTCGAGTAAATGTCTATGGAACTGAGCTACTGAATAACAGATGTTAGTTAATTCAAACCCAGGCTTTATACTTTGAAGTCAGTCACAGAGATGAGTGTTCTCTTTCCTGTGTGTTCAGAATTCTCATTACAGTCTTGAAGTGGGTCTCTCAGTAAGCAAAAATATTTATGTCTTTCCACCATAACACTGACAGGTCAGACTACATAGAAGTCTTCTCACTGCCCCGCAGCATAGTTCATCTCTTATGAAATTTCTTTTCTACGTGAATCTACTGATGTGTAGCGCATTTGATGTCTCACGCTGTTTCTGAATACAGACATTTCAAACTCAGCAGAATTCTTGGGCTTGCACAGCTTATTTTCTGAACACTCTTTTGGTAGAAATTTCTTACAATGGGAGGTGTAGACTCTGTGTGTGTGTGTGTGTGTGTGTGTGTGTGTGTCTGTGTGACTAACTTTTACCAGTATTATTTTTAGATTCATTATCTATTCTTCTCCTTTTTCATTATCTATTTTTATATTAGACAAAGTATTTAGTGCCGTAAACAAAGCCAAAAACTCCGAGTTTCTAAAATTAACCAAGTTGTCACACACAAAATTTTTAATACCTAAAAATATGTGCTCACTCCCAAAAGACTGCTTTCCAAGCCCTGCATGGGTGTTTCTCAAAATGTGGCCTAGAGTGTTCATCGAAAGCACACATCCATGGACGTACCTCGGCCTCCTACCCCCAGAGCTTTGGGATAGGCCTGGGAACTGGAATTTTAACAGGATCCCCAGGGGGATTCTGATGCATAGTGAAATTAGAAAACCCCTTTTTCTTTTGTGACTAAGCCCCAGTCCATATTCAGGTACAACAGGTCCCTCTTTCCACTGCTGCCTCACATGTCTCGCCCTCGGACGAGCTCTGTGTTCATGAACACTGTAACATTGCTGCTTCCATATTTCCCTGCCTTTGATTGGGCTGTGCCCTTCATGTGCTCCAGCCGCATCTTTCCCATCCTCTGAGATTCAACTTAAACATTCCCTCCTGTAAGAAGGCTCCATTACTCAGCTACATGCGAATGTTCTGGCCTCTCTGCTGGCCTAGCCTTTCTGTTTGTACGTTTCATAGCATAGCCATCTTCGCCCTCTATTGCAGTGACTACACACATGCTTCATTTCTCCATTACTGGCTTGTTCACCCCGTGAGGTCATGTCTTATATGTCTGTTTATACCTCCTACCACCTAACCCTACCTTGTGCTCATATGTCGAGTAAATGTCTATGGAACTGAGCTACTGAATAACAGATGTTAGTTAATTCAAACCCAGGCTTTATACTTTGAAGTCAGTCACAGAGATGAGTGTTCTCTCTTCCTGTGTGTTCAGAATTCTCATTACAGTCTTGAAGTGGGTCTCTCAGTAAGCAAAAATATATAAGGTCTGCTATTTTGTTTATTTGTTTTACAGTTTGCGAAAGGCCATTCTGCTTTAGATTTTCAAAATTAGCTTTAAGGATATTTTCTCTGAAAAAAAAAAAGTTAATATTTTAAGTCCTCAGCTCAAGCAGATATATAAAGTATATTAATTATGCTGGAAAGTAAATTACATTACAGTATGCTACCACAGGCCATTTGTTTAGTAAATATTTCAGATATTCATGTATTTTTTTTTAACCAGGAATTATACTGCCTTAAATATTAGATAGCTTTGTATGATTAACTAAAAGTCTGTGGCTATAATTGTATACCTCTGTCTAGTTTGATATAAGACTCATATCATAGGCCCTAATATAGTATAAAAAGCATGAGCCTGGACCATGGTGTGGATTTTCCTAACATAAGACGTAAGTTTTCCCTGATTGTAAGGCAAAGAAATGTTTTACTTTGAGCCTCTTTATATTCTGGAAGTACCAGAAAGATTAGGAGATGGACAAGTGCTATGCATTTTATCATTTTTGAAAACAGTGTGCTTCTTCAATCCAAGTTGCAAATTTTCCTTTATACAGAAGTATAACTGACATACCACATCAGGCTAGTTTCAGGTATACAACATAATGATTTGGTATTTGTACATATTACAAAATGATCTCTACCACAAAAGTCTAATTCACATCTCTCACCATACATAGTTACAGTTTTTTTTATCTTGTGTTGAAAAGATTTACTCTCAGGAATTCTCCGGCTGTCCAGTGGTTAGGGTTTCACGCTCTCACTGCCAAGATCCCAGGTTCAGTTCCTAGTCAGCAAACTAAGATCCCACAAGCCATAAGGCACTGACAAAATTTAAAAAAAAAAAAAAAAAAAAGGCTTATTCTCTTAGCAATTTTCAATTATGTAATACAACATTATTAACTACAGTCATACCAAACCTTACACAGTAATTGTCTCTAAAATCCAGGCTTTATACTTTGAAGTCAGTCACAGAGATGAGTGTTCTCTCTTCCTGTGTGTTCAGAATTCTCATTACAGTCTTGAAGTGGGTCTCTCAGTAAGCAAAAATATATAAGGTCTGCTATTTTGTTTATTTGTTTTACAGTTTGCGAAAGGCCATTCTGCTTTAGATTTTCAAAATTAGCTTTAAGGATATTTTCTCTGAAAAAAAGTTAATATTTTAAGTCCTCAGCTCAAGCAGATATATAAAGTATATTAATTATGCTGGAAAGTAAATTACATTACAGTATGCTACCACAGGCCATTTGTTTAGTAAATATTTCAGATATTCATGTATTTTTTTTTTAACCAGGAATTATACTGCCTTAAATATTAGATAGCTTTGTATGATTAACTAAAAGTCTGTGGCTATAATTGTATACCTCTGTCTAGTTTGATATAAGACTCATATCATAGGCCCTAATATAGTATAAAAAGCATGAGCCTGGACCATGGTGTGGATTTTCCTAACATAAGACGTAAGTTTTCCCTGATTGTAAGGCAAAGAAATGTTTTACTTTGAGCCTCTTTATATTCTGGAAGTACCAGAAAGATTAGGGAGATGGACAAGTGCTATGCATTTTATCATTTTTGAAAACAGTGTGCTTCTTCAATCCAAGTTGCAAATTTTCCTTTATACAGAAGTATAACTGACATACCACATCAGGCTAGTTTCAGGTATACAACATAATGATTTGGTATTTGTACATATTACAAAATGATCTCTACCACAAAAGTCTAATTCACATCTCTCACCATACATAGTTACAGTTTTTTTTATCTTGTGTTGAAAAGATTTACTCTCAGGAATTCTCTGGCTGTCCAGTGGTTAGGGTTTCACGCTCTCACTGCCAAGGTCCCAGGTTCAGTTCCTAGTCAGCAAACTAAGATCCCACAAGCCATAAGGCACTGACAAAATTTAAAAAAAAAAAAAAAAAAAAAAGGCTTATTCTCTTAGCAATTTTCAATTATGTAATACAACATTATTAACTACAGTCATACCAAACCTTACACAGTAATTGTCTCTAAAATCCCTTTTACCTGTGATATTGCTATGTGTTAAACCCTACAGCAATGTAGGGAAAACCTGTTTGCAGGATACCCCCCAAAATAATTCAAGCCATTTTGAGCTAAACCTGTTTTAATCAGAAGGATAATCCTTTATCTACCCCAGTCTTCAATTACAAAACTCTAGATGAAGCACAGGCACTGAGGAGATGTCTCTCATTTTCTTTCAGTGCCAAAGATAATCAGGGAGCTTCCCTGGTGGTCCAGTGGGTAAAGAGTCTGCCTTGCACTGAAAGGGCCACCGGTTTGATCCCTGGCACAGGAAGATCCCACATGCCGCGGAGGGGCCAGACAGGTGTATCCAATTACAAGCCAGCACTCTGGAGCGCATGAGCCCAGAGCCAGTGCTCTGCTACATGAGAGGCCACTGCAATGGGAGGCCCATACAGGCCAAAGAACAAAGAAAATAAATAAATGAAAGACCAATAAAAGTGACCAAAAATTAAAAAAAAAATTAATTAGGGCAGACTAGAATCAGGGCAGAGCTGCTTGGAAAAGTTCTGAGGGTTTGAGAAAGTATGCTTTTAAAAGGCAGGTAAGATATGCAAGCTTACCTCTTATACCTCTCATCAGAAAGGACTGATGTAAAAAGTGCTTTGGGGACCACATGTTTCATAAAGTGTCTACTGCAGCTTAATAGTCATCGCCAAGGGTTTTGCTTTAACTCAGTTGATTATTATAATAGAACAGAGAATGATACTCACATCAGGCTAGTTTCAGGTATACAACATAATGATTTGGTATTTGTACATATTACAAAATGATCTCTACCACAAAAGTCTAATTCACATCTCTCACCATACATAGTTACAGTTTTTTTTATCTTGTGTTGAAAAGATTTACTCTCAGGAATTCTCTGGCTGTCCAGTGGTTAGGGTTTCACGCTCTCACTGCCAAGGTCCCAGGTTCAGTTCCTAGTCAGCAAACTAAGATCCCACAAGCCATAAGGCACTGACAAAATTTAAAAATAAAAAAAAAGGCTTATTCTCTTAGCAATTTTCAATTATGTAATACAACATTATTAACTACAGTCATACCAAACCTTACACAGTAATTGTCTCTAAAATCCCTTTTACCTGTGATATTGCTATGTGTTAAACCCTACAGCAATGTAGGGAAAACCTGTTTGCAGGATACCCCCCAAAATAATTCAAGCCATTTTGAGCTAAACCTGTTTTAATCAGAAGGATAATCCTTTATCTACCCCAGTCTTCAATTACAAAACTCTAGATGAAGCACAGGCACTGAGGAGATGTCTCTCATTTTCTTTCAGTGCCAAAGATAATCAGGGAGCTTCCCTGGTGGTCCAGTGGGTAAAGAGTCTGCCTTGCACTGAAAGGGCCACCGGTTTGATCCCTGGCACAGGAAGATCCCACATGCCGCGGAGGGGCCAGACAGGTGTATCCAATTACAAGCCAGCACTCTGGAGCGCATGAGCCCAGAGCCAGTGCTCTGCTACAGGAAAGGCCACTGCAATGGGAGGCCCACACAAGCCAAAGAACAAAGAAAATAAATAAATGAAAGACCAATAAAAGTGACCAAAAATTAAAAAAAAAATTAATTAGGGCAGACTAGAATCAGGGCAGAGCTGCTTGGAAAAGTTCTGAGGGTTTGAGAAAGTATGCTTTTAAAAGGCAGGTAAGATATGCAAGCTTACCTCTTATACCTCTCATCAGAAAGGACTGATGTAAAAAGTGCTTTGGGGACCACATGTTTCATAAAGTGTCTACTGCAGCTTAATAGTCATCGCCAAGGGTTTTGCTTTAACTCAGTTGATTATTATAATAGAACAGAGAATGATACTGCATTTTTATTTATATTAGAATTCTTGGCCATGGGCACCTAGGGAACCCCTAGCTATAAGTAAAACCTAATTAGGAGAAAAGAACATAGCTGACTCAATTTCTGAATTGGAGAGTAAAAGAAACATAATAATCCCTGATATAAAACATAAGTCCCTTTCAAAATAAATAACTCAAAAGGTTACTACCTTTGAAATATGCCCTATACTTCTCCAACCAAAAAGGAACAGCAATGTGGTACTTTCTCAAATAAAGCTAACTTGATGTGTTGCTAATTCCTCCATTCCAGAGATGTGTTTCACAAACGTCAGATGTCAGTTGGGGAAAGAAGGAATGAAAGGTTAGTCCACTATGGTTGATGAACAGTTATGAGACTTTATAGAGGAGTCTAAAAGAGTGTGACAGAGAAGCACTGGGAAAGGGAACCAGATGAGAATATGCCAGCTCATGGTATGAGTTTTGTGAAACTCGTGATTCAGGAATTAAAAGAAGTTTTGAAGAAGCTAAGAGTGGTATATGTTTCAGAGAGACTTCTTTGAAGAAGCCACAGAGTACAAATAAACAAAAAACAGTCTGTTTTTAGAACATATCTTGCCTCATCTGTCAGCAGAAAGAAACTGACTATGACCTATGTATAAAACCTGGCAGGGTCGGGGGAGAACATACCCAAAAGATGGATGAAGAATATACACTGGAAGAGGAATGACACAGAGAAACACAGGAAGTGCAAAAAAAAAAAAAAAAAATTCTCCAAAGTCCCAAAGAAATTACAGATAACATGACCTCTTGAAAAGAAGCTATCAAAAGATAATTCAGTGAAATAACAGAAGTCAAAAACTGGGCTAGAGGGCTTCCCTGGTGGTCCAGTGGATAAGGACACCACCTTGCAGTGCAAGGAGCGCCAGTTTGATCCCTGGCCTAAGATCCCACGTGCCGCGGAGCGGCTGGACCGATGTGTCCAATTACTGAGCCGGAACTCTGGAGCACATGCGCCCAGAGCCGGTGCTCTGCGACAACAGAAGCCGCCTCAATGGGAGGCCCACAGGGGCCAAAGAACAAAGATGGATGAAAATGGACAAATGAAAGACAAATATAAGTGGCCCGCCTGCCCTCCTCCTTCCCCACCCCACCCCCCCAAAATAAATAAATAAATAAATCTTAAAAAAAAAAAAAAAAACTGGGCTAGAAAACTTAGGAATGAAATGAAGGAGGAATTAGAAATCTTTACAGACTTGAATGTCCTGTTAAAGGCAATGCAGATCAGAATGTGGATCAGAACTGGGAAATAAAAACATGGAGGATACACCTCACAATCCAAATTAATTAAGAGAAAAGGTCTATTAATTATCATAAGCTGACAAAGGATATCCAACCATCAAAAGGGCTTCCCCGGGCTTCCCCGGTGGTCCAGTGGGTGGAGAGTCTGCCTTGCAGTGCAAGGGGCACCAGTTAGATCCCTGGCCCGGGAAGATCCCACGTGCCGCGGAGCGGCTGGACTGGTGTGTCCAATTACGAGCCAGCACTCTGGAGCCATGCACCCAGAGCCGGTGCTCTGTCACCAGAGAGGCCGCTGCGATGGGAGGTCCACACAGGCCAAAGAATTAAGATGGATGAATATGAATAAATGAAGCACCAATAAAAGAGGCCAAAATTTTAAAAAACAAAAACAAAGATTACTGTTTCTGAAGAAAATAACAGACAAAAAATGTTCTAATATATAAGAAAAAATTTCCTGGAGAAATATTTGATATGTATATAGCAAGGACACTTTATACCTGAGGAAACTTGATATAATCAACATCAAAACATATGCTAATACAATTTCTGTAATATTTAAGGATAAAATTACATGCCTGGACATCCTACCTGAGAAACATAAAAGGGAGAAAACCAGGTTTGTCTAAAACTTCTTCAGAGCAACACTAGTGACAGAGAATGGAGCCGTGGCTATCATTTTCCAAGGGCAGAAATATATGATCTAAGAATTTCATCCACAGACAAGTTATCTTTCAAATATAAAAGACAACATTCTCAAGCAGGTAAGACTTTGTTTTAGGGCTTGTAACAACCATGATAGTTATTATTAGCAAGAAATGAATCAAAATATATGTAGAAATACCTATGGTTAAACAATCATAGAAATCTTATTATGTGGTTCAATGTTATAAGTCTTGAGAGCATAAAAATAATTATATACAAAGTGGACACATACATAGATGAACAACTGATGGTAGAGAATAAAGGCAAGGCAGTAGGCCAGAGCACCTGTGTGTTAGCTCATCCATTACAATCAGCTCATAAGAGATGCTGCTTTAAGTACTGACTTTAGTCACAGTTCTTTCATAATATATATTTTTTTAATTTAGAAAAATTCTAACAACTTGGTTAAGAAATGCTTTTCGGAAGTCTGGTGTTTTTATCTTTCACCTAACTTTTTTTTTCCCTTTGATTTGTTGAGTTATTAAAGCCAGCATTTATAGAATTATCCCATTTAAAAAATATTTTCATCTCTTTGTATTAGCACAGATGCCTGGAAAGAC
Source organism: Tragulus kanchil (assembly GCA_022376925.1). Lineage (NCBI taxonomy): Eukaryota > Metazoa > Chordata > Mammalia > Artiodactyla > Tragulidae > Tragulus > Tragulus kanchil. The sequence goes on along the minus strand of JAIOJX010000004.1, from coordinate 47,817,260 downwards.
ACTGACCAAATATTCAAGTTATTTCTGGGTGATGAGAAATTGAGTGACTGTAAAACTGCCCTCAATAGACAAAAGCATCTGAACAGTTTTATGGATGAATAGTTTTAAATATCCAGAAAAATGGATATTTCCAGTACCCAGAAAACAGGAGTATCTTTCTGATATTATCTTTTATATATTCTTCCTTCTCATTTCTTCCTGGAAAAATAAAAAGGTAAACCTTATTCAATCAGTGTATGTAGATACACAATGCTAATCATCCGAGGAATTACAACGGAAGCTAAAGGAAGTTATTTTTCCTTAAAGAGCTTCCAGTGTTAGTTGATGGTGCTAAGGTTTTTGCATTTGTTTGAGTGCAGGTGTGATAGGAACTTTTTTGTAACAGAGAACAGATTGGCAAAGAATATACTGGCTATCTATCTTTCGTTTTAAGGATAAAATTACATGCCTGGACATCCTACCTGAGAAACATAAAAGGAGAAACCAGGTTTGTCTAAAACTTCTTCAGAGCAACACTAGTGACAGAGAATGGAGCCGTGGCTATCATTTTCCAAGGGCAGAAATATATGATCTAAGAATTTCATCCACAGACAAGTTATCTTTCAAATATAAAAGACAACATTCTCAAGCAGGTAAGACTTTGTTTTAGGGCTTGTAACAACCATGATAGTTATTATTAGCAAGAAATGAATCAAAATATATGTAGAAATACCTATGGTTAAACAATCATAGAAATCTTATTATGTGGTTCAATGTTATAAGTCTTGAGAGCATAAAAATAATTATATACAAAGTGGACACATACATAGATGAACAACTGATGGTAGAGAATAAAGGCAAGGCAGTAGGCCAGAGCACCTGTGTGTTAGCTCATCCATTACAATCAGCTCATAAGAGATGCTGCTTTAAGTACTGACTTTAGTCACAGTTCTTTCATAATATATATTTTTTTAATTTAGAAAAATTCTAACAACTTGGTTAAGAAATGCTTTTCGGAAGTCTGGTGTTTTTATCTTTCACCTAACTTTTTTTTTCCCTTTGATTTGTTGAGTTATTAAAGCCAGCATTTATAGAATTATCCCATTTAAAAAATATTTTCATCTCTTTGTATTAGCACAGATGCCTGGAAAGACACTGACCAAATATTCAAGTTATTTCTGGGTGATGAGAAATTGAGTGACTGTAAAACTGCCCTCAATAGACAAAAGCATCTGAACAGTTTTATGGATGAATAGTTTTAAATATCCAGAAAAATGGATATTTCCAGTACCCAGAAAACAGGAGTATCTTTCTGATATTATCTTTTATATATTCTTCCTTCTCATTTCTTCCTGGAAAAATAAAAAGGTAAACCTTATTCAATCAGTGTATGTAGATACACAATGCTAATCATCCGAGGAATTACAACGGAAGCTAAAGGAAGTTATTTTTCCTTAAAGAGCTTCCAGTGTTAGTTGATGGTGCTAAGGTTTTTGCATTTGTTTGAGTGCAGGTGTGATAGGAACTTTTTTGTAACAGAGAACAGATTGGCAAAGAATCAAACTGGGATATATTAGGTGGCTCTCTTATTTCCTGTTCATCTATAAAATACAGCTCTCTTATCCAAGTAAATTGGTAAACTTTTTTGTCTGGAAATTATTCAGGGGATAAGGCAACCTTTCTGGGAGTTATTTTAATGTGGGCTAGAAAGAGAAAAATGCTGACCCAAACTCTTTTATTATACCTTAAGAATATATTTTAGTGTATGTCCCAAGTCACTTTTTCAGTTTAAAGGAAATCCTTGATGAAACTGGCAATTATCAAAGACATACAAATTTGTCATATTTGCAGTGACCACAATCGCTCCAGTAACAAAAATGAAAGGTTGGACTTATACACTGTGGCCTAGATTTTGTAAAATAATTGGTTACTGCTCTAAAGAGGCTTTTAAAGATGAATTAATTTAGTTGTGTACAGTTTTAAGTAGTTATCCAAATATTTTGCTTATAATCAGCCAGTTTGATCTTTTTTTTCCCCACATATATTATCATGTTTATGAGATTCTGGTTGTATAGTTGTAATGGGGTTAACTAACTTTTATTATCATTTTTATAACAGAAGCTAAAATTTTGAAGATTATGATATCCTTTTATGATTGTTAAAGCTTCCCGCTTGACATATTATTTCTTAAGGTTCATTTCAAAAGATAGGATAATGGAAGGAATCAGTACCTACCTAGGCTAACTTGCATAATATATATGGGAAGGAGATGAGAAGTTGTATTTAACATCATGTAACTTAAAGGTTTTGTACAAATCAGATACTCAAGTATATGCTAAATGAATGGGCCTCCATTGATTGTGAGTACCTGCTTTGTGATCTAGCTTACTTCCTTCTTTTTTTTTAAAGAGTAAGTGTAAACATCGGTTCACCTTCTAGATAGTGTATCTTTACCCAGTATATGTCTTCAGTTTAATTGCAGAATTTGAAATGCTTTCTTAAAGTCATGAATTTTTATTTACTAAAGTTAATCATGATGTAATAACAAAGATGATTATACACAGTGAAGACTAGTAATACTTTTTAAGTGGATAGTAAGAAACTGCTCACTCTTGTTGCTTTTGCAACTTTTGGTTTTGTATATTCATTTTGTCCTCCAAGGTAAAAGGACAAAAGTTGAAAGCCCCCTTTTTTGTTTTTTATTTAAATAACCAAGATCCAAAATTCACTTTCTTTCACTGCCTATCCAAGTAAATTGGTAAACTTTTTTGTCTGGAAATTATTCAGGGGATAAGGCAACCTTTCTGGGAGTTATTTTAATGTGGGCTAGAAAGAGAAAAATGCTGACCCAAACTCTTTTATTATACCTTAAGAATATATTTTAGTGTATGTCCCAAGTCACTTTTTCAGTTTAAAGGAAATCCTTGATGAAACTGGCAATTATCAAAGACATACAAATTTGTCATATTTGCAGTGACCACAATCGCTCCAGTAACAAAAATGAAAGGTTGGACTTATACACTGTGGCCTAGATTTTGTAAAATAATTGGTTACTGCTCTAAAGAGGCTTTTAAAGATGAATTAATTTAGTTGTGTACAGTTTTAAGTAGTTATCCAAATATTTTGCTTATAATCAGCCAGTTTGATCTTTTTTTTCCCCACATATATTATCATGTTTATGAGATTCTGGTTGTATAGTTGTAATGGGGTTAACTAACTTTTATTATCATTTTTATAACAGAAGCTAAAATTTTGAAGATTATGATATCCTTTTATGATTGTTAAAGCTTCCCGCTTGACATATTATTTCTTAAGGTTCATTTCAAAAGATAGGATAATGGAAGGAATCAGTACCTATCTAGGCTAACTTGCATAATATATATGGGAAGGAGATGAGAAGTTGTATTTAACATCATGTAACTTAAAGGTTTTGTACAAATCAGATACTCAAGTATATGCTAAATGAATGGGCCTCCATTGATTGTGAGTACCTGCTTTGTGATCTAGCTTACTTCCTTCTTTTTTTTTAAAGAGTAAGTGTAAACATCGGTTCACCTTCTAGATAGTGTATCTTTACCCAGTATATGTCTTCAGTTTAATTGCAGAATTTGAAATGCTTTCTTAAAGTCATGAATTTTTATTTACTAAAGTTAATCATGATGTAATAACAAAGATGATTATACACAGTGAAGACTAGTAATACTTTTTAAGTGGATAGTAAGAAACTGCTCACTCTTGTTGCTTTTGCAACTTTTGGTTTTGTATATTCATTTTGTCCTCCAAGGTAAAAGGACAGAGTGAGCATATTGTATAAAAACCAAGATCATCACTCTTTCACTGCCTATCACCCTGTTTATGCTTAACCAAGCATTTATTTATTAGTTCTTAATGGTAAGGGCTACAAGGTTACTACACCTGAGAGGAAAATCTGTAAGACAGGCTTTCTAATTAATCACTAGGAGGGTTCAGAAAGGTCTAGCTGTTTCTGTAAACTGAAGCATTTGTTGATCACGAAAATGGCAGGTAATGCTGTCCTTCCTTAAGTTTCTGTACTTCCATTATGAGTAATGAACCCTTTATGTGTTTCTGTGTGTACACATGGACATCATCATTAAAACTAGGGCCTCTGTTCACCCAAAGACAGATAATGGAAACAGTTCTTAAGAAAATGGAACTGTGGTACTAGCATCTTAGGAACGATGCTGAAGTGCCACTCGTGAAGCTCTGAACTGAGTTGAAGACCACCATCTCAGAACAAAAAGCTCTGAGACAGAGCAAGAAAGAGCAACAGACCCTGTTAGGTGGCAGGTGCCACATCCTGCGCCATTTGTGACTAGGGAAGTGAGCAGGAGCATTGTTTCATATTGCTTAATTTTACCAAGTTCACAAACAAAAACTGCAATGAAATCTGGAGCAGTGCTTCAGGTAAAGTCCTAACAAGCTGACAGTCCTGAGGCTGTTTCCCACAACTGCCCTGGCTCACTGGGCTGTGACAGCGATAGGGAAAATGGCACCAACTCATGCCTTTACAAGTCCATTTGGGACCCCACACTTCTCTCCCCAGTCCTTGGCACCTGCTTTGTTGTATTTCCTGGTGCAGAAACCTCTGCATCCAGGAGCAAAAAGCACTACAGATCTTAACAGCTCATTCCTCCTGTCTCCAGCCAGGTTCCTGACAATGGCAGAGGTCAGTATCTAAGCCACACTGCTGCATCATTTCATGCGTCAGCATAGCAGTGTTCATTTCTTGAGCCTAACACGTGGAAACAGTGCACAGAAATGTGTCCTCTCACACATTTATATGAAATCTAGTAAGATTATACTGATAAATACACACACAGAGCATCAGTGGAAAAACACATAGAGAACAGACTTATGTACACTGGGGAAAGGGAAGAGTGGGTGAGAGATACGGAAAGAGTAACATGGAGTCCTATACTAGCATATGTAAAAGAGGTAACTACTGTCAGTGCGCAGGGGGTTAAGAGATCTTACATGGGGCTGTGTGATGGCCTGGAGGGATGGGATAGGGGGATGGGATATACATATGACTAATATGGGGGGATGAGATATACATATGACTAATATGGGATATAGATATGACTAATATGACTAAACAACAAAACTCTGTAAAAGAAAAAAGAAAAAAAATGTGTCTTCTCTCCAGGGTCCATTTCTCAAATGCAGCATGACAGGCGGGGCCATCTGATCCTATACTCATACCATCCTTGTGATGTTGCTATCTTCCCAAACCCGCCCTCATCTCTCTTCATTTCTACAATCCTTAGATTCATATTTTAGTTGCAAGAGATGGCAACAAACAGTAGCTTTTCCACTCCTGGTGATACTAGAGACATGGCTGTGAGCCCTACTGCATTTTAGTGAATCACTTTCTCTGATGCCTGCAGCTCTCTGTCCTTTTACCATTGGCCAGAAACTCTGTGGGTCACACTTAGAGTGACCCACTCTCTCCACTTCAACCAAAGAAGATGCACTTCTTAGGTTTTACATTATCATGCTTCCACAAAACACTTTTTATGCAAATACTTCTATAGCTTAATTGAAAAAAGATCTCTAAAAATTCAAAGAAATTAATCATTTAAGGTCCTGATACATATGTTCAAATCCTACACTTCTGGGGAAACAGCAACTCTGAGGAATGATAGAAATATGCTCTTTAAATGGGGAAATAGCGGAGGAGAGCAAGTCAAGGAGAAATGAAATTTCTATAACAGGAAGCAGAAAGACAAGGATTAGGATAGGAGATAATAGTTGTACTGGTGTTGTGTGTGTGTGTTTTTTTTTTTTTTTCCATTGTGGATTGGTTTAGTTTGATAAACAGCAGAGTGACAAGTGTAATTGCATCCAATTTGCAGGTCAGTGGTTGTGAGCTGAAGTGCTGGTTCTGTTTTACTTGGACTATTGCACACTGGCAAAGTAGATTCTGGCATCTCCTGTTAAGAAGGTGCTGGCTATTAGTGGTCAGGCTGTAGAGCACAGACTTATGTACACTGGGGAAAGGGAAGAGTGGGTGAGAGATACGGAAAGAGTAACATGGAGTCCTATACTAGCATATGTAAAAGAGGTAACTACTGTCAGTGCGCAGGGGGTTAAGAGATCTTACATGGGGCTGTGTGATGGCCTGGAGGGATGGGATAGGGGGATGGGATATACATATGACTAATATGGGGGGATGAGATATACATATGACTAATATGGGATATAGATATGACTAATATGACTAAACAACAAAACTCTGTAAAAGAAAAAAGAAAAAAAATGTGTCTTCTCTCCAGGGTCCATTTCTCAAATGCAGCATGACAGGCGGGGCCATCTGATCCTATACTCATACCATCCTTGTGATGTTGCTATCTTCCCAAACCCGCCCTCATCTCTCTTCATTTCTACAATCCTTAGATTCATATTTTAGTTGCAAGAGATGGCAACAAACAGTAGCTTTTCCACTCCTGGTGATACTAGAGACATGGCTGTGAGCCCTACTGCATTTTAGTGAATCACTTTCTCTGATGCCTGCAGCTCTCTGTCCTTTTACCATTGGCCAGAAACTCTGTGGGTCACACTGAGAGTGACCCACTCCATCCACTTCAACCAAAGAAGATGCACTTCTTAGGTTTTACATTATCATGCTTCCACAAAACACTTTTTATGCAAATACTTCTATAGCTTAATTGAAAAAAGATCTCTAAAAATTCAAAGAAATTAATCATTTAAGGTCCTGATACATATGTTCAAATCCTACACTTCTGGGGAAACAGCAACTCTGAGGAATGATAGAAATATGCTCTTTAAATGGGGAAATAGCGGAGGAGAGCAAGTCAAGGAGAAATGAAATTTCTATAACAGGAAGCAGAAAGACAAGGATTAGGATAGGAGATAATAGTTGTACTGGTGTTGTGTGTGTGTTTTTTTTTTTTTTTTTCCATTGTGGATTGGTTTAGTTTGATAAACAGCAGAGTGACAAGTGTAATTGCATCCAATTTGCAGGTCAGTGGTTGTGAGCTGAAGTGCTGGTTCTGTTTTACTTGGACTATTGCACACTGGCAAAGTAGATTCTGGCATCTCCTGTTAAGATGCAGGTGCTGGCTATTAGTGGTCAGGCTGTAGAGCACAGAAAATCTAAGAGGCTCAGAGGGGCCACGGCAGATGTCCAACAGCATCTTCTACCACTGTCATTCACCCGTCAGTACAACCATGAGGTGCAAAGGCAGCCATATCCTATTGAAGAAGAAAGACCTGAAGAGGAGAGCTATGAATTGATCACTGACTGATACCTAAATGTGTTTGAGGTTCTATACATGCTATTCTGACTTTCAAATATCTGTTTTGTATTACGTTGAATTACACACAACTATAGGATATATGCGACTTTATTGTTGATTCTCAAGTATTTCAAATTAGATGAAGTTTACAAAATAGTTCTTTCTTTGAGGTACAGTTGATGTATAAATTTTGTTAATTTCTGCTGTGTAGTCAACTGATTCAGATTATGTGCTGTGCCAAGTCACTTCAGTCATGTCTGACCTCTTTGTGGCTCCTCTGTCCATGGGATTCTCAAGGCAAGAACACTGGAGTGGGTTGCCATGACCTCCTCCAAGTGATCTTCCCAAAACAGGGATCAAACCCTCGTCTCTTACATCTCCTGCATTGGCACGCAGGTTCTTTATACCACTAGTACCACCTGAGAAACCCTTCAGATTATATATTTATGTGTGTATATATACACACTCACATACATACATATATATATATATATATTCTTTTTTCATACTCTTTTCCATTTTAGTTTATCACGGGATATTGAATATAGTTGTGCTACACAGTAGAATTGTATTTATCCATTCTGTATACAATAGTTTATACCTGCTAATCCCTGACTCCTAATCGATCCCTCACTCACCGCTACTGTGTTGGCAACTACATGTCTGTTCTCTGTGTCTGTAAGTCTGTTCCTGCTTTATAGATAGGTTCACTTATGTTATAATTCACATTCCACAAATAAATGATATCATATGGTATTTGTATTTATCTTTCTGAATGACATCACTTAGTATGATAATCTCTAGGTTCATCCGTGTTGCTGCAAATGACATTATTTCATTATTTTTTATGGCTGAGTAGTATTCCATTGTATATATGTACACATCTTTATTCATTCATTTTTTGGTGGACATTTAGGTTGTATCCATGTCTTGGCTATTGTGAATAGTGCTGCTAGGGGTGTGTGTATCTTTTTGAATTATAGTTTTATCTGGTTATATGCCCAGGATTGGGATTGCTGGATCATATGGTAACTGTATTGTTTAGTTTTTAGAAGGACCTTCATATTATTTTCTATAGTGGCTGCACCAATTTACATTCCCACCAACAGTGTGGGAAGGTTCTCTTTCCTCCATGCTCTCTCTAGCATGTTATTTGTAGATTTTCTAATGATGGCCATTTTGACCAGTGTGAGGTGGTATCTCATTGTAGTTTTGATCTGCATTTATCTAATAACTAGCGATGCTGAGTTTCATATGCCTGTTGGCCATCTGTATGTCTTCTTTGTAGAAATCTCTATTTAGGTCTTTTGCCAATTTTTGATTTTTTGTTGTTGTTGTTTGGATTATATGAGCTGCTTATACACCAAACAATTTTTTTTTTAATTTTGGCCTCTTATTTATTTTCATCCATCTTTATTATTTGGCCTGTGTGGGCCTCTCATTGCAGTGGCTCCTCAGTTGCAGAGCACCGGCTCTGGGCACATGTGCTCCAGAGTGCTGGCTCATCATTGGACACACGGGTCCAGCAGCTCTGAGGCATGTGGGATCTTCCTGGGCCAGGGATCGAATTGGTTCTCCCTGCACTGCAAGGTGGACTCTTTACCCACTGGATCACCAGGAAGCTTCCTGAACTGCTTACATATTTTGGAAGTTAAGCCTTTCTTGGTCCCATTGCTAGTATTTTTTCCCAGTTCATAGGTTGACTTTTCATTTTTTTATGGTTTCTTTTGCTATACAAAAGCTTGTAAAGTTGATTAAGTCCTGTTTGTTTATTTCTGCTTCTAGTTCTATTGACTTGGGAGCAAGAGAAAACATTGGTATGATTTATGTCAGAAACTGTTTTGCTTATGTTCTCTTCTGGGAATTTTATGGTGTCATGTCTCCTATGTCTTTAAGCCATTTTGAGTTTATTTTTGAATATGGTGTAAGGGTGTGTTCTAACTTCATTGATTAACACGTGGTCCAAAACCCCTTGCTGAAGACAATTTTTCCCAATGTATATTTTTGTCTTCTGTGTCAAAGATTAATTGAGTGTAGGTTCATTTCTGGGCTATTTTGTATCATTGATTCATGTATCTGTTTTGTGCCAGTGTGACACTGTTTTAATTACTGTAGCTTTGTAGTATTGTCTGACATCTGAGAGGGTTAGGCCTCCTTGCTTGTTCTACATTCAAATTTATTTTTCTTAATAGAAATCATTAATACTTCATTTATGTATGTATTTCTTTATGCCTTATTTTCTTGGGAATAGGATTTAAAATAATAGTTAAGCATATCTATAACCAGATTGTAATATATCTATAACCCAGATTATAACATATATATAATCCAGACTGTAACCAGATTATAACTGAGAATATTTCATAGGGAAAAGAAATCAAACTTTCTGTAAACTAAAATTTAGTTTCTAGAAATTAGACTCAGTTTACAAAAAGTAGAAAGATTATTGGTTTGTCCTCAGATAGAAATGGGTTTGAATTTTATCTCTGCCACTTTGCCCCAGTGGGACTTTGAAAAAAATCACTCCATCTCTCTCAATTTCAGTACTGTTATCTCTAATCTGGATAATATAATGAGACCCCACAAAATTAAGAGGATGTGATGGAATGATGGAGTACAGACAGTCCTCCAGTGCCTGACCTATAACATATACTTAGCTAGGATTATCTTAGGACCCAGATAAATACATGGCAAAAAATAAAAAACACACATCAACACAGAATTGATTATAAATGACATTTTATGGCACAGACATTAAACATGAAGGAGTTGAGAGTTGCTGAGAGCTGAACTAATTAGAGAGGAGTTTGTAATAAGGTAAAGAAATACACAAAGGATCATGAGGTATCTGACATAGTCCATTTGGGCTGCTATGACAAAATACCACAAACTGAATGGTTAATAAACAACAAACTGTTTTGCTTATGTTCTCTTCTGGGAATTTTATGGTGTCATGTCTCCTATGTCTTTAAGCCATTTTGAGTTTATTTTTGAATATGGTGTAAGGGTGTGTTCTAACTTCATTGATTAACACGTGGTCCAAAACCCCTTGCTGAAGACAATTTTTCCCAATGTATATTTTTGTCTTCTGTGTCAAAGATTAATTGAGTGTAGGTTCATTTCTGGGCTATTTTGTATCATTGATTCATGTATCTGTTTTGTGCCAGTGTGACACTGTTTTAATTACTGTAGCTTTGTAGTATTGTCTGACATCTGAGAGGGTTAGGCCTCCTTGCTTGTTCTACATTCAAATTTATTTTTCTTAATAGAAATCATTAATACTTCATTTATGTATGTATTTCTTTATGCCTTATTTTCTTGGGAATAGGATTTAAAATAATAGTTAAGCATATCTATAACCAGATTGTAATATATCTATAACCCAGATTATAACATATATATAATCCAGACTGTAACCAGATTATAACTGAGAATATTTCATAGGGAAAAGAAATCAAACTTTCTGTAAACTAAAATTTAGTTTCTAGAAATTAGACTCAGTTTACAAAAAGTAGAAAGATTATTGGTTTGTCCTCAGATAGAAATGGGTTTGAATTTTATCTCTGCCACTTTGCCCCAGTGGGACTTTGAAAAAAATCACTCCATCTCTCTCAATTTCAGTACTGTTATCTCTAATCTGGATAATATAATGAGACCCCACAAAATTAAGAGGATGTGATGGAATGATGGAGTACAGACAGTCCTCCAGTGCCTGACCTATAACATATACTTAGCTAGGATTATCTTAGGACCCAGATAAATACATGGCAAAAAAAAAAAAAAAACACACATCAACACAGAATTGATTATAAATGACATTTTATGGCACAGACATTAAACATGAAGGAGTTGAGAGTTGCTGAGAGCTGAACTAATTAGAGAGGAGTTTGTAATAAGGTAAAGAAATACACAGAGGATCATGAGGTATCTGACATAGTCCATTTGGGCTGCTATGACAAAATACCACAAACTGAATGGTTAATAAACAACAAATTATTTCTCACCGTTTCGGAGGCTGAGGGGTTTGAGATCATGACCACTTCCTGGTTCACAGCAGCTGTCTTTTCACTGTGCTGTCACTCAGTGAAAGTACAAGGGAGCTCCCTGGGGTCTCTTCCATAAGGGCACTAATCCCATTCATGAGGGCTCCACCCTTAGGACCCGATTGCTAACAACCCACCTCCAGATATCATCACACTAGGGACTAAGTTTAAATGCATGAATTCGGGGAGGGATGCAAGTATTCAGTCTATATCCATAAGTGAGAAAATGAAATCTTGCTAGGTGAAAGAAAAAGAGCAAGAAACAGTGGCATGATGAGCAGCAGCACGTCAGGAAGCAAGAGGAGGTGAGGCCAGTCAGCTCTGGGTTATCCCTCCGTAAGCCTGACGGTAACAGGAGAGGAGGGTAGGAGACTGATAGACAATTCACTTCACTTTGTATTTGAGGTAATTTGATAGCTCAGTAAGGATGCAGCTCATATTGCTGGAGACGGGTCAAGGCATTCTGAAGAGGCTAAAGATTTGGAGGATATCGCCTCATAGCGATAATTAAACCCACTGACCTCTGAATGATAGGAGAGAGTGCAGACCAAGGGCTGAATGTGTACAGGATACAATGTAGACATAGAAGGAGAAAGCAGAAGAAGCTCAATGAAAAATACACCCACCAAGAGGGGTGGTCAGAATTTTAGGAGAAAAGCTAGAATAGTGGTGTGAGGAACAGTGTTCAGCAAGAGGGGCTAGCTGGATGCCTAGGAAGGGCAAGGAGAGGAGATGGTCTATGAACAGCTGCTTCCTTCCTTGGAAGAATGGAACCAGGATAGCCAAAGGGAGCCCTGAAAGGAGAATCGTTGTCTAGGGAGGGACCTGACCAGCTATCCTGCCTCTGTTGGCTTTGCCTTCCACTGGATCTGCTCGTGTATGTGATCACCTTTCTGTTATTTCCTGACTCCTGTTTCTGGACCCCTAGACCTGCAAAACACCTTTTCCAGTGCTTTGGCCCCAAATGACCTCCTTTCATTTCTGTTTAGAACATTTGAGACTGGCTACATTTTTAAGAGTCTTTACAAAATACTGAGATAACAAGAAATACACAGAATGCATTCCGCAGCATGAACTCCAGACTCCCTTGTTTCCGATCCAACCTCTCCCATTTTGTAGCTTCATAACCTTTGTAAGTTACTCAGTCTCTGTGCTGGTTTTCTAGTCTGAAAAAAAAAATGGGAATAATAACAGTACATATTGCATACAGTAGTTGTGAGACGCAAGTAGATTTAATCTATTTAAAGCTCTTAGTTGAGTGCCTGACACACTTTAAGTGCAACATAAGTATTTGCAATTAAACAGGTACAGAATACAGAGAATTGAATGAGCAGTATGCATTGTGTTTAAGAGTTTACTAGAGCTAGTTCTGCCATTTACTAGCTGTGTGACTTTGGACAAATGATTTCAGTTCTCTGGGCCTCAGTTTCTTCAGTTATAAAGTGTGGGTATACTACTAACTACTTTATAGTAGTGAGGACTGAAAGAACCAGTACATGTAAAGTGCCTCATAATGATTTAATCTGTAACAGACATTAGCTCTGTGGCTTACCAATGCAGCATTCTGATCACCAGGGATCACAGTGGCTGTTCCATTTTACAACTGATACAGGCAAAGACAGCCACCCCCTCTCCCAGGGCATGGCAGGCCACAATGGTAGATAAGGACATTTTCACATCTCTGCCTCTTCAGAGTCAGGGGCTAGATGAATGGACTGCCCTTTCTCTCACGTACCTAACCTTGCTCACATTTCCTCTCCAGTCTACCCTTTCCTCTGGTGTCTATGTGTGCTGATCTCACCCTTCAGAGGACTCTCTCAAATCAATTGGGTGGGGCAGAGAGCTTTCTCTTAGAATAGGAAACGTTTTTAGTATTATTACCTGAAGTTAGAATGGATAGAACACAATTTACGCACAATGAAATTGAAGATAATACTGTAATGAGGATAGGAGAGGGAAAAGCAATTTAAGGGTTATAGCTCTAAAAGGTCCCTTCTCTAAGAGCAGGAAAGTTAATTCCATAACTAAAACTTCTGGAAAGAGATAGAGTAACATAGGTTTTAAGATGAACTACAGGCATAGCACCAGCTGTTATGGCAAAAGCTCAGGACTTTTCAAGTCAGGGACAGTGCACTTGAAGAGGAGAAAATCTTGTTATAGCTGGATCCTGAACTCAGGTCCATATGCCCAGGGCTACCATCTCTTACCCAGATGTAAGTAGGGATGGCAGGCAGCTCTGACCTAACTTAACCTGTCACCAGACAAATGTTCTGCCACCAGCATAGACAAGGTAATGTAGAAAAAGTTCTGGTCAACTGGATAATTACCTTTATATCCCAACCATTTTGATGCTTCTGCTTCCAGATACTGTGCAATTCCAGCAAGTGTCCATACGAAGATACTTCAAACAGTCATTTCCTCAAAATAACAATCTATAAAGCATAAATAGTAAATTTATTTTTACCATAAAAGAAAATTAGATTATTAGAAAAAGAGGCTATAAATTGTATGTTACATGTCTGAACTTTTTATGTACCATAATAACTAATCACTCAGCTATCAGGGCGCTGGGGAAATTACAATAAATTGTATTTTGTGGGGTATACACCATATGAATGAAGCCAAGAATATCATAGCAGTGACTTTCACCTTCTGTGATGTCATAGAAAAAAAATGATGCTGCCCTAATAACTTCACAGTGTAGAGTTTCAGAGAACCCACAAGAGGCAGCGATGTCACAGAGTTGTTTTTTTTTTTTTTTTCTTTTCCCGTGAGAAGTTGGACTAATAAAAATGAAAAACATTTCAAGTAGCTAAGTAAGAAAGAAGAGTTGCACAGAGCTGGAAGGAAATGCTTTAGTGCTGTCCCCATAGAAATCCTAGTTCTCTTTCTCTGTAAGCTGCAAATCTTATTCTTTTCTTGTGCATCTTTTCCCATAGACTTGGGAATCTTTGAAATGACCATGGTTTACAAAATCTGCTCTGAAGATGGATTTCTTTTTTTTTAAGTTTGCTGATGAACATGAATCCATTTAATCAGACAGGGACCTCTGCAGATAGGGAGACATTTATCTGTGTAGAATATGCAGCTTTGTTTGGTCTCACCACTTGGATCCCCAGTGGGGGTGGAGGTAAAATTTCCACAGTCCTGCTGGTTTCAGATGAATAGACGTGCTGGTGTCAAAGACAGGCTGCGGCACTCCGCTGGCCTCTGGGGTGCAGAAGGCTAAATCTTCTGAATAGAGCCATTGATGATTACATTTGGGGGAAACTTAATCATAGAGTAATTAGGCTTTAATTCTTATAAAAACTTACAATTAATTGGATCTTTTATACAACTTTTTTTTGTTTGATTTAAAGTACCATGTAGGTTAGTTATAGAAACTTAATTTAAATATGGATTTAATTAGAATTGTTTTATGATTTTAATGAGTCTTAAAAGTCTTTTGATGAGCAGCCTGTATAATTATGGTATTTAAAATGATTGGCTAAATGCATACTTTTATAATTTACCTTTCAGGAAACTGTATTTTTATGGAGGCTATTTTTTGTATGATGAATTGTTTCATTTTATGTTCAGTTTTTGTGGGAATTGGTACTTATTCCTGCCCCTAATCACCCATGTGTTTTCTCTCGAGAATGAAATGAAACGTTCATGGAATCAAAAGCATCGGCAGTTGCCCAATACCACTCAGTTAATGACAGAAATATCTTTTTTTTTTTTACTATAAAGGAAACTGGATCACTGCTAAAACTTTTAGCTAATTCAATTTTCCTACATAGTCAGGTACAAATAAGTTAGCAGCTCTTTTTCTATAGAAAGAAAAAATGTAATTTTAGGCAGATCACTTGAAATTTTTATAAATTAAATGCAATATGGAATTTTCCACTTTATAATGCACTATCAAAACAATGAGAAATGAGCACTTTCAATAAACATAAACGTTTTAAATCCAAAAAGAAAGGAAAACATGAGATACTTCCTCTCCTTTGAGCTGGTCCTAGTTCAACTTATACTAAATCAGATAACTTGGCATTTGACATCTTTTGGCTGATCAAAAAAATAACGTGTTTATTACACAATATTAGGACACATGTTTTTATTTTCCATTTTTAATAACATTATTATGTTCTAGCCTTTATTTGTTCTATTTTTAGATCATAATATTTACATGTGCTTAAAAATCAGAGCATGTTACAAATCAAAAGGATATTGGAGAAATACCATATAGTCATTGCAAAACATACAGAAAAACATTTAACAAAACCATTTTATGATTAAAAAAAAACTATGAGCAGACAAGGAACAAAAGTAAACTTACTCAATGTGATTAACAGCTCCTGTGAAAAGCCTACAGGTAACATAATACTCAGAGATCAGGAATAAGGCAATGAGGTCTTTTATTCAACATTTAGTGAATATTCTAGCCAGTGTAATAAAACAAGCAAAGGAAATAAAAGGTATGCGAATGGAAAAATTAAAAGGAAAATATCCTTAATTGTAGATGACATGATATATAGGTAGGTGAAGAACCCTAAGAGAGTCACAAAATAGCCCTTAAACCTTATAATGGAAAAGAACCTGAAAAAGAGAATATATACATACATAACTGAATCACTATGCTATTCACCTGAAACTAACACAACATTGTAAACTCAACTATACTTCAATTGAATCAATCACTCAATCTAATGAATAAATTTAGAAAAATTACAGGATACAAGATCAGAATAAAAACTAATTTTTATAAACTAGCAACAAACATTTGACAAAGAAACAATTTAAAATATCTATTGAAATAGCATGAATATGTCAATGAACATTTAGGCTGCCTCCATGACTTAGCTACTGTAAATAGTACTGCTGCATACTGGGCTGCATGGACCTTTTCACAGTGAAGTTTTTGTCTTTTCTGGGTATATGAACAGGAGTGGAATCCCAAGATAATATGGTAAATCTACTTATAGTTTTCTAAGGACCATTCATACTGTTGTCTCTAGTGACTGTATCAATTTACATTCCTGCCTACTCTGTAGGAGGGTTCCCTTTTCTTCACACACTGTCCAGCATTTATTATTTGTAGACTTTTCCATGATGGCCGTTCTGACAGGCCATGAATGTTAGGTGATACCTTATTTTATGTTTGATTTGTATTTCTCTAATAATTAGCAATTTTGAGCATAATTTCATGCTTAGCCATCAATGTATCTTCTTTGGAGAAATGTCTATTTAGATCTTCTGTCCATTTTCTGATTGTGGGGTTTTTTTTTCTTTTTTTTGGACACTGAGTTGCATGAACCATTTGTAAACTCTGGAGATTAATCTCTTGTTGGTCACTTCATTTTACAAATATTTTCTCCCATTCTGTGGGTTGTCTTTTCATTTATGATTTTCTTTGCTGTGCAAAAGCTTTTAAGTTTAATGAGGCCTCATTATTATAGGAGGTAGATCCAAAAATATATAGCTGCAATTTATGTCAAAGAATGATTTGCCTGTGTTGTCCACTAGAAGTTTTATAGTATCCAGTCTTACATTTAGGTCTTTAATCCATTCTGAATTTGTTTTTGTGAATATTGTTAGAGAATGTTCTAATTTCCTTCTTGTATAAGTAGCTGTCAAGTTTTCCCAGAGATACTTAATGAAGGACTGTCTTTCTCCACTATATATTCTTACCTCTCATAGGTTAATTGACCTTAGGTATGTGAGCGTCTTTCCAGACTTTCTATCCTGTTCCACTAATCTATATCTCTGTTGTTGTGCCAGTTCCATAGTGTTTCGATTACTGTAGCTCTGTAGAATAGTTTTAAGTCAGAGAGCCTGATTTCCTCCAGCTCTAATTTTCTTTCTAGGACTGCTTTGGCTATTCAGGGTCTTTTGTGTTTCAATACGAGTTTAAAATTTTTGCTCTGTTCTGTGAATAATGGCATTGGTACTTGGATAAGAATTGTACTGAATCTGTAGATTGCCTTGGGAGTACAGTCATTTTGACAATATTGATTTTCCCAATCCAATAACACAGTATATCTATCTATCTGTTTGTATCATCTTAAATTTCTTTTAGCATTGTCTTATAGTTCTTGGAGTACAGGTCTTTTGGCTCCTTAGATAGGTTTATTCCTAGATATTTTATTCTTTTTGATGCAGTGGTAAATGTAACTGTTTCCTTAATTTCTCTTTCTGATCTTTTGCTGTTAATGCATAGGAATACATCAGATTTCTGTGTGCTTTATATCTTGCAACTTTACTGAATTTATTGATGACCTCTAGTAGTTTTCTGACAGTGTCTTTAGGATTTCAGATGCATAGTATCATGTCATCTGCTAACAGTGACAATTTTACTTCTTCTTCTTCCATAAACAAAACTAAAAGACAGCCTGTAGACTAAGAGAATCCTATTGCTTAAAGTTGAAAAATAGGACTGCATCAAGTTTAGGATATTAACAGATTGGGTCATTATAGTTTTATAGAACTAAAACTTCTTTAATTACTATATTCTATGAAAAGCACTGAGTTCTGAATGAACCAACAGAAATAATTCTATCTTGGCCACTGGACAGCCATGTGAGCTGATACAAGTTGTATTGAAAATTCCTAGTTTCCTTAATTGTAAAAATAAGGATAATAATATTTACTCTGAACAGCTGTTTGAGGGTTAAATTAAATAATATATATGGAAGAGATAGCATAGCACCCAAACACATGATAGTACTTCTTTGTCACCCCCTGCTTTCTTCCTTCTATTCTTTCACCCATCTTTCCATCATTAATACCCATAACACCTTTCCAAAGTGGCCAACTCTGACCATACTTTTGGTGTAGTCTGAACCTGGGTCAGGAAAACCCACAGAATTCTCCTCTTGCTTTCCTCAATATCGAGTTTAATAATTTTGCTCTGTTTTCAGAGAGCCTGATTTCCTCCAGCTCTAATTTTCTTTCTAGGACTGCTTTGGCTATTCAGGGTCTTTTGTGTTTCAATACGAGTTTAAAATTTTTGCTCTGTTCTGTGAATAATGGCATTGGTACTTGGATAAGAATTGTACTGAATCTGTAGATTGCCTTGGGAGTACAGTCATTTTGACAATATTGATTTTCCCAATCCAATAACACAGTATATCTATCTATCTGTTTGTATCATCTTAAATTTCTTTTAGCATTGTCTTATAGTTCTTGGAGTACAGGTCTTTTGGCTCCTTAGATAGGTTTATTCCTAGATATTTTATTCTTTTTGATGCAGTGGTAAATGTAACTGTTTCCTTAATTTCTCTTTCTGATCTTTTGCTGTTAATGCATAGGAATACATCAGATTTCTGTGTGCTTTATATCTTGCAACTTTACTGAATTTATTGATGACCTCTAGTAGTTTTCTGACAGTGTCTTTAGGATTTCAGATGCATAGTATCATGTCATCTGCTAACAGTGACAATTTTACTTCTTCTTCTTCCATAAACAAAACTAAAAGACAGCCTGTAGACTAAGAGAATCCTATTGCTTAAAGTTGAAAAATAGGACTGCATCAAGTTTAGGATATTAACAGATTGGGTCATTATAGTTTTATAGAACTAAAACTTCTTTAATTACTATATTCTATGAAAAGCACTGAGTTCTGAATGAACCAACAGAAATAATTCTATCTTGGCCACTGGACAGCCATGTGAGCTGATACAAGTTGTATTGAAAATTCCTAGTTTCCTTAATTGTAAAAATAAGGATAATAATATTTACTCTGAACAGCTGTTTGAGGGTTAAATTAAATAATATATATGGAAGAGATAGCATAGCACCCAAACACATGATAGTACTTCTTTGTCACCCCCTGCTTTCTTCCTTCTATTCTTTCACCCATCTTTCCATCATTAATACCCATAACACCTTTCCAAAGTGGCCAACTCTGACCATACTTTTGGTGTAGTCTGAACCTGGGTCAGGAAAAAACCCACAGAATTCTCCTCTTGCTGTTCTGTGCTCACGTATACAAGAATACTTGGTGCATAGCAGGAGAAAGGTGAGCTATAAGAAGGGCTTTAACTACTGAGAACCTGTTCTGCACCTTCCTAGAGATAAAACACTGCTATCTAACTATTTACTCACTCACTCCACAAATACTTGCTTAGTGGTATTACCAGGTACCTTGCTAGGTTTTGAAATTATTGAGAAAATAAATTCAGTCCTCAAAAGGCTGGAGATATGTGATAGGGAACAGAGAAGTTTAAAAAATAATTGCAAATTGAGCTTCCCTAGTGGCCCAGTGGGTAAAGAGTCCACCTTGCAGTGCAAGGGGCTCAGGTTTGGTCCCTGGCCCGGGAAGAGCCCACGTGCCACGGAGTGGCTGGACCGATGTGTCCAATTACGAGCCAGTCTGGAGCACATGCGTCCAGAGCCGGTGCTCTGCAATAAAGAGGCCACAGAAGTGGAGGCCCATACAGGCCAAAGAATAAAGATGGATGAAAATAAATAAATAAAACACCAATAAAATACGCCAAAATTAAAAAAAAATAATAATTGCAAATCATCTCTCAAGGTGTATAACACTAGAAGTCAGTAATCACATACCTCTGTGTGTAACTCACCAGAGGGAAGGGAAGCAGAGAAGGAATCTGGAAACAGAGGTGAACAAAGAGAACCGGCAGAAGAGGAGAGACATCTAATATATTGTAAAGACCTTTAACTTTTAAAATCTCTTAGGATTTTTCTACCTTTGGTCATGGTTAAACTATAAAGAATGAACCAACAGAAATAATTCTATCTTGGCCACTGGACAGCCATGTGAGCTGATACAAGTTGTATTGAAAATTCCTAGTTTCCTTAATTGTAAAAATAAGGATAATAATATTTACTCTGAACAGCTGTTTGAGGGTTAAATTAAATAATATATATGGAAGAGATAGCATAGCACCCAAACACATGATAGTACTTCTTTGTCACCCCCTGCTTTCTTCCTTCTATTCTTTCACCCATCTTTCCATCATTAATACCCATAACACCTTTCCAAAGTGGCCAACTCTGACCATACTTTTGGTGTAGTCTGAACCTGGGTCAGGAAAAAACCCACAGAATTCTCCTCTTGCTGTTCTGTGCTCACGTATACAAGAATACTTGGTGCATAGCAGGAGAAAGGTGAGCTATAAGAAGGGCTTTAACTACTGAGAACCTGTTCTGCACCTTCCTAGAGATAAAACACTGCTATCTAACTATTTACTCACTCACTCCACAAATACTTGCTTAGTGGTATTACCAGGTACCTTGCTAGGTTTTGAAATTATTGAGAAAATAAATTCAGTCCTCAAAAAGGCTGGAGATATGTGATAGGGAACAGAGAAGTTTAAAAAATAATTGCAAATTGAGCTTCCCTAGTGGCCCAGTGGGTAAAGAGTCCACCTTGCAGTGCAAGGGGCTCAGGTTTGGTCCCTGGCCCGGGAAGAGCCCACGTGCCACGGAGTGGCTGGACCGATGTGTCCAATTACGAGCCAGTCTGGAGCACATGCGTCCAGAGCCGGTGCTCTGCAATAAAGAGGCCACAGAAGTGGAGGCCCATACAGGCCAAAGAATAAAGATGGATGAAAATAAATAAATAAAACACCAATAAAATACGCCAAAATTAAAAAAAAATAATAATTGCAAATCATCTCTCAAGGTGTATAACACTAGAAGTCAGTAATCACATACCTCTGTGTGTAACTCACCAGAGGGAAGGGAAGCAGAGAAGGAATCTGGAAACAGAGGTGAACAAAGAGAACCGGCAGAAGAGGAGAGACATCTAATATATTGTAAAGACCTTTAACTTTTAAAATCTCTTAGGATTTTTCTACCTTTGGTCATGGTTAAACTATAAAGAATGAAATTGCTACACCAAAATTTCAAGAGATGTTTTACTCTTTGGATCAAGTTTTTACAAGGTACTGGTTCCCCATTCTCTTTATGTTGATATAGATTTTTCTCTTCTAGCTGCCCTCCTGGCTGGATGAGCCACAGCACAACTTACAGCAGTAATACATTAGGTTAATAAAGCAATTATTTAATTGACTCTAATTTCATTGGAATTTCTATTAGCTAAAGGAAAGAGGTTCAATCACTGTTTACATTTGTAAAGCCAATATTATGGTTTAAATTATGGCCTTTGGACAAAATTGAAAATTGAAGCCTGATAATCCTTAAAGCAATATTTACAGAGGACTCTTTGTCTTTGTAAAGAATAAAGGGAATGGAAACAAGAGCACATTAAATCAGAGGGGCTTTTAAATATTCATTTTGCAATCAGCTTCACTGGTTACCAGGCCACTCTCTGCCTTCATCATTCTTTTTGCAAAGAAATACCAAATCTCTTGCTTTAATTATCCTGTGAAATATAAGCTATTGCTTCACATTGTTTTAATATTATTATTATTATTCTGGAATACAAGAGTTACAGATATAACTCTCATTCTACAAAATATTACCAGAAATATCTTGGGAGATACTGCTAAAATTAGGAATCCCCTGCAAAAATGCGGACATTTTGTATAGGTTGCTTCTCATTTAAAACAGGTGCTACCTTAACAGCCCCCAGTAAAACCTCTTCCAAAACTCAATAAAATAACTGTACAAACACTACAGTTGATAAAAACTCATAACTCCAAAATCAATCAGTAATCCTGTTATCCAATGGTTTTTCATGAATCACAATTACGAGGGAAATGGTCTAGACAGATTGCTCCTACTTTAAAGAGGAATGATCCAAATAATCCAAATGGTGCTTGTGAAAACATGTTCCAGCTAAAGGAATGTGAAAATCACTCTGAACACACACACACACACACACACACACACACAGAGACAGAAACAAGCTTAATACGGGGATCAGGCAAAAAGGTTAGAACACTGTACTATCCTCTGTAGGATATAAGATACAGCCTTTGAACAAACTGTAGAACCCATTAGGTTACAATCTGTAATGCAAGAAAGGAAACAATAAGATGCAGTAACAAGTGGTCAAAGTGGAAGTGGAAGTGGATGTGATTTGGAAAAAAAGGATTTAAATTGGCACTATGAAAAATCAAATTGACAAATTTTAGAGGTAGTTAATTCTGAGAAAGAGGAAAGCAGATTCAAAGCATCCAGGAAGGAAAAAATAAAGCAAGTTACCTAAAAAGGGACAAACTCAGGTTGGCCTTAAGCTTCCCTGAAGCAGTCCGTGCTGTGAGATGATGGTGCATGTACAGCGTGTATTTTTAGTGCTACCTTTGACTTACAGAAAGGTGACAGATCACCACAGATTTGGACAAAATTAAAAGCCTGATAATCCTTAAAGCAATATTTACAGAGGACTCTTTGTCTTTGTAAAGAATAAAGGGAATGGAAACAAGAGCACATTAAATCAGAGGGGCTTTTAAATATTCATTTTGCAATCAGCTTCACTGGTTACCAGGCCACTCTCTGCCTTCATCATTCTTTTTGCAAAGAAATACCAAATCTCTTGCTTTAATTATCCTGTGAAATATAAGCTATTGCTTCACATTGTTTTAATATTATTATTATTATTCTGGAATACAAGAGTTACAGATATAACTCTCATTCTACAAAATATTACCAGAAATATCTTGGGAGATACTGCTAAAATTAGGAATCCCCTGCAAAAATGCGGACATTTTGTATAGGTTGCTTCTCATTTAAAACAGGTGCTACCTTAACAGCCCCCAGTAAAACCTCTTCCAAAACTCAATAAAATAACTGTACAAACACTACAGTTGATAAAAACTCATAACTCCAAAATCAATCAGTAATCCTGTTATCCAATGGTTTTTCATGAATCACAATTACGAGGGAAATGGTCTAGACAGATTGCTCCTACTTTAAAGAGGAATGATCCAAATAATCCAAATGGTGCTTGTGAAAACATGTTCCAGCTAAAGGAATGTGAAAATCACTCTGAACACACACACACACACACACACACACACACACACAGACAGAAACAAGCTTAATACGGGGATCAGGCAAAAAGGTTAGAACACTGTACTATCCTCTGTAGGATATAAGATACAGCCTTTGAACAAACTGTAGAACCCATTAGGTTACAATCTGTAATGCAAGAAAGGAAACAATAAGATGCAGTAACAAGTGGTCAAAGTGGAAGTGGAAGTGGATGTGATTTGGAAAAAAAGGATTTAAATTGGCACTATGAAAAATCAAATTGACAAATTTTAGAGGTAGTTAATTCTGAGAAAGAGGAAAGCAGATTCAAAGCATCCAGGAAGGAAAAAATAAAGCAAGTTACCTAAAAAGGGACAAACTCAGGTTGGCCTTAAGCTTCCCTGAAGCAGTCCGTGCTGTGAGATGATGGTGCATGTACAGCGTGTATTTTTTTTAGTGCTACCTTTGACTTACAGAAAGGTGACAGATACAACACACAGATTTCTCATTTACCCTTCACCCAGATTCCCCTTATGTTTTAACATCTTGCTGCTGTGTATTCATTAAGTCGTACCTGATTCTTTTGTGACCCCCATGGACTTGTAGCCCAACAGGCTCCTCTGTCCTTGGGATTTCCCAGCCAAGAATACTGGAGTGGGTTGCATTTCCTCTTCCAGGGCATCTCCCTGAACTAGGGACTGAAGTCATGTCTTCAGATTCTTTACCACTGAGTCACCAAAGAAGCCCCATTTAACATCTTACATAACCAAAACACACTTATCAAAACTAAGAACTCAATCTTGGCATACTACTCTTCACTAAAGTATAGAACTTTTTTTACTACTGTCCTATTGTTGTTCCAGGATCCCACACTGCATTTTGTTACCATGGTTCCTTAGTCTGCTCTAATCTGTGCCAGTTTCTGAGTTGTGCATTATTGGAAAGGAAATCACAGAAGCAATGGGTCCCTCTTGGTGTCTCATGTGAGGGATTGAATAACCTCAGTCTGTCTTACTGGTGATGTTACTCTTGGTCACTGAATAAAGCTGGTGTTTGTTACTACTCTCTAATGTTATTACTATTTTTCCTTTGTAATTACTAAATATTTGAGGGAGATATTTGACCTTAAACAAATATATAATTTTTGCATAAACTTTACCCACTAATTTTAATATCCATTGTGTGGCAACACTGATGGGGGTGTTTTAATAGTGATTTCTATTTCTTTCATTCCTTCATATATATTATTTAGAATTGTTACTTGAGGAAGAGTTGGTCCATATCCCCCTACTTGTTCACTTACTTACATTAGTATGGATCATGGATATTATTTCATTATTTGGTTATAACCTAATGCAGTCATTATTTATTTTGTTGCTCACACTGTTTGAACTTTGGCAGTTGACAACTTTTCCAGGCTGATTCCTAAGGCCTTTCTATATTGTCCAATATATATATATATATTTTTAACCTCCTTACTTTCTTCTTCCTCTTTTGTTTTTGCAGTAAATGCTTATTAGGCAGATAAGCACATGTTACGCATTTTGCTATGGTTAACAGCAGGAAACAAGAAAAACCAGTTGCCTGATATCATGCAGGTTATAATCTGGTTAGGGAAAAAATATTAAATACATTATTTACTTTGACAGAGTCTTTCTGGTCCCTGAAAAAATATTCTTTTCCTAGCCCGTGGGAAACATTTCCTGATACAAAAAGTAACCCAACTATGGACTATCCTATGTAAATTATTTTGGGAAAATTTCTTCTTCCAAAGCACTCTGTTGAATCCTCACTTCTAATCAGGAAGCCTTTTTTGGAAGTTTCCTTGTAGAAAGGAATTTATCTAAGTTAAAGGCAGGTGTTAACCTCCTTACTTTCTGATGCTCCAGGCTCATATTGTTTGAGCTCTGCCCTAGCCCTAAAATTAGCCTATTTTTCTAAAGAGTTTTGTCTTTTGCATTGGAGACTGGAATTTATAAACCAGGATTTAGGTGCTGGCTGTTGATTGCTTCTGGGATACCTTCTAACCTCTTTCATCAGGTAGAGCCAGGAAACACAAATCTAGATGCTAAGTCATGCATATAAACACACCAAAACTTATTTCTGGATCATATGCATATTTAAAAATAAGTCCATATTGATATTTCTGATTTTAATCCAATACAACAGAGCTCACTTTAGCTTTCCTCCCTTATTTATAACTTCTTTCTCTGACAGTAAGAAACATGACTCCCATTTTCTATAATTTATTTACTTGTTAACTCAATTCTAGTACACATACATAAGTAGAAATAACTTTAAAAGCATCTAAAAATACTTATAAAATCTAAAAAAAGGTATTTTTTTTTTAATCTAAAAGAGTACTTTTAGATCTCCTAATCCATATCTTTGTTAAAAGCAAATTACCAGCTAGAGAACATTGTTTGTGAATAGCTCTTTTGTCTTTAGTCTTAAAACATTCAGTTAAAGTGCTGCTTTCTGGAGATCCTTAGCTTGGCTCGTTTCTTGTCCACCCCTCTGAGTGCAGTTATGATTTGTTTATAAAACTATTTGAGGGGTTTCCCTGGTGGTCCGGTGGGTAGGGACACCGCCTTGCAATGCAAGGGGCGCCGGTTCAATCCCTGGCCTGGGAAGATCCCACGTGCCACGGAGCAGCTGAACTGATGTGCCCAATTACTGAGCTGGAGCTCTGGTGTGCGTGCACCCAGAGTTGGTGCTCTGCGACAACAGAGGCCACTGCGATGGGAGGCCCACATGGGCCAAAGAACAAAGATGGATGAAAATGGACAAATGAAAGACCAATAGAAGTGGCCTGCCTGCCCCCTCCCTCCCCAACGCCCCCCTCAAAGAATAAATTATAATAAAAAAAACTATTTGAGTCCCTTGTCACAGTCTGTTCATCTTTCTCCCACATCCTTGTTGATTTTGTTGTTGTTGTCATACAGTAAAATTCACTCTCTGTGGGAATTCTATGTGTTTTGACAAATGCCCAGAGTCATGTGTCCACCGCACATAAATAACATCTAGGACTTCTAAAAGTGCTGTAGACAAATGAGGATGCAAAATTGTACAGCCGCTTCATGCAGAGGTCATGCAGTTTCGTCAAGAGTTGCCCCTTTATGGATAATCTCTCCTCCTGTTCCTAACCCCTGGAAAGCACTGATATGTTTTCTTCTCTGTACAAATGCTTTTTTAGGAGTATCTGTCATATAAAATCACACAACATGTAGTCACTTCATTCTGTCTTCACTTAGGAAAATGCACTGAAAATTCACCCAAGTTGTTGCATGAACCTTCTATGGCTGAATTACATTTTATTGTATGAAATAGTTTAAGGACATCTGGCTCATTTACAGTTTGGGGCTATTGTAAATAAAACTTCCATAAACATTTGTTTATAGGATTTTATGTGAATGTAAATTTCTTTTTCTCCAAGGAAGACACAAAGGAGTGGGATAGCAGGGTTATATGATAGATGTATATTTAACTTTTTAATAAAACTGCCAAAAATACAATTGTACAGCCTAAAGTGGCTGTACAATTTTGCATCCCCATTTGTCTACAGCACTTTTAGGAGTCTTAGATGCTATTTATGTGTGGTAGCAGTGAATTCTCATTCAAGAATTTAAAAATTTTAACACCAAATGACCTTTTTGAAAAAAAGTTGCTTAAATCATACACTAGTCAACTGAGAAGGAATTCATAATATCTTAAGGAAGAAAATGAAGGAAAGAAACTTATTTTTCACTTAAAAAAAGGGTATCTAAGAAGATAGATCACATCATATAATATTAATTATAAAACTAGAACTTATATTAAAATCAAGGATGAAAGGAATTCCTGATCTAGTTAACATTTTTTTCTAGAATTTTTGGCTAGTAGAATAAAACATAAATCAGAAGTAACAACTAACTTCTGGAGAGGCAAAAGAGATAATGGTTATTCAGTGCAGAGAATATTCCTTAGAAAACCCCAAAGTACCACATAAAATCCTTTTAGGAATCAGTAAGGCTATGAAAAAAACAGTAAAATTCACTCTCTGTGGGAATTCTATGTGTTTTGACAAATGCCCAGAGTCATGTGTCCACCGCACATAAATAACATCTAGGACTTCTAAAAGTGCTGTAGACAAATGAGGATGCAAAATTGTACAGCCGCTTCATGCAGAGGTCATGCAGTTTCGTCAAGAGTTGCCCCTTTATGGATAATCTCTCCTCCTGTTCCTAACCCCTGGAAAGCACTGATATGTTTTCTTCTCTGTACAAATGCTTTTTTAGGAGTATCTGTCATATAAAATCACACAACATGTAGTCACTTCATTCTGTCTTCACTTAGGAAAATGCACTGAAAATTCACCCAAGTTGTTGCATGAACCTTCTATGGCTGAATTACATTTTATTGTATGAAATAGTTTAAGGACATCTGGCTCATTTACAGTTTGGGGCTATTGTAAATAAAACTTCCATAAACATTTGTTTATAGGATTTTATGTGAATGTAAATTTCTTTTTCTCCAAGGAAGACACAAAGGAGTGGGATAGCAGGGTTATATGATAGATGTATATTTAACTTTTTAATAAAACTGCCAAAAATACAATTGTACAGCCTAAAGTGGCTGTACAATTTTGCATCCCCATTTGTCTACAGCACTTTTAGGAGTCTTAGATGCTATTTATGTGTGGTAGCAGTGAATTCTCATTCAAGAATTTAAAAATTTTAACACCAAATGACCTTTTTGAAAAAAAGTTGCTTAAATCATACACTAGTCAACTGAGAAGGAATTCATAATATCTTAAGGAAGAAAATGAAGGAAAGAAACTTATTTTTCACTTAAAAAAAGGGTATCTAAGAAGATAGATCACATCATATAATATTAATTATAAAACTAGAACTTATATTAAAATCAAGGATGAAAGGAATTCCTGATCTAGTTAACATTTTTTTCTAGAATTTTTGGCTAGTAGAATAAAACATAAATCAGAAGTAACAACTAACTTCTGGAGAGGCAAAAGAGATAATGGTTATTCAGTGCAGAGAATATTCCTTAGAAAACCCCAAAGTACCACATAAAATCCTTTTAGGAATCAGTAAGGCTATGAAATACAAAATACTGAAAATATCAATATCTCAATAAGAAACTGAAGGTGCAGTTCAAAAAAAAAAAATGCTGGATAATAGCAACATACACACTGTAAAGCTCCCAGGATTAACCCTAAGCAAAATATGCACAATCTCTATATAAAAACTGCACAAATTGTTGAAATATAAAGGATCTGAAAATTAACTTTTGCAGTACTGCTATTCATTAATTCATTCAATTTGATTACTTGCTCAAGATTTCTTCGTCACAGATCTAAGTTCCATAAGAGAAGGGGCAATAATTATTGTATTCACTGTATTACCCCCTGTGCCTAATTAACTGACTAACTCATAGTAGGTACTCCAAAGGTATTTTTCTATATGCCAGTATTTAGTTCAGTAATCTGATCTATGAAGTTAGTAGCTTAGTAGTTTTTGAAAGGAGTCTAGACTAGTTAATGACTCACCCAGAAAACTATAATGTCCATCCATTTGACAACATCGTGGCTCATGGCTTAACACATAGGTACTCACAGTCCTGCATTACTGTCTTTTGCCACATCTGCTCTCTAACATTAATGGATTTCACAACATACCACCAAGAGTTTCAAAGCTTAAAGTCTGAGGATTTTACAAATGGCCCTTCTCACATTAAAAAAAAAGTTGGTTATACTTCATCAATTCAGTTTCAAGATCCCACAGGCAATGCTAGCTTAATAGCACATGAATGGGAATGAAGTTTTAGTAACTGAAAATTTGAGTTAAGGAAGGAAAAAAAAAAATACCCACAGAATCTAGGAGAGGTGAAAGTGAAATATTTCACAGTATATAATCTGAACCTTTTATCTGGAATCTTTTCTGTTTCTGTGTAATAATTTAAGGTCAATGATTCACAGTATTCCACTGCTTGCTATCTGTTTCATTTCATAATTAGGTTGACATTTCCTCCTCATAAGATTCAATTGCTAAGATTTTCCTACATTTTTAAAATAATGGAATGATAGGTCATTAGATGAAGTTGACTGAATAGCTAAAGATAAAGCATTTTCTTGATTATTCTTATTTTTCAGTTTTTCTTTTTTATCTATGGGGGTATGTGTGTGTATCTGAGTTTTTATGTGTCTTCCAGGTGTGGGAAATAGTGTATAGTAATTTCCCTGTTGTACTTCTAAATAGGGACTTCCAATGAACGCTAATAATGGTAATGTCATAGTTATTTACTGAGAGAACTAATCTGGATTCTACAGAGGTATGTCGAAGTTTTGTGAAAATGAAATTAGAGATGCAGCATATCTCAGCAGTAATGAAACTGTTCATGTTACATAAAGCCAGGGTTAGGTTAAGAAAAAGCAATTTTTCAAACTCAGTGCTTTTTGACAGTCAAGTGTTTATTCTATTGGGTCATTAATATACTGTATTTCCAAAGAATTCTTTGGGCAGAGTTTATCTTCTAGCTAATGTTAAAGAAGAATCAGCCAGCAGGCCTTTTACATTTTTTTAATGATAATTCTAAATTGTTGGATAAGATCCTCTTAAGTATAAGCTAGTGCCTACCGATTTAATGTCCATCCATTTGACAACATCGTGGCTCATGGCTTAACACATAGGTACTCACAGTCCTGCATTACTGTCTTTTGCCACATCTGCTCTCTAACATTAATGGATTTCACAACATACCACCAAGAGTTTCAAAGCTTAAAGTCTGAGGATTTTACAAATGGCCCTTCTCACTTAAAAAAAAAGTTGGTTATACTTCATCAATTCAGTTTCAAGATCCCACAGGCAATGCTAGCTTAATAGCACATGAATGGGAATGAAGTTTTAGTAACTGAAAATTTGAGTTAAGGAAGGAAAAAAAAAAATACCCACAGAATCTAGGAGAGGTGAAAGTGAAATATTTCACAGTATATAATCTGAACCTTTTATCTGGAATCTTTTCTGTTTCTGTGTAATAATTTAAGGTCAATGATTCACAGTATTCCACTGCTTGCTATCTGTTTCATTTCATAATTAGGTTGACATTTCCTCCTCATAAGATTCAATTGCTAAGATTTTCCTACATTTTTAAAATAATGGAATGATAGGTCATTAGATGAAGTTGACTGAATAGCTAAAGATAAAGCATTTTCTTGATTATTCTTATTTTTCAGTTTTTCTTTTTTATCTATGGGGGTATGTGTGTGTATCTGAGTTTTTATGTGTCTTCCAGGTGTGGGAAATAGTGTATAGTAATTTCCCTGTTGTACTTCTAAATAGGGACTTCCAATGAACGCTAATAATGGTAATGTCATAGTTATTTACTGAGAGAACTAATCTGGATTCTACAGAGGTATGTCGAAGTTTTGTGAAAATGAAATTAGAGATGCAGCATATCTCAGCAGTAATGAAACTGTTCATGTTACATAAAGCCAGGGTTAGGTTAAGAAAAAGCAATTTTTCAAACTCAGTGCTTTTTGACAGTCAAGTGTTTATTCTATTGGGTCATTAATATACTGTATTTCCAAAGAATTCTTTGGGCAGAGTTTATCTTCTAGCTAATGTTAAAGAAGAATCAGCCAGCAGGCCTTTTACATTTTTTTAATGATAATTCTAAATTGTTGGATAAGATCCTCTTAAGTATAAGCTAGTGCCTATGAACAAAAGGGCTGGCAAAGACCTTGATTTTAATAACTGAATTTACAACAGGCATATTAAATATCAATAAATGTTACAGGTTCTCCTGTATATTGCTGGGCCTATGATGGATTTCGACAGTAAAGACAATAAACGATCAGAATTATAATCCAGTAGCAGGAATTTAGCATGAAAGTTTAGACATCAATGAGAATAACCTGAATGTTAACTGGGTATAAGTGAATTAGACTTCCTGCATTTTGGTCAAATTCATAGGTAACGGCAAATAGGTTAGCTGGTAGTATAGGAAAATCTGGAATAGTTTTGCTAAGAATCTCATTGTCAATTCTACACTTTATTTTTTAATAAAGCTTCTTAGCTATTTCCATTAAAAAATGGCATGTATTCAACCATAAGTCTGTATAGTTAAGTATAGAAGGAAAGAATTTAAGTTGGTCAGTAAATGAATTCCTTTTGGAAGTTAACTTTAATATTAGCCAACTAATATAGTTGAAGTTAGAGTTTAAATTAGGGAGATAAACTCAGTGCTATGGGGCTGTGAAATGAAGGAAAAGGCTCTATAAACAGTAAGGCCTTCTCTTATATACTAAGTAACTGTGTTGGGTTATGTACCATGAGACTCATAGAAAGAGGTAGCAGTACACTACTTGACTTACTCTGGTGCCAAAAAATTCTGAAAATGCCACTGAAAATTTTCTGTATGTGGCAATAACTATGATGCACCCACTGCAAAATAAAGCATTATTAGATATAATCAAACATTAAGCTGTGCTGACAGATGTTAAAATGGGGCTATAAGCGGAAAATTGCAGCATATCTCAGCAGTAATGAAACTGTTCATGTTACATAAAGCCAGGGTTAGGTTAAGAAAAAGCAATTTTTCAAACTCAGTGCTTTTTGACAGTCAAGTGTTTATTCTATTGGGTCATTAATATACTGTATTTCCAAAGAATTCTTTGGGCAGAGTTTATCTTCTAGCTAATGTTAAAGAAGAATCAGCCAGCAGGCCTTTTACATTTTTTTAATGATAATTCTAAATTGTTGGATAAGATCCTCTTAAGTATAAGCTAGTGCCTATGAACAAAAGGGCTGGCAAAGACCTTGATTTTAATAACTGAATTTACAACAGGCATATTAAATATCAATAAATGTTACAGGTTCTCCTGTATATTGCTGGGCCTATGATGGATTTCGACAGTAAAGACAATAAACGATCAGAATTATAATCCAGTAGCAGGAATTTAGCATGAAAGTTTAGACATCAATGAGAATAACCTGAATGTTAACTGGGTATAAGTGAATTAGACTTCCTGCATTTTGGTCAAATTCATAGGTAACGGCAAATAGGTTAGCTGGTAGTATAGGAAAATCTGGAATAGTTTTGCTAAGAATCTCATTGTCAATTCTACACTTTATTTTTTAATAAAGCTTCTTAGCTATTTCCATTAAAAAATGGCATGTATTCAACCATAAGTCTGTATAGTTAAGTATAGAAGGAAAGAATTTAAGTTGGTCAGTAAATGAATTCCTTTTGGAAGTTAACTTTAATATTAGCCAACTAATATAGTTGAAGTTAGAGTTTAAATTAGGGAGATAAACTCAGTGCTATGGGGCTGTGAAATGAAGGAAAAGGCTCTATAAACAGTAAGGCCTTCTCTTATATACTAAGTAACTGTGTTGGGTTATGTACCATGAGACTCATAGAAAGAGGTAGCAGTACACTACTTGACTTACTCTGGTGCCAAAAAATTCTGAAAATGCCACTGAAAATTTTCTGTATGTGGCAATAACTATGATGCACCCACTGCAAAAAATAAAGCATTATTAGATATAATCAAACATTAAGCTGTGCTGACAGATGTTAAAATGGCTATAAGCGGCTGAAGGGGAAAAAGGGTCACAGTTATCTGCAAGCAATGAGACTAGGATGTTTGGAGAAATAACCTGTTCTCTGGAGGATGATGTGATTTTAGGCTATAAGAGATAATGGGTAAGGTAATTGAGAAGACAGAGCCAAGGGTCAGTTTCTAATTAAGCTGACACACATAGCATTTTACTCAGGGAAGATACCACTCATCTGAGTTGGGCCACCGTTTAGTGCATGGAACTCTGCAGTGGGATTGCTGCTGGAAGTTGCCTCATAAACAAGGGCTGGAAACATAGTACAGCTTTCCGAGGCAAGACTTTTTCATTACCAATCAAGATAAATACCACACCAATGAGGTGTTCATCCACAAAATGATAAGGAAATAGAAAAATGGCATCCAAGGTGATAGCCATGGGAGTAAGTCAGTGCATTAATTCTGCTTAGCAAGAAAGATGTTTAAATTTGAAAAAAAGAAATCCATAAGTATTAAAGGGTATTCATACTGCCTTTCTGTTAGGACATGCATTGGACTAAAATATAAATCAAAGGAAATGGACCAATAAGGTTGGTAATTGGATGCAATGAGAAGAAAACTGAGTAAATGAGCAAACGGTATATTTTTTTTAAATTTATTTTAAAGGATTATAATTTTCAGATGTTGTTTCACCTCTTAAGGCAGGGTGAAGTTGATTTTTTTTAAAGTAATACTCACATCTGAAATAGTATCACGTATATTTTTTTGCTAGTACTCAAATTCCATATTCTATACAAATGGGGAAAATGTAATTCATAATTGACAAGGTATAAATTTTTTATATGCTAAGTCATGAGGCTGCCACATCAACAAAATAATTCCTTAGCAAATATGTCTTATGTTTATATTTATGAAATGTACACAATTGACACAGAACTCAAAAGAGAATAAGTAAGCATTTTAAATATATATGTGTGTATATATATATGTATATATATATATGTATATTTACTTTGATTTGCAAACTCCATTCTGGGAAACATTTATTAAATTAGAAACAAGGAATGAATGTAAACAAAATGTGCTTAGAGTTTTAATTTCTTCTAGACTTGGTATTACTTATATGTATAAAGGTTGAACTCACATTGAAGTGTTGACCTTGTTTTGTTTTAATTTTGAAATTTTTTAAAATATATATGCTGCTATTCTTAAAAGTGAAAATGCTAAACTCTACAGAAACTTAAAATTCACCTGTGGGGGCTCCACATAGCAGTGGTGATTTCCTATTAAATATCCTAAGCTGAAACAGCAAGAATTGTGGAGTGACCAAGTCTGGACACAGGATATACTCGACGTTTTGGGTAGGTGTTAAAGAGGGTACCACAGCTTATTGAATTTTTTTTTCTTGAAATAGCTTTGATATCCATTTGAAAGTAAGTTCTTTGAAGACAAAGGTCGTGTTTATCAGGCCTGTCATCTTCCTTGAGGTCAGCATGAAGTTAGAAGAAGCAGTACTTCTAATTAGTTCCCCAGGAGTAAAGAAGGAAAGAAATGAAGTGGTCCTATCATCCCCAAAGAGCTGAGGCACTGGGTGTTATCTTGAGAAGCTAGACTGTAAAAGTGGAGGCATCTCAACTCAAGTGGGTCTGAAATACCTCAGTTCTTCCAATTCTGGGCTGCCATATAGGGTGCAAAGAGACTACCCTTGCCATTAATTAATTTGTTAACATATGCCAAGTGGATATTAACTGTTGTTAAACTGTGAGCAACTCATATTTCACTGATTTGTTATAGAAGACACAGAGATGTAGGTGCAGTAGTTGTACTATAGTAGGTAATAGCATTAAGTCTAGAGCTAACGGCCTGAATTAAATTCCTGGCTCTACCACTGACCAGTTGTGTGACCCTGGTTAACTCCTGGTGTGTGGCCATAATTAAGGCTTTAAGATGGAGACAAGATGGAGTAGAAGGACATGAACTCACCTCTTCTTATGAAAGCACCCAAATCACAATTGACTGCTGAATGACCACCAACAAAAACACTCTGGAACCTACCAAAAAAGATACTCTACACCCAAAGACAAAGAAGACCACAATGAGACAGTAGCAATGGTACAGCTACTATAAAATCAAACACCATACTCACCAAGTGGGTAACCCACAAACTTGAAAATAATTATATTGAGAATTTCTCCCACAGGAGTGAAAGTTCCAAGCCTCATTCCAGTCTCCCCAGCCTGGGGGTCTGGCAAAGGGAGGAGGAGTCTCCAGAGAATCTGGCTTTGAAGGACAGCAGGTTTTGATCACAGGAATTCCACAGTGCTGGAAGAGTTAGAAACTCCACTCTTGGAGGGTGTGCACAAGGTCTCCTGTGTACCAGGAACCAGGAAAAAAGCAGTGACTTCATAAGAGAATGGGCCAGACCTATCTACTAGGAGGGTCTATTGGAGGGTCTCAGCTCACTGTAGAGACAAATACACTGGCGGCAGCAATTCTGTGGAGTGCCCACTAGTGTGGGCATTCCTGTAGGCTGCCATTTTCCTACCAAGACCTGGCCCCACCCAAAAGCCTGTGGTCTCCAGTGCTGGGATGCCTCAGGGAAAAAAAAAAAAAGAACTGGGCAGGAATACAGCCCCACCTGTCAATGGACAGGCTGCTTAAAGTCTTCCTGAACATACAGCTGCCCAATAAACACACCCTTTGACATGCCCCGGCTCATCCGAAGACAAAACCCAGCTCCACCCATCACTGGGAAAGAACCCATTCTTCCCACCAGGAAGCCTGCACAAGTCTCTCAGCATCATCCACCAAGAGTAGCGGGGCAGAAAGGAAAAGCAAGAAGAACTACAACCCTGTAGCCCATGTAATAGGTTGGTGCAGTGGTTAGTTAACCTTGCACCAGTGTGCTGCCAAAAGAACCCAATATGTCTGTGTTGGCATCAGCTTAACCCAGCTAGCAAAGATGCATCTGATTTTTAGATGTTTTGGAGTTGTGAATATGTAATCATTTTCTTCTTGATGAAAATAAGATTTCTTAATCATTTGAGAGCAAGAATACCATTGCTTGACACAGATTATGCAACTTTTAACATAAAAGTTTAGTGAATGGAATAGACAACAAGTGTTTATAGAGCATAGTCCATGAACATTTCAAGGTACATCAAAGGGAACTAGAAAAAAAAGACATTTATTTATTAAATTATACACTTCTGTTAGAAAAATGAGCAATATGTTTCTCACGATATATAGTAGTCTTGACACTTCTCCTAGTATAGGGCATTTCTCCTCTATTAGCATTGAACACTGGCCAAAGAGCATGACCTCGGACTTCTATTTAAACTCTAAGAATTTTTTAAAATCCACTGGTGGAAAGTCTTTGGAGATAAGGGTGATTTACTGGTAATGGAAAAGTTCAGCTTCCATTACTACTGATGGCTATGCTTCCATTAATGTTTTCCCTAAGCCATAACTATTTAAAATGTTACTGTTAGCATTCTTAGTTGTCCCACTGGTTGGTATATAACTCTCCTACTAAATATATAGAACAAATCATATTAATTAAAATAAATTGTTGGACAGTTATGTTGTGCTACAGATTGTCTCTGCAGACTATAAATTCAAATTAAGGGTTTTGTTGCTTGTTCCTGAGCATGCGAAGATTCCTTTTCTGCATTAGTAGTAGTAAAAGAAATCAACTATCTTACAAAAGAACATCTATTAGAATTCTTGCAGAATAGATAAAAATGCATAAATAGTGAGTTATCATAGACATAAAACAAAGTGTTGGCTAATGTAAGCAACCAACCAGCTAACTGACGATGGCAACTGTTGATATTCAATAGTATTGAGTATGGATTTTCAGAGTATTGAGTATTTATACATATATATTATATGTTTATATATTCATTAATCATATTTTTATATATTTCTATACATTAAATATATTTAATATTAGGTTCCAGGGGTTCTATGTGGTATATTAATAAACTGTGATGTACTTTGATAAAATAAAGAAATACACATTATTTTCTGGATATTAAAGTGTTGAATTGAGGCAAAATAATTTGATGGGAGTTGGAATAACTCACATTAAGAATGCTTATGTTTTGTAACTTCCAAAAGTAGTGATTTTCGTTTGTGGTATTCTATAAACATTGAATGTCCTTTGCCATTCAAAAAAGTCTCTATAATATTAAAAATAAAACCTCTAGGTTTGAAAAGAAAACAGTACAAATAAATGGTATTTGTAACCATTTTGGACATTTTTTGAATGAATTACCTTAAAACTTTCCTTTTTCCTATTGAATTCTCCCCAGACAAGCATACCTTAATTAGCCTTAGAGGGAACAGCTAACTTAAGTTAGAAGTAAGTTTGCAAAGCTCTCTCTGTTCCCTTATCAAAGTGAGATTTTTGCCATCCTCTCATTCCCTAATATTTTTAATGAAAATGGTATAAGGCCTCGTAGCTCCTATGTATGATTCCTATTATCTAACTGCTGTAGAGATTCAATACAAAGTTCAGGGAAAAACAAAACTTAACTTTAAACTATTCTATCTTGGAGAAGATAAACCTAAGCAATAAATGGAAAAGTTCAGCTTCCATTACTACTGATGGCTATGCTTCCCCTAAGCCATAACTATTTAAAATGTTACTGTTAGCATTCTTAGTTGTCCCACTGGTTGGTATATAACTCTCCTACTAAATATATAGAACAAATCATATTAATTAAAATAAATTGTTGGACAGTTATGTTGTGCTACAGATTGTCTCTGCAGACTATAAATTCAAATTAAGGGTTTTGTTGCTTGTTCCTGAGCATGCGAAGATTCCTTTTCTGCATTAGTAGTAGTAAAAGAAATCAACTATCTTACAAAAGAACATCTATTAGAATTCTTGCAGAATAGATAAAAATGCATAAATAGTGAGTTATCATAGACATAAAACAAAGTGTTGGCTAATGTAAGCAACCAACCAGCTAACTGACGATGGCAACTGTTGATATTCAATAGTATTGAGTATGGATTTTCAGAGTATTGAGTATTTATACATATATATTATATGTTTATATATTCATTAATCATATTTTTATATATTTCTATACATTAAATATATTTAATATTAGGTTCCAGGGGTTCTATGTGGTATATTAATAAACTGTGATGTACTTTGATAAAATAAAGAAATACACATTATTTTCTGGATATTAAAGTGTTGAATTGAGGCAAAATAATTTGATGGGAGTTGGAATAACTCACATTAAGAATGCTTATGTTTTGTAACTTCCAAAAGTAGTGATTTTCGTTTGTGGTATTCTATAAACATTGAATGTCCTTTGCCATTCAAAAAAGTCTCTATAATATTAAAAATAAAACCTCTAGGTTTGAAAAGAAAACAGTACAAATAAATGGTATTTGTAACCATTTTGGACATTTTTTGAATGAATTACCTTAAAACTTTCCTTTTTCCTATTGAATTCTCCCCAGACAAGCATACCTTAATTAGCCTTAGAGGGAACAGCTAACTTAAGTTAGAAGTAAGTTTGCAAAGCTCTCTCTGTTCCCTTATCAAAGTGAGATTTTTGCCATCCTCTCATTCCCTAATATTTTTAATGAAAATGGTATAAGGCCTCGTAGCTCCTATGTATGATTCCTATTATCTAACTGCTGTAGAGATTCAATACAAAGTTCAGGGAAAAACAAAACTTAACTTTAAACTATTCTATCTTGGAGAAGATAAACCTAAGCAATAAATCCGCTATATAGGTTACATGAAAAGAATAAAAATTTCTTCATTTCCACTAAATGTATGCTAAACAAGATGGACTGGAAATGATACATTTCTTAAAGCTTGAGGTTTAAACCCAATAGTTGGTGGTATATAAAAGGAGGCTTGCCCTAGTATAGAATATGATCTAAACAAAGTATTTTGCCAACAAAGATTGTTGTAAAGCTCTATACATTAGTCAAACACCCTAGATTGGTAGCAAATAACATGGATTAGCCTGTGTCTTACATCTCCTATACCACCGGCCTGTTCTTAAAAAGAATGTGGAGATGATTAGTAAGTGAATGAATTTTAAGTTGTCTTTTGATATGATCAATGAATTTTAGAATCAACTAGTAATGTAGAAACTAAGGATGAGGAGACTAGTTTTAAGGCTCTTGGAGTCCTCATTTTTGTGATTCATACAAATAACAATTTAACGATACCTGTTTGAGACACCAACTACTATCTGTTGTGACACTAGTGGTTAAAGAGTATTTACCTCGTAGCTCAGTCGGTAAAGAATCTGTCTGCAATGTAGGAGACCCAGGTTCTATTCCTGGGTCAGGAAGATTCCCTGGAGAAGGAACTGACAGCCTACTCCAGTATTCTTACCTGGAGAATCCCATGAACAGAGGAGTCTGCAGGCCATGGTCCATGGAGTCGCAAGAGTCAGACACAACTTACCAACTAAACCACCAGACCACCACCTAAGAAGAATGTAGCAACTGCTTCTAACACATAGCAATCAAGACATATTTTGTGAGTGCTTGGAGTGTACAGAATATACTGTACAAAGCACTATGTTTTTTGCTATTTGAAGTATTTTCTTTGAGGAAAAAAAAAAAACGGGAGTAAAAGTTATAATTAAGTTTGCAAAGCTCTCTCTGTTCCCTTATCAAAGTGAGATTTTTGCCATCCTCTCATTCCCTAATATTTTTAATGAAAATGGTATAAGGCCTCGTAGCTCCTATGTATGATTCCTATTATCTAACTGCTGTAGAGATTCAATACAAAGTTCAGGGAAAAACAAAACTTAACTTTAAACTATTCTATCTTGGAGAAGATAAACCTAAGCAATAAATCCGCTATATAGGTTACATGAAAAGAATAAAAATTTCTTCATTTCCACTAAATGTATGCTAAACAAGATGGACTGGAAATGATACATTTCTTAAAGCTTGAGGTTTAAACCCAATAGTTGGTGGTATATAAAAGGAGGCTTGCCCTAGTATAGAATATGATCTAAACAAAGTATTTTGCCAACAAAGATTGTTGTAAAGCTCTATACATTAGTCAAACACCCTAGATTGGTAGCAAATAACATGGATTAGCCTGTGTCTTACATCTCCTATACCACCGGCCTGTTCTTAAAAAGAATGTGGAGATGATTAGTAAGTGAATGAATTTTAAGTTGTCTTTTGATATGATCAATGAATTTTAGAATCAACTAGTAATGTAGAAACTAAGGATGAGGAGACTAGTTTTAAGGCTCTTGGAGTCCTCATTTTTGTGATTCATACAAATAACAATTTAACGATACCTGTTTGAGACACCAACTACTATCTGTTGTGACACTAGTGGTTAAAGAGTATTTACCTCGTAGCTCAGTCGGTAAAGAATCTGTCTGCAATGTAGGAGACCCAGGTTCTATTCCTGGGTCAGGAAGATTCCCTGGAGAAGGAACTGACAGCCTACTCCAGTATTCTTACCTGGAGAATCCCATGAACAGAGGAGTCTGCAGGCCATGGTCCATGGAGTCGCAAGAGTCAGACACAACTTACCAACTAAACCACCAGACCACCACCTAAGAAGAATGTAGCAACTGCTTCTAACACATAGCAATCAAGACATATTTTGTGAGTGCTTGGAGTGTACAGAATATACTGTACAAAGCACTATGTTTTTTGCTATTTGAAGTATTTTCTTTGAGGAAAAAAAAAAAACGGGAGTAAAAGTTATAATTAAAAGTCTTCCTCAAGGACCTGAAAGTGTAGATGAAACCATAGTACATGTGAAAAACAATTGCAATCATCAAATAACTGCTCAAAAATGTAACAGAAGAGAAAAAAGCAATATGATTAATTTACCAAAAAAATGCTGACATTAGGTACTGTAGGACTCAAACAAGGAGAAGCCAATCACATCAGGGTTACATAGTTGGGAGGACTTTATGAAAGAGGTGGGATATGCACCAAGTCTGAAGAATGGGCAGGGTTGGGATATATGGAAAGGCATTTCAAGTAAAAGAGTAGCCATGTAAATGTGGGAAAGCACAAGTCCAAAGGTAATAAGCAAAAGCATCTCTCCCTGAGGGGAGACAGTGGCAGCTAAACAGAACTACTACCAACTTGGAACAATAAGACTTTCGACTCTCTAGGCAGAGTGTTCATTGAAGGTTTGCTGTAGCAGCGGTGTGAGGCTTGAGCTCTTAATACTGGAGAATACTGCACTGTTCAGGCAAGGATATCATTAGCATCTGTGATTCTGCACACATTTCCAATGCAGGGAGGTCCCTCTCCCATATCACCACATAATCCTCTGACATCACCTGGGTGTCTCTAATTCAGCACCATTCTTGGACCACCTGGAGATGACACCAGGTCCCACAGGTTAAGAGCGCCTTCCTACATGACTATCCTCTGCCTTCCCAATTTCAGATGCCAGCTCCAAGTCCAGGTTGTCACCTATGCTTCTGACAAATCTGGCTATAGATGAGAGGTTCCACTGACCCCCTGCTTGGGTTCCACTGATTTGTTAGAGTGGCTTACAGAACTCAGAGAAATGTTTCACTTACAACATAATTGGTTTATTTTAAAAGGATATAACTCAGGAACAGCCAGATGGAAGAGATACCTAGGGTAAGGCATGGGAAGAAGGAGTAGAATCTCCATGATCTGCTTCCCAGGATGCCACTCTCCCTAGATCCTTATGTGTTTACCAACGTGGAAATGCTGAACCTCTTCTTTTGGATTTGTATGGAAGCTCATTACAGAGGCGTGCGTGCTGAGTCACTTCAGTTGTGTCCAACTCTTTGTGACCCCATGACTGCCAGGTTCCTGTCCAAGGGATTCTCCAAGCAAGAATACTGGAGTGGATGGCTTAAATCATTAGTCACTGGTGATGGGATTCAATCTCCAGCTTCTCCTCTCTCCCCACAGGTGGGAAGAGGGACTAAAAATTCCAACTCTAATCCTGTGATTCATTCCACTGGTAACCCGTCTCCAACCATAGTGCTTCTGTTAACAAAAAAGACACCTTTATAGCTCTCCTCACAGTAAATTCCAAGGGTTTTAGGAGCTCTGTGGCAGAAATTGCTAAGAAGACTAAAACTATATTTCTTCTTATAAATCACACTGTCACAGCACCTGAACTGTAGACTGAATGTGAGAATGACTGCAGAGTCAGTTGTCCCTTTACTGGTGAGAAATAGTGCAGACAAGATTGGAAGTAGAGATGTACATTACTTTGTGAACTTCAGACGCTGTGGTATTGCATGTGGGGGCTAATGGTCAATTTGAATAAGTTGTGTGTGTATATATATATATATATATATATATATATATATATATATATATGAAGAAATACATGAATGATGAATATAATTAGAATGAGAGTGAAAATAACCACCAAGAAGTGAATTTAGAGAGTTTAGGACAAAAATAAAGTTCAAACATACTAAATTACGATTTTGGGGACACAAATTACAGATGTGGAGACAGCAGCTGAACATGGTGGGAGTAGATGTGGGGCTTTCCGAGAGAGCAGAAAAGATGGTCTCGGATGGAATCCTGAAATAAACCCACATTTACAGAAAGGAGAACAGAGACGTGATTTCCCCTTTGATTTGAATCTCCCTTTGAAGCCAGTCTGCACTATGCTGTACAGAGGAGAAAGACAATAAGGGTTGTTTGGGGAGAATAAAGTCCAATATGACTTTATTTTCATTCCTCAGATACCAACTGGTAGGGCAATTTGAAATCATTCATTTGACCAGATGGTTAATGTTGTTTAACAGTACAATTAACTAATAACTAACTAACAAATAGTTGTAAAGCACTTTGTAAATATAAAGTACTACATTATGTTTAATAATAACATTAAATCAGGAGGCTTATTTCAAGTTACACTTTTATATCCAATTGTTTTATGGGTGTTTCAGGAGAAATGCCAATAATATGATCAAATGGCATTATTATAGACAGTACTTGAAGAATACAACAAAGGGATTATAGGAAAACAAAAGCTGCCCTGGCCATGCTGGGCTGAGCAGAGTGAACTGGTAAAAGATGTTTCCCTTATGAAGGACAAGAGGCAACCATACATGATCACAGAAATGTATAACTGAACACTGAGTAAAACCACTATAATATGTAGCAACTTCATTCTACCTACACATTTGTTAAAAAGGGACTTTATCAGATCAAACAGTGTGAAGGGCCCAGGGCAGGAGAAGGTACGTCAAGGGAGGAGTTCCTGTGAAGCCACTTGATACAAGTAGTCTCATAAAATCATAGCAACATGTTATGAATTCCTAGCTCACCTACTACTTAAAACAATGCATTTAAGATGCATACTGTTAGCATCCCCTATTTTGCATATGAGACAACTAAGGCACAGAGAGGTTAAGAAACTTGCCCAAATTTACACAGCCAGTAACAGGCAGAATCTGGATTCAAAGCTAGACAGGCTGGTTCTTCTAGGAGGAATCTGGGAAAGGTTTTATTTCCCTGAAATAATGGGTCAGGTGCAGCACTAGCCCCTTCCTCCTTTCTCCTGCCTCAAAACAAGGACATGATGCTAAAGTTACAGCAACAAATTTGGAACAAAGGAAAGGGCAAGAAGACATAGACACATCAGCTATGCTGCTGTCAAGCTACTTAACCCATGCGGGTGGTCCCCCACTTCTGGATTTCTTATTATATGATTAAAATAAACCCCAATTTATTTAAGCCACCAGTGAGGATTTCTGCTATTTCTAACTTCAACCAATATGCCAAATAATCTTGATACTGCTAACAATTATCACTTATTGAATATTTGCTATGAACTGTGCACTATTTTGTGTGTTTTATGTGTACTTAGTCATTTCATTCTGATGACAACACTATGAAACAGGTGCTACTGTTATTCCCATTTTATTAATAAGGAAACTGAAGCACACTCCACCTGGCTTGCCCATGGCCACACATCCAGTACCTGGCTTCAAAACTTCTACTCTTCCACAGATAGTATTATAGGTACTATAAACAGTATTCTAAGCACTATAAACCCTATTTCAGTTAAAATGATAAATTAAATATGGATGCTTCAACCTTATTTTGGAGATTCTAGAGCACATGCTTCTCAGTAAGGATGCTATGGACATTTTGGGAAGACAGCTCCTTATCAGGGGAAGGTGAACTGGTAAAAGATGTTTCCCTTAAGGGAGAAAAGTCACAGAAATGTATAACTGAACACTGAGTAAAACCACTATAATATGTAGCAACTTCATTCTACCTACACATTTGTTAAAAAGGGACTTTATCAGATCAAACAGTGTGAAGGGCCCAGGGCAGG
The DNA here is from genome assembly GCA_022376925.1 of Tragulus kanchil. Taxonomy (NCBI): domain Eukaryota; kingdom Metazoa; phylum Chordata; class Mammalia; order Artiodactyla; family Tragulidae; genus Tragulus; species Tragulus kanchil. The sequence goes on along the minus strand of JAIOJX010000004.1, from coordinate 47,773,196 downwards.
AGAAGGTACGTCAAGGGAGGAGTTCCTGTGAAGCCACTTGATACAAGTAGTCTCATAAAATCATAGCAACATGTTATGAATTCCTAGCTCACCTACTACTTAAAACAATGCATTTAAGATGCATACTGTTAGCATCCCCTATTTTGCATATGAGACAACTAAGGCACAGAGAGGTTAAGAAACTTGCCCAAATTTACACAGCCAGTAACAGGCAGAATCTGGATTCAAAGCTAGACAGGCTGGTTCTTCTAGGAGGAATCTGGGAAAGGTTTTATTTCCCTGAAATAATGGGTCAGGTGCAGCACTAGCCCCTTCCTCCTTTCTCCTGCCTCAAAACAAGGACATGATGCTAAAGTTACAGCAACAAATTTGGAACAAAGGAAAGGGCAAGAAGACATAGACACATCAGCTATGCTGCTGTCAAGCTACTTAACCCATGCGGGTGGTCCCCCACTTCTGGATTTCTTATTATATGATTAAAATAAACCCCAATTTATTTAAGCCACCAGTGAGGATTTCTGCTATTTCTAACTTCAACCAATATGCCAAATAATCTTGATACTGCTAACAATTATCACTTATTGAATATTTGCTATGAACTGTGCACTATTTTGTGTGTTTTATGTGTACTTAGTCATTTCATTCTGATGACAACACTATGAAACAGGTGCTACTGTTATTCCCATTTTATTAATAAGGAAACTGAAGCACACTCCACCTGGCTTGCCCATGGCCACACATCCAGTACCTGGCTTCAAAACTTCTACTCTTCCACAGATAGTATTATAGGTACTATAAACAGTATTCTAAGCACTATAAACCCTATTTCAGTTAAAATGATAAATTAAATATGGATGCTTCAACCTTATTTTGGAGATTCTAGAGCACATGCTTCTCAGTAAGGATGCTATGGACATTTTGGGAAGACAGCTCCTTATCATAAGTTTAGGTTTGTTTTATATTAAAGATGTCTACCATCTCTGTTCCCTGAATCCCATAGGCACTCCCCAGACAATGTCCAACAAAGTACTCTCCACATTGCCCCATAGGGAGATGGTGTCGCCTCAGTTAGAAGCACCATGCTAGAACTTGATTTGGCAACCTTTTCAGTAAAAGTCCAAACAGTAGATACTTTAGACTTAGTAATACTGACGTTGTCAGTCTTATTCACAATCCCTAACCTCTGACACTGCAGAGTGAAATAAGTTGTACACAACACATATACCAATGAGCATGGCTGTGCATCTATCAAACTACTTCATCTACATTTTACAGATGAAGACCCTGAGGCATGGAAGAGGTTACGAAACTTGCCTGATTTTGTATCCTGTGACTATGCTGAATTTGTTATTAGCTCTGAGGGGGTGGGATGGGGGGAAAGGGTAGGTGGGGTTCAGGTGGAAGGGGTCAGGGATATACCTATGACTGATTTGGGATTATAGATAGTTGTAAACAACAAGACTCTGTAAAAGATGTAAAACAATAACTTCACTGTACACCTCAAACTAATGCAACATTGTAAATCAACTATACTCTAATAAAAAAAAAAAAAGGAAAAAGAAACTTGCCTGAGGAGATTCAACTAGCACCTGTAGGGAATGGATTCAGAGTGATTCCAGAGCATGTGCTCTACATCAGGGTACTTCTAGTATATTGTGTTTATTTCTAACTTCAACCAATATGCCAAATAATCTTGATACTGCTAACAATTATCACTTATTGAATATTTGCTATGAACTGTGCACTATTTTGTGTGTTTTATGTGTACTTAGTCATTTCATTCTGATGACAACACTATGAAACAGGTGCTACTGTTATTCCCATTTTATTAATAAGGAAACTGAAGCACACTCCACCTGGCTTGCCCATGGCCACACATCCAGTACCTGGCTTCAAAACTTCTACTCTTCCACAGATAGTATTATAGGTACTATAAACAGTATTCTAAGCACTATAAACCCTATTTCAGTTAAAATGATAAATTAAATATGGATGCTTCAACCTTATTTTGGAGATTCTAGAGCACATGCTTCTCAGTAAGGATGCTATGGACATTTTGGGAAGACAGCTCCTTATCATAAGTTTAGGTTTGTTTTATATTAAAGATGTCTACCATCTCTGTTCCCTGAATCCCATAGGCACTCCCCAGACAATGTCCAACAAAGTACTCTCCACATTGCCCCATAGGGAGATGGTGTCGCCTCAGTTAGAAGCACCATGCTAGAACTTGATTTGGCAACCTTTTCAGTAAAAGTCCAAACAGTAGATACTTTAGACTTAGTAATACTGACGTTGTCAGTCTTATTCACAATCCCTAACCTCTGACACTGCAGAGTGAAATAAGTTGTACACAACACATATACCAATGAGCATGGCTGTGCATCTATCAAACTACTTCATCTACATTTTACAGATGAAGACCCTGAGGCATGGAAGAGGTTACGAAACTTGCCTGATTTTGTATCCTGTGACTATGCTGAATTTGTTATTAGCTCTGAGGGGGTGGGATGGGGGGAAAGGGTAGGTGGGGTTCAGGTGGAAGGGGTCAGGGATATACCTATGACTGATTTGGGATTATAGATAGTTGTAAACAACAAGACTCTGTAAAAGATGTAAAACAATAACTTCACTGTACACCTCAAACTAATGCAACATTGTAAATCAACTATACTCTAATAAAAAAAAAAAAAGGAAAAAGAAACTTGCCTGAGGAGATTCAACTAGCACCTGTAGGGAATGGATTCAGAGTGATTCCAGAGCATGTGCTCTACATCAGGGTACTTCTGAGTTCACATATTTTAGATGTTTATCTTCTAGTAGAAGGCACATGAAATGCCTCCAAGAACGTCTCGCACTCCAGTTTCTGGTCCTCCTCACACTTCAGCTTCTGGTCCTCCTCCTCCTCACCCTACTGTTGGTTGCTCTTTGCTGAAGTAAGGACCTGCCAGGACTTGTGTCTGTAACAGTCAAGACCCCCTAGCAAGGATGTACTTTGTGGTCAACCACTCCTCTAGCCTGGTGCTCCTGGTTAGCTTCAACACACAGCTGTCCACAAAGGCCCCCAAGTAAAAGATCCTACCAAACAGTGACTCACTGATCTGTGACTGCTTTTTTTATTTTATCTCTCAAGGTCCCAATTTTAAAGATCCCAAGCCTACCATGGCTCATCAAGATGAGCAGAAGCAGACAGCTCTTAGCCCAAGGTCTGGTACATGCAAGAGACCTTCAGTATTAGCTACCAGTCATATTACATTCAGAGAAGCACATAGATAACCTCTGTTCTAGATTTCAATGTTTGTGTAAATCCAGTTAGGTTCACCAAAGCTGAGAACCCCCAAGTCAATCTGAGTAGTACTAGTAAGCAAGGTTGTGGTTCTATTAGAGTATTTTAGCCAAGGTTTTAGGTTTCTTATTTTGCTTGGATGAAAAAGGACCCCCTAGTTAAAGAGAGCCAAGCTTCCACATCCATTCACCTACCAAGGAGCTGTACAGGTGAGGAACATTCCAGAAGATGGTTAAGATCATCTCATGGGATGATAGTGATGTCTCATGGGATTTTGTTGCTCATCAGACTATAGTTCTTTTTCTATGCAGGGAATTTAGCAATAGTGAAGAACAGTCTACCAAAGATAGGAAAAATAGAAACATAATCACTTCATAATGATTTTTAAAGAGACATACTTTCACTTCAGATTTTAAATACAATAGAGGAAACTAGGGAACAAACTGTGCTGTATGCTCTGTCGTGTCCAACTCTTTGCAACACAACGGCCTGTAGCCCACCAGGCTCCTCTGTCCATGGGATTTCCCAAGTTTGAATACTAGAGTGGGTTACTGTTCCCTCCTCCAGGGAATCTTTCTGATCAAATTCAGGTCTCCTGGGTTCCAGCACTGGCAGGTGGATTCTTTAACACCAGGCCACCTCAGGAACAAATTCCCAGTTAACTATATTTCACAACTTACACTATTTTTTTCTTTCAGTAGTTTCTGACAGAACTGACTTGTTTTTGCACTGAGTTAAGAAAGTCTAAAACTATGATAGAATTATAACATAAATTCTTAAGAACTTATAAATGTGAAATGTAACAATACTCATGAAAATAAACATATATTTTGAGTCCCTGCTATATTTGTTCAATGTAAGTAAAATTTGGGGGGGAAATGTAGTTTTAATAATACTTTACTATCTTAGTCATATAAATAATTTCTTATTCTCTTATGAGACAAATTTTTTCTTCATAAACACAAAGCATATATAAGAAGGTTGTGGTAGGCAGGTAACTTTGCTTAATATCATTAATTACTAACAGCTCAATTATGCTGAGATGTACCTATAACTGTCATGAAGCTTCAAAAATCTTTACCTTGGAGTCTATTATATAATTCATTTAGATTACATTTGTTATACAAATGTTTCAGTGAAGCAGAGAGATTATACTTTCAGTTTTCACAACTAGAGATAATGATCAAAATATTTATGTGCACATTACATATTTTGTTCTGTTGACATTCATAATTCATCACTCAGTACAACAATATTAGCACCTTTACATTGGAGAAATAAAGACAAATATAATTTTTTATGTTTGGATTTCTTTTTTAATATCTATATATGAATTTTAGAAAGTTCTTTTTAAAATCAATCTAGCCCAATTCCAGTAACATTTTTCAAGGAACATTCAAACTTTATTTTTAGTATTAATTAATGACACTTGTAGAATGGTTTTAAAAACATGGTTAATGTTGTATTTACAAACCCAAATCCCAGAATGTGAATCCCTGATTTCAATCCAAAGATAGGTGACCATGTAATATAACATTCTGTGCCCGTTTTCTCCTTATAGAATGGGAATAATAACATTTGTCATAATAATTTAAAGATTGATATGTTAGTGCTATGTACGTAATTTCTGTTAATATTTTCCAGCCTGAAAGGAGTTCAGCTCAATATGCAAATTACTGATGCCCAAGTTCACATATATAAAATGAGTATTGACCATTTTTTTCTTCAAAACTCCCCCAAAGCAGTATAAGGTAACCTTGTGGATTAAATTTTAATTCTGAAAGTAGTGAGCTCAGGAGTGTTGCCTCTTGTGACATGATTTTGAATAGTCTGGTGGTGAAAAAGATTTTTATTTTTAAGTTACTATTAAAACCTGTATGATCCATGACCTTAGTCTGACCATAGGAGAACATATAGAGAAACCAAGATGGCCAAAAGTAGCAATTATGGGCATTAGTCAATGGCAAACCACTCCAGTGGATAGAGGAGTCTGGCAGGCTATACAGCCCATGGGATTGCAAAGAATCAGACATGACTGAGCAACTAACACACACACACACACACACGCACACACACACGCGCGCGCACACACACAAAAGTTTGGGGCTGGGAGATGAGGTGAGTTCTAGACAGAGGATGAAGAAGCAATGTAAACTGAACCCAAGTTGAATCTTTCAGATCATCCTTTCTTTCCATTCTTCCCTTCCTTCTTCTATTGTATGTATATGTGTGTGCATGTATGTGTGTATATATATATATATATATATGTGTATATATGTGTGTGTGTGTGTGTGTGTGTGTGTGTGTATATCTCACCTCCTAGGGCTGGCCAGGCATAGTGAACCCAACATTCCAATAAGGAAACCTGTGTTCAAACAGAAATCCTGTTAGCAGGTTTCTATGGAAAACACGATGCCTTTGCTTTTTCACTCCTCAAACAGGATCACAACAATCTCACCCCAAATGTTTATCCTTTTCTCATGTATGACAGTCTCTTTATTATCCAGGAATTCTGACAAGAATGAAATGAGGGCTTCTGGAAGACATTCAGTGAACAGCTGCTTGTCTGTTCGAAATCCTACCCCCTTAAAGCCCTTCTAGCAGAGGGTCTTTTAGAATGTTATCAACATTGGTTTTAAAATCCTTTTGTGAACAGCACATCATGGTTGATGGCTTAGGGGCTGGTAGAAACAATGAGGGAAAGAGAAAGGAAAAAATGCATATGAGTCCTTGTTAAAGTGCTTTGGGTTCAGTACGCCATGGCCAATCCTAAACAGCGCCATATATAGGAGAGGAAGGATTAACTGTACTTGGGTTACAGTGATGCATACTTTGAAAGATTATATACATATATAATTTCACATTCTAACATTTTCCTCTGTATCTCATAATCTCCCTGAATTAGAAAGCCTTTAGTCTTTTTTTCTTTTCTTTTTTTTAAAGCAGATGCTCTATGGAAACTTGCCAACCATTTGGTGCTTTACTTGGTCGTTTACAACTTGTTTATTTCAAGCCTGATCTTATTTCTAGGAAAAGATGGACCTGCCTTTAAGGTATACCCAATGAAGCTTTTTGTATGGGCATTAGTCAATGGCAAACCACTCCAGTGGATAGAGGAGTCTGGCAGGCTATACAGCCCATGGGATTGCAAAGAATCAGACATGACTGAGCAACTAACACACACACACACACACACGCACACACACACACACAAAAGTTTGGGGCTGGGAGATGAGGTGAGTTCTAGACAGAGGATGAAGAAGCAATGTAAACTGAACCCAAGTTGAATCTTTCAGATCATCCTTTCTTTCCATTCTTCCCTTCCTTCTTCTATTGTATGTATATGTGTGTGCATGTATGTGTGTATATATATATATATATATATGTGTATATATGTGTGTGTGTGTGTGTGTGTGTGTGTGTGTATATCTCACCTCCTAGGGCTGGCCAGGCATAGTGAACCCAACATTCCAATAAGGAAACCTGTGTTCAAACAGAAATCCTGTTAGCAGGTTTCTATGGAAAACACGATGCCTTTGCTTTTTCACTCCTCAAACAGGATCACAACAATCTCACCCCAAATGTTTATCCTTTTCTCATGTATGACAGTCTCTTTATTATCCAGGAATTCTGACAAGAATGAAATGAGGGCTTCTGGAAGACATTCAGTGAACAGCTGCTTGTCTGTTCGAAATCCTACCCCCTTAAAGCCCTTCTAGCAGAGGGTCTTTTAGAATGTTATCAACATTGGTTTTAAAATCCTTTTGTGAACAGCACATCATGGTTGATGGCTTAGGGGCTGGTAGAAACAATGAGGGAAAGAGAAAGGAAAAAATGCATATGAGTCCTTGTTAAAGTGCTGGCTTCAGTACGCCATGGCCAATCCTAAACAGCGCCATATATAGGAGAGGAAGGATTAACTGTACTTGGGTTACAGTGATGCATACTTTGAAAGATTATATACATATATAATTTCACATTCTAACATTTTCCTCTGTATCTCATAATCTCCCTGAATTAGAAAGCCTTTAGTCTTTTTTTCTTTTCTTTTTTTTAAAGCAGATGCTCTATGGAAACTTGCCAACAATTTGGTGCTTTACTTGGTGGTTTACAACTTGATTATTTCAAGCCTGATCTTATTTCTAGGAAAAGATGGACCTGCCTTTAAGGTATACCCAATGAAGCTTAGTATTCTTCCTGTGGCTAAAGTCTTCCTGGCGAACCTCTCAGAAACTTAAAGCCACTGATAGATCAGTGAGGAAAAAACATCATGAAAAATATTTGCTTATTAACTGCGAATCAAATCCTAGCTTGTATTTACATGCATGCTTATCCTGGGAAGCCATACATTTTTTAAATCTAGAAATATAGAAAACTCAGTTAAAACAATGATCAGAAACTTTCCCCCTGCAGTGGAGCTGGTTGGACTCTACTTTTGCTTCCATTCTCCTGGCCTCTCTGCAAAAGTGGTGCTCATGGACTGTGCTGCCCAAGAGGCAGTAAGTAAACGAATAAAGAAAGAGAAGCACTCAATAAACCAATGACAGCACATATTCAAGGTGTAAATAACAGTACTGACTATAGTTTAGGAGTTAACAAAAATGCTAACATGTGATTTTTCTTTTAGGTGGGAAATGAGGAAGGATGAAAAACTAGAAGAGGAAGAAAAAACCATGCTGGAGCATCTAAAACAAATGTGTACCATCCAGGACTCTCCTGCCTCAGATAACACAGAGGAACCGGAATCTGCAGAAAACAGCAGCAGCTTTATTTTAGGAAATAATCACATGTAATGCAGTACAATTTTTACTTGAGTCAGAATGAACCTCTGACGTGCTGTGAAGCATGAAACCAATGAATAATCTCTGAACTGAAAAGGAGTAGAGCACATACAGAATAAAACGCTACATATTTAATAATGTTAAAAATAATTTAAACTGTTTTTATTTCCCCAGTCTTTCTCTTAATATGATATAACTGCTGCAATCTCGTGTTAAAATCCTTTTGTGAACAGCACATCATGGTTGATGGCTTAGGGGCTGGTAGAAACAATGAGGGAAAGAGAAAGGAAAAAATGCATATGAGTCCTTGTTAAAGTGCTGGCTTCAGTACGCCATGGCCAATCCTAAACAGCGCCATATATAGGAGAGGAAGGATTAACTGTACTTGGGTTACAGTGATGCATACTTTGAAAGATTATATACATATATAATTTCACATTCTAACATTTTCCTCTGTATCTCATAATCTCCCTGAATTAGAAAGCCTTTAGTCTTTTTTTATTTTTTTTAAAGCAGATGCTCTATGGAAACTTGCCAACAATTTGGTGCTTTACTTGGTGGTTTACAACTTGATTATTTCAAGCCTGATCTTATTTCTAGGAAAAGATGGACCTGCCTTTAAGGTATACCCAATGAAGCTTAGTATTCTTCCTGTGGCTAAAGTCTTCCTGGCGAACCTCTCAGAAACTTAAAGCCACTGATAGATCAGTGAGGAAAAAACATCATGAAAAATATTTGCTTATTAACTGCGAATCAAATCCTAGCTTGTATTTACATGCATGCTTATCCTGGGAAGCCATACATTTTTTAAATCTAGAAATATAGAAAACTCAGTTAAAACAATGATCAGAAACTTTCCCCCTGCAGTGGAGCTGGTTGGACTCTACTTTTGCTTCCATTCTCCTGGCCTCTCTGCAAAAGTGGTGCTCATGGACTGTGCTGCCCAAGAGGCAGTAAGTAAACGAATAAAGAAAGAGAAGCACTCAATAAACCAATGACAGCACATATTCAAGGTGTAAATAACAGTACTGACTATAGTTTAGGAGTTAACAAAAATGCTAACATGTGATTTTTCTTTTAGGTGGGAAATGAGGAAGGATGAAAAACTAGAAGAGGAAGAAAAAACCATGCTGGAGCATCTAAAACAAATGTGTACCATCCAGGACTCTCCTGCCTCAGATAACACAGAGGAACCGGAATCTGCAGAAAACAGCAGCAGCTTTATTTTAGGAAATAATCACATGTAATGCAGTACAATTTTTACTTGAGTCAGAATGAACCTCTGACGTGCTGTGAAGCATGAAACCAATGAATAATCTCTGAACTGAAAAGGAGTAGAGCACATACAGAATAAAACGCTACATATTTAATAATGTTAAAAATAATTTCAAATGTTTTTCTTTCCCCAGTCTTTCTCTTAATATGATATAACTGCTGCCATCTCGTGTTCCCTTTGAATTACTTTTTTTTTTTCAGTCTTCAAGTATCTATGACAACAGGCAAAGTGTTGGGAAATCTTTTCCCTAAGGATTTTTAAATACAGCATTTGAATGTTAAGTTTGAGTCACACAGCCCCTTGAAGGTCATTTGAAAATTTCAAATTAATTTTGTAGCCACAGCCCAAGTCCACATCTTAATTGTCCTTAACAGAGACCACTGTATCAGTCTCATTTCCTATCACCTCTTCCTCATCCAATTTATTTTAATCAGAGCCACAAGAAAAGCACTCTCTTGAAGTATAACTTCAGTAATATCTATGCCTATGGTGGGCTTCCTTGGTGGCTCAATGGTAAAGAATCCGCCTACAAATGCAGGAGATATAGGTTAGATCCCTGGGTCGAGAAGATCCACTGGAGAAGGAAATGGCAATCCAATCCAGTATTCTTGCCTGGAGAATCCCCATAGACAGAGGAGCCTGGTGGGCCACAGTCCATCAGGTCTCAAAGAATCATACATGATTTAGAGACTAACAACAACAATCTACATGCCCAGAATGGTTTTTCAAATATCATATTCAAACTTCTAATCATATGCTTTCAGAATCTATACCTAGAGGTGCCAGGTTCATGGAACTGCCTGTCATCTGAGCCACACATCTGTCATTTTTTCCAACAAGAAACCATCTTTCTCCCAAAATCATATTCAAAACTCACTCTAGCATCTCGTTATCCATAGTTTCATAGTTTGTTACTTCTCTTAGTTCCATTACATTGACACACACATACACTCATGTTCTAGGGCCCTCTATGCCAAATAAAGCTGTATTTACTATATCCTTCCTATCAGTGCCTGATACTAGATTAAAAACACACTGAAGGCTTTACAATGTAATTTGAAGTCTCCCTTTATAAAAGTAGTCTCTCCAAATACCTACTATAGAATTATTCATCTAGTGGGCATTAATAAACATAGTTGCTTAAATGGCTGTCATTGTGAGAAGACAGCAAAGATGGGGTGTTGAGCAATTGATAGGACATCTGGAAGAAGCCTTATATTGTGAATTATTTTAGACCATATGACATTGAACATTATAGTTTCTGATGTTCTCAGGTTATTCATTTTCCCACATTTTGTGATTTTTATAAAATATGTATAGGTTAATGATTTCCAAAGTAAAGTACCTGGGCATTTTTCAAAGAGTAAAGCTTGGCCGAGGCCACCTAAGAAAATCTCTTGCATTGTTTCCTTACATAAAAACACATAAATGGCCATGTAGTCAGCTGCTGGCCAAATAACACATTTTGTTTTTAAAGAATGTACTTTGGTTAGCCAGTATAATCATAAGCCAAGTGTTTTTAAGACATGGTTGAGATAATTTCTAAATACTATATTGAAGACCATTTAAAACATGCTAGTAACTTTCATGAGAATTAGACTTTCCACATAGTCTTACCTATAAAGAATTATTATAACAACCAACATAAGGCAGCAGTTGACTTTATTCCTTCAGCTTAGGGGTGTATTAATGCTGCATAACTATGTTTTAATAGAATAGACACTAAAATAGAGAATAAGTAAAACATATTCAAAGTCTAAATTATCTTATAAAGTTATAGGATTTCATATTTAGATTCTTTTGTCTAAAGATCACCTGTTAACACTATTTTTAACTGAATCGGTACATTCAGGTATTAATCCTAGAAGTGGTTTAGTTTGTCTAGAAAAAAGTCTATATGGCTGCCTTCCGAAGGGAAAGAAGTACAGTAAGAGGAGAATCAGATGAGTTGAGAGAAGACAAGAGCTTGCATTTGATCTCTGTTCTCTACTGGGTCTATGAATTTACTGTAGCTGTAAGTGCAATCAACTTTATTTTTTTCTTTTTTAACTGGAGGATAATTGCTTTACAATATTGTACTGGTTTCTGTCAAACAATAACGTGAATCAGCCATAAGTACGCATTTGTCCCTCCCTCTTGAACCTCCCTACCACCTGCCACCCCATCTGCCCCTCTAGCTTGTCACAGAGCACCAGTTTAAGCTCCCTGTGTTATACAGCAATTTCCCACTAGCCATGTATTTTACATATGATAATGTATATGTCTCAATGGTACTCTCTCAATTTGCCCCACCCTCTCCTTTCCCTGCCATGTCCACAAAACTGTTCTGTATGTATCTCTATTCCAGTCCTGCAAAGAGGTTCAAGACCATTTTTCTAGATTCCATATATATACATGTTAATATGTGATACCTGTTTTTCTCTTTCTGACTTACTTCACTCTGAATAACAGGCTCTGAACTAGAACTGACTCACATGAGTTCCTTTTAATGGCTGAGTAATGTTCCATTGTACACATGTACCACAACTTCTTTATTCATTCATCTATCAATGAATGCTGACAAAGCATCATGTCAACGCTACCGTGTTATAGCTCTTGTAAATAGTGCTGCAATGAACAACAAAATTTATAATTGGGAAATTTAAATGGCAAGTTATTAATTTGTCAGATCATTTTGATTTTACAACTGATGTTTCTTAAATTGTGATAAAAAGTGGTACTGCAGGCTTCCCTGGTGGTCCAGTGGGTAAGGACACCGCCTTGCAGTGCAAGGGGCACTGGTTCGATCCCTGGCCTGGGAAGATCCTACATGCTGAGGAGTGGCTGGACAGATGTGTCCAATTGGCCCTTAATTTTGCGGGGGCATAACTATGTTTTAATAGAATAGACACTAAAATAGAGAATAAGTAAAACATATTCAAAGTCTAAATTATCTTATAAAGTTATAGGATTTCATATTTAGATTCTTTTGTCTAAAGATCACCTGTTAACACTATTTTTAACTGAATCGGTACATTCAGGTATTAATCCTAGAAGTGGTTTAGTTTGTCTAGAAAAAAGTCTATATGGCTGCCTTCCGAAGGGAAAGAAGTACAGTAAGAGGAGAATCAGATGAGTTGAGAGAAGACAAGAGCTTGCATTTGATCTCTGTTCTCTACTGGGTCTATGAATTTACTGTAGCTGTAAGTGCAATCAACTTTATTTTTTTCTTTTTTAACTGGAGGATAATTGCTTTACAATATTGTACTGGTTTCTGTCAAACAATAACGTGAATCAGCCATAAGTACGCATATGTCCCTCCCTCTTGAACCTCCCTACCACCTGCCACCCCATCTGCCCCTCTAGCTTGTCACAGAGCACCAGTTTAAGCTCCCTGTGTTATACAGCAATTTCCCACTAGCCATGTATTTTACATATGATAATGTATATGTCTCAATGGTACTCTCTCAATTTGCCCCACCCTCTCCTTTCCCTGCCATGTCCACAAAACTGTTCTGTATGTATCTCTATTCCAGTCCTGCAAAGAGGTTCAAGACCATTTTTCTAGATTCCATATATATACATGTTAATATGTGATACCTGTTTTTCTCTTTCTGACTTACTTCACTCTGAATAACAGGCTCTGAACTAGAACTGACTCACATGAGTTCCTTTTAATGGCTGAGTAATGTTCCATTGTACACATGTACCACAACTTCTTTATTCATTCATCTATCAATGAATGCTGACAAAGCATCATGTCAACGCTACCGTGTTATAGCTCTTGTAAATAGTGCTGCAATGAACAACAAAATTTATAATTGGGAAATTTAAATGGCAAGTTATTAATTTGTCAGATCATTTTGATTTTACAACTGATGTTTCTTAAATTGTGATAAAAAGTGGTACTGCAGGCTTCCCTGGTGGTCCAGTGGGTAAGGACACCGCCTTGCAGTGCAAGGGGCACTGGTTCGATCCCTGGCCTGGGAAGATCCTACATGCTGAGGAGTGGCTGGACAGATGTGTCCAATTGCCGAGCCGGAGCTCTGGAGTGTGTGCGCCCAGAGCTGGCACTCTGCAGCGAGAGAGGCCACTGTGATGGGAGGCCCACATGGGCCAAAGAACAAAGATGGATGAAAATAGATAAATGAAAGACCCATAGAAGTGCCCCGCCAGCTTCCCTCCCTCCCCCCAAAATAAATAAATAAAATACTGTTTCTCTAAAAAAAAAAAAAAAAAAGTGGTACAGCAAAAGAGTTATTCTTTTTTTTTTTTTTAAGAGTTATTCTTACTCACATATATTTTAGTATAAGTAAACAATAAGAATGAAGTTATATTTAATAACTGTATATGCTTATTATAAAACTATTACTTTCCTGGGGCTTCCCCAGGAAAGTGAGTAAAGAGTCTGTCTTGCAGTGCAAGAGGTGCCGGTTCGATCCTTGGTCTGGGAAGATCCCACATGCTGCAGAGTGGCAGGACCAGTGTGTCCAATTATGTGCCAGCACTCTGGAGCGCATGTGCCCAGAGCTGGTGCTCTGCTACAAGAGAGGCCACTGCAATGGGAGGCCCACACAGGCCAAAGAATAAAGATGGATGAAAATAAATAAAAGACCAATAAAAGAGGCCAAAATTTAAAAAAAAAAGAAAGAAAAAATATTACCTTCCTATAAAATATTATCTTCTGTGTTTTAACTATATTTTATGTAATTATAAGTTACCTATTATTGGCCTAGTGGTGTTAAAATAATATGAATTAGTTTTTAATAAAATATGGTTTATCTTTGAATAACACAGGTTTGAACTGTGCAGGTTCACTTACACACAGATATTTTACTACATATGTACTGCACTGCTACATAACATACAGTTGGCTGTTCTGCAGTTGCAGGACTATAGATATGGAGAGCCAACTGGAAAGTTACACACAGTCAGGATAGGTGCCACTAACCCCTGTGTTCAAGAAAGAATCAACTGTAGGGCTTCCCTGGTGGTCCAGTGGTAAAGAGTCCACCTTGCAGTGCAAGGGGCTCAGGTTCGGTCCCTGGCCCAGGAAGAGCCCACGTGCTGCAGAGCAGCTGGACAGGTGTGTCCAACTGCAAGTCAGGGCTCTGGAGCACATGCACCCAGAGCAGGTGCTCTGCAGTGGGAGATGCCCCTGCAGTGGGAGGCCCACACAGGCTGGAGAATGGAGATGGATGAAAATAAATAAATAGAAAACAATAGAACAGGTCAAAATTTAAAAAAAAAAAAAGTCAACCATATGGATGATAATGTGTATTTCACCCTTCTTGAAGGATATTTGCCTAGATACAGAATTCTAGATTGACTGCCCTTTTCTCCTCAGCACTTCAAAAATAATACACTTTCTTCTGGCTTCCACTATTTCTGACGAAAAGATCTAAGTTCTGATCATTTGGATCACTGTTCTCCTATATTAATGTGTCATTTTATTCCTGAAACATGCACTTGCAAGATTTTCTCTTCATTGCTGGACTTTGACTTTGTTTGCCTTTGTTGACTTTGATTTGTTATGCACAGGTATGCTATTTTTGTGTTTATGTATGTCCACATTCACTGACATTATCTTCACAGTCTCCATACTACTCCATACTACTGTTAATCCCATCAAGTAGATTTTCCAAAAACTGCAGATATTTTGTTGTTTTATAATGGAATTTCCATTTCGTTATTATAAATTCTTATTATTATAAATTTGAGAATTCTTCTCCTTTCATTCAATGTGAATATACTTTGCTTTATGTCATTAAGCATAGTTATAAGCTTATATATAAGCTCTTTAGGTCTGGTCTAATGAGTCCAACAATGAGTTAACTTGGGATCAGTCCCCTATTAATTGTCTTTTCTCTTAAGAATGGGTAACAATGTTTAGGAAAAGACTTCAATGCCACTCTGACATTCAGAGACTAATTAGGAGAACTCACACAAATCATCATGTAGTTGTACTCACAGCTCAGATTAGATTTAGGCAGTGTGTGTGCATAAGGAAATCTCATTATAAGGACGTAGGAGTGTATCTTAAAGTCCACTGTCCATATTCAACATAGAATATATTAAGTTCCTGTGAATATTGGAGCAAAATACATTTCTGAGGATATTTAGGAATAATCATGTTTCCCACAATAGAGACATAAGTGTATAAGAGGATCAGAATAAGAAAAGATGAAGTGAAATTTTGTGTTTAAAGAAAAAGAAGTAATTGTGGAGTATAAGGAATAAGAGTTAAGACTTGAGATATAAATGGGAAGAGAAAGTTAGAGACTGAAGAACTACTCAGTCCTATTGAGTAATATTCCAATGAGGAAGTAAGTACCCTTTCAAACTTGAAAACATGATTTTTACATAATGATCTGACATGCTTTAAAGTTCGTAAGTTTTCTCTTATTTATGTACATATATATGTGTGTGTATTAACATATGACTTCTATATTGAATATGCAGCACTTGGGCCTGGAGGAAATAAGCAGAAATCCCAAACTGTTTTGTCAAATCTTTTCCCTCACCCCAGATTATATGCTAGGCATGCATTATGGCTTTTATGTTTACATTAGGATATTGTGAAATTTCTCGGTTTTAGATATTTATGATTTAAACCAGTCTAAATGTTTGCTATTCATTGCTCCTATTAATTCTTTCTTGTATTATTATTATTTTTTTTGAAAGATTTATTTATTTATTTACTTTGGGCAGGGGTCGGGCTGGGGAGGGAGGGGAGTGGGCGGGCCACTTCTATTGGTCTTTCATTTCTCTATTTTCATTTGTCTTCGTTCTTTGGCTCCTGTGGGCCTCCCATCGCGGTGGCGTCTGTTGTTGCAGAGCACCGGCTCTGGGCGCATGCACTCCAGAGCTCCGGCTCGGTGATTGGACACATCGGTCCAGCCGCTCCGCGGCACGTGGGATCTTCCCAGGCCAGGGCTCGAACCGTCGCCCCTTGCACTGCAAGGCAGCATCCTTACCCACTGGACCACCAGGGGAAGCCCTCTTGTATTATTTTTTGGGGGGGGTCTTCCACTCTTTTTGGCAGGGGAGTCTTCCACACTTTTTCTTCCTTCTCTGATTTTAGTTGAACATTTTATACAATTCTGGTTTCCATCCTCTCTTATTATATTAATTCAAACTTTTTCTATGGACATTCTGAAGTGGTTGCTTTAGAATTTGCAATATACATTTATAATTTACCTAAGTCCACATTCCAATAACACAATAATGCTTCGAGGGAGTTTCTCTGTCATGTTGTTTGTAACATTGCTATCACTCATCTCATTTACCCACAAACTATAATCACAGACTACACTGTTGATAGTATCTCGAACAGTGCTCCCTGTTATATCAATTAAGGAAAGTTAAAAAAAATGATTTTACTGTCATTTGTTCCTTCTTATAAACTCTTTATGTAGACCTGAATTTCTGATCTGTAACATTTCTCTTTGAAGAACTTAATTGAATATTTCATTCAGGGCAAATCTACTGGTGACAATTTCCCTCCATTTTTGTTTGTCTGAGAAAGTCTTTATTGTTCCTCTACTTTCTACAGATAATTTCACTGGATATCAAATTCCAGGTTGGTGTTTTGTTTTTTTTTTTTCAAGACTTTAAATATATCATTCTATTCTCTACTTGCATAGTTAGTGAAAAGAAGTTGGAAAACACATCTTTTTTTCTGTAGGCACATTGGTTATTTCCTTTCCTCTGACTTCTTTGAAAATTTACTCACAGTCTTTGATGTTCTGCTGTTGGATTATATATGCTCAAGTGTAATTTTTTTTAGTATTTATGCAGTTTAGACTCCTCCAAGCTTCTTGGATCTGTGAGTTTTAGTCTATCATTAATTTTGGAAAATCAAGGCATTACTTCAAATAGTTCTTTTGCTCCTTTCTCCGTTCTTTTCCTAGCATTCCTGTTGTGCACAGACTAAACTTTTTGTAATTTTGCCACTTTTCTTAGGTATTCTGTTTCATCGCTTTGATTATTTTTTCTCTTTGTTTTTCAGCTTTGGAAGTTTCTATTGATATATCCTCAACCTAGATTCCTTCCTTGGTTGTGTCCAGTTTACTTATGAGCCTATGAGCAGTCATTTTAATTTCCTGTGTTTTAGCTTTCCAGCATTTCCTTTTGAATCTTTCTTAACATTTTCATCTTTCTACCTACTCTTCCTTTTTTCCACATGTTGTCTACTTTCCTTCCATTTCAAAGGCTAGAGTGATCTGGAGTTGAGTGTTTTCATTCCACTAGATTGGTAATCACCTACCTGGTTAGGGTCTGGTAAAACAGTCTCCCTTAAAGGCAGGTTTTGTTAAGGAAAGTAGAGGGGATATTTTAAAATGGTTACTTTTCCTCTCCCACTGTCAGAGGAGAATTTCTCTCTGATTTTCAGTGTGAGAAGGTAATAGGGCTCCTGGAGGTAATGGTAAAGTAAATGGTAAAGTATGTCCAACCCTTTGCAACCCCATGAACTGCAGCATGCCAGGCTCCCCTGTCCTTCACTATCTCCCACAGTTTGCTCAGATTCATGTCTACTGAGTTGGTGATGTGATCTAACCATCTCATCCTCTATCATCCCTTCACCTTTTGCCTTTAATCCTTCCCAGGATCAGGGTCTTTCCCAGTCAGTCAACTCTCCACATCAGGTGGCAAAAGTATTAGAGTTTCAGCTTCAGCATCAATGAATATTCAGAGTTGACTTTGCACTGGTTTGATCTCTTTGCCCAGGGGTAAGACTTTAAATATATCATTCTATTCTCTACTTGCATAGTTAGTGAAAAGAAGTTGGAAAACACATCTTTTTTTCTGTAGGCACATTGGTTATTTCCTTTCCTCTGACTTCTTTGAAAATTTACTCACAGTCTTTGATGTTCTGCTGTTGGATTATATATGCTCAAGTGTAATTTTTTTTAGTATTTATGCAGTTTAGACTCCTCCAAGCTTCTTGGATCTGTGAGTTTTAGTCTATCATTAATTTTGGAAAATCAAGGCATTACTTCAAATAGTTCTTTTGCTCCTTTCTCCGTTCTTTTCCTAGCATTCCTGTTGTGCACAGACTAAACTTTTTGTAATTTTGCCACTTTTCTTAGGTATTCTGTTTCATTGCTTTGATTATTTTTTCTCTTTGTTTTTCAGCTTTGGAAGTTTCTATTGATATATCCTCAACCTAGATTCCTTCCTTGGTTGTGTCCAGTTTACTTATGAGCCTATGAGCAGTCATTTTCATTTAATTTCCTGTGTTTTAGCTTTCCAGCATTTCCTTTTGAATCTTTCTTAACATTTTCATCTTTCTACCTACTCTTCCTTTTTTCCACATGTTGTCTACTTTCCTTCCATTTCAAAGGCTAGAGTGATCTGGAGTTGAGTGTTTTCATTCCACTAGATTGGTAATCACCTACCTGGTTAGGGTCTGGTAAAACAGTCTCCCTTAAAGGCAGGTTTTGTTAAGGAAAGTAGAGGGGATATTTTAAAATGGTTACTTTTCCTCTCCCACTGTCAGAGGAGAATTTCTCTCTGATTTTCAGTGTGAGAAGGTAATAGGGCTCCTGGAGGTAATGGTAAAGTAAATGGTAAAGTATGTCCAACCCTTTGCAACCCCATGAACTGCAGCATGCCAGGCTCCCCTGTCCTTCACTATCTCCCACAGTTTGCTCAGATTCATGTCTACTGAGTTGGTGATGTGATCTAACCATCTCATCCTCTATCATCCCTTCACCTTTTGCCTTTAATCCTTCCCAGGATCAGGGTCTTTCCCAGTCAGTCAACTCTCCACATCAGGTGGCAAAAGTATTAGAGTTTCAGCTTCAGCATCAATGAATATTCAGAGTTGATTTCCTTTAGCATTGACTGGTTTGATCTCTTTGCTGTCCAAGGGACTCTGAGGCGTCTTCTCCAGCACCACAATTCAAAAGCATCAATTCTTTGGCACTCAGCCTTCTTTATGGTCCAACTCTTACATCAGTACACAACTACTGGAAAAACTACGGCTTTGATTATATGGACCTTTGTTGGCAAAGTGATGTCTCTGCTTTTTACTATGCTGTCTAGGATTGTCATAGCTTTCCTTCCAAAAATTAAGTGTCTTTTAATTTCCTGGCTGGAGTCTCCCACCACAGTGATTCTGTAATCCAAGAAAATAAAATCTGTCACTGCTCCCAGTTTTCCCCTTTCATTTACCACAAAGTGATGGAACTAGACGTGATGATCTTAGTTTTTTGAATACTGATTTTCAAGCCAGCTTTTTCACTATCTTCTTTCACCATCCTCAAGAGGCTCTTTAGTTCCTTGTCACTTTCTGCCATTAGAAAAATGGCAGATGGTATCATCTGCATATCTGAGGTCATGGATGTTTCTCCTGATACTCAATTCTAGCTTGTGATTCATTCAGCCTGGCATTTTGCATGATGTATTCTGTACATAAGTTAAATAAACAGGGTGACAATAGACAGCCTTTATATACTCCTTTCCAAATTTTGAACCAGTCAGTTGTTCCATGTCTAGTTTTAATTGTTGCTTCCTGTCCTACATACAGGTTTCTCAGGAGACAGGTAAGATGGTCTGCTATTCCCATCTCTTTAAGAATCTTCCACAGTTTGCTGTGATCCACAAGGTTAAAGGCTTTAGTGTAGTCAATGAAGATGTTTTTTCTTCAATTCCCTTGCATTCTCCATGATCCAATGAATGTTGTCAATTTGATCCCTGTTTCCTCTGCTGTTTCTAAACCCAGTTTGCACATCTGGAAATTCTTGATTCACATACTGCTGAGGCCTAGCTTGAAGGATTTTGAGAATAACCTTTCTAGCATGAGAAATGAGCGCATTTAATACAGTAGTCTGAACACTCTTGGCAATGCCCTTCTTTGGGCTTAGAATGAAAACTGACCTTTTCTACTGCTGAGTTTTCCAAATTTGCTGACACATTTAGTACAACACTTTAACATTATCATCTTTTACGATTTTAAATAGCTCACTGGACAGTGATTTAAGCCAATTCATCTATTACAGTTTAAAGTGTTCTGCCAATAGTGGCTCCTGCTTCCTGTTAAGCTATGCTTCTCTTTAACTACTTGTCTGTCTCTCCAATTTGAGGGCCAGAAAGTATCTCTGTGACTTCAGTTTTCTAAAGGATCTGCCAAGCATTGCTGAATTTAATTTGTTCAGATTTTTCTTGTTGTGAGGATATAAATAGCCAGTTATCAAGCTCCAAACTCTTTACATATTAGACTGGAAACCTCTAATTCACTTTAAATTGTGTTCTTTTCCATCATACTCCTGACTTAGAAATATGGCTGTAAGGAAGGTCACATTTTTAGTGTCTGCACCTTTACTTCTTTATGCTCCACAGTTACTCTGTTACTTTGAGGTCATTCAGTGTCAGCTCAGGAGTGGGAAGAAAAAGCTGTCGTGAACTGTGGCCATGGTTCCCTCAGTAAGAATGCCAAGGGGCTGGTGCTGTTATCAGGTACTTTTGTACATTTTTGTTTTGGAGGTTCACCCAAGCCCAGGAATTCCAATACCAGCATTCCCTGATACATGGGACAAAGGCTCCAGCCAGCATCTCAAATTTCCCATGTAGTTCCTCTTCTTGTGGCTTACTTCACACAACCTTATTCTTACGACTGGTTTGCTTCTTTATTCTGGAGTTTCTTCTCTCCTTTTTTTTTTTTTTTCCCAAAATAATTCTACCCTAGTGTTTGTGTCTCACCAAAAAGATACATTAAGTTCTAAGTCCACTACCTCAGAACATGACCTTATTTGGAAATAAGGCCATCAGATAGGTAATCAGGTTAAAATTAGGTTACTGGGGTGGGCCCTAACATAATATGACTGATGTCCCTATAATAAGAAAATTTGGACACTGAGACAACACACAGAGAGAAAACCATGTGAAGATAAAGGCAGAGATTGAGGTGATTCATCTACAAGGCAAGGGGAATCAAGGATTGCCAGTAACACTGTAGAAGCTAGGGAGAGATGTGGAACAAATTTTTCCTTATAGCCTTTGAAAGGAACCAACACTGGCTACACTTTGGTCTTGGACGTCAAACCTCCAGAGCTGTGAGGCAAAAAATTTCTTTAAGCCACGTAGTTTGCAATACTTTGTTATGGCAGCCCTAGAAAATGAATACACCTAGCCATGTACCAACATGTGTACTAGTTGTTGGGAAAACTTGATAGTTATTATTTTCATTCTGTCATGGAAGGAACCTGAGTCTCTTCTCTTCCAAGCAAGAGAGTTGGTAAATCACATTTAGGGTTGCCTTTTCCAAAACTCCAAGATTACTATCCAAGTTCCCATGCCTCACTCCAAAAATATTTCTTACCACCCTTTTCTTCAATGGCAGCATGGGGTAGTCAAGGGTCAGATCATTCAGGATCTTATGGACATGTGGAAACAATTTTGGATTTTATTTTATTTAGGTAGAGGGCATCTTAAATGTTTTGAAAAGGAAAGTAACACATTTGCTTTTTAAATGGATTTCTCCAGTTGGTAACTGGGGACTTGATTGTAGAGAGGTAAGCACAGAAGCACGGAGAACAATAAACAGACAATGAGAACATTCAATGAGGACCAGCATAGTAGGTGGAGGGGCAGTGAGAATAGGTTCGATTTAGGATTCCTTCTGAAAAGTGAGCAGATTTTGCTGAGAAACTGACTGGATGTGAAACCTGAGAGAAAAAAGAATCAAACTACGACCTGAACAACTGTAAGAATCAATACACCACTTGCTGAGATGTAAAGAAATGCAACAGGAATGGGGAAACAGGTTTTGGAAAAAAAAAAAAAAAAGCGTGAAACACACATTAAATATGCTAGTAGATATGTTGACTCAGAAGTTAACACATCTAGTATAGAAATTAGTACAGAAATCAAAAATACATAATAGTACAGAAATCACACACACATTAGTACAGAAATCATACCCATGGCTGGAAATGAATATTTGGAAGTTGTCAGCTTAGTGATGCCATATAAAAGACAATGAAGGGAAACTACGGGATCACCTGGGGAATGAAGATGGATCAAGAAGGGAAGAGAGCTGGGGCACATTAGCACTAAGAAATGAGGAAGAATCCTGCAAAGGAGCATCAAAAGAACTCGAGTTCACAAAAGCCACATGAGGAAGGTGTTTCAAGTTTAGGATGTGATTAACTGTGTCAGATGCTGCTGAATGGTTAAGCAAGATGAACACTGAGTTGCATCTTGGATTCATCGTCATTGTTGAAGTGCCTAGATATGTACTAACTCCCTTTTCATTCTAAGATATAAACTAGCTAAGAGGTATCAAATTCAAATGTGCAGAAGAATTAAAGACCTAGAATTTATGCTTAACTTCACCTGTACCTTGTGGGCCACTTAGTGGATTTTCACGAGTAATTTTTACCATCAGGGCTTTTACCATAAAGGCTGGATTTAGATCCAATTCATTGTTAGCAAGGGGACCAGAGCTTTACACAGCTGTTTCCAATCTATTAGCAGCCAGGCGATCGGAAGAACAGCAGGGTGAAGGAGCCTATGCTTTACTACCTACTTTACATAAGTCATAATTTAGAGGTAAATAAAATCTTCTAAATGTATACTTTCCCACCTCTTGTCATTTCCGGAGTTGAAGGCAGCAGGTGAAGCGGACAAACCACGTGCTGGATAATCGACAACTAGCTGCATAGGCACTTTCGCAATTGCTTTAAAATTCTGCTTGGAGAATGAGGTTTCACGGTGTCCAGTCCTCTAAAGTTATCCAGGGTGAGAATAGGTTCGATTTAGGACCTTCTGAAAAGTGAGCAGATTTTGCTGAGAAACTGACTGGATGTGAAACCTGAGAGAAAAAAGAATCAAACTACGACCTGAACAACTGTAAGAATCAATACACCACTTGCTGAGATGTAAAGAAATGCAACAGGAATGGGGAAACAGGTTTTGGAAAAAAAAAAAAAAAAGCGTGAAACACACATTAAATATGCTAGTAGATATGTTGACTCAGAAGTTAACACATCTAGTATAGAAATTAGTACAGAAATCAAAAATACATAATAGTACAGAAATCACACACACATTAGTACAGAAATCATACCCATGGCTGGAAATGAATATTTGGAAGTTGTCAGCTTAGTGATGCCATATAAAAGACAATGAAGGGAAACTACGGGATCACCTGGGGAATGAAGATGGATCAAGAAGGGAAGAGAGCTGGGGCACATTAGCACTAAGAAATGAGGAAGAATCCTGCAAAGGAGCATCAAAAGAACTCGAGTTCACAAAAGCCACATGAGGAAGGTGTTTCAAGTTTAGGATGTGATTAACTGTGTCAGATGCTGCTGAATGGTTAAGCAAGATGAACACTGAGTTGCATCTTGGATTCATCGTCATTGTTGAAGTGCCTAGATATGTACTAACTCCCTTTTCATTCTAAGATATAAACTAGCTAAGAGGTATCAAATTCAAATGTGCAGAAGAATTAAAGACCTAGAATTTATGCTTAACTTCACCTGTACCTTGTGGGCCACTTAGTGGATTTTCACGAGTAATTTTTACCATCAGGGCTTTTACCATAAAGGCTGGATTTAGATCCAATTCATTGTTAGCAAGGGGACCAGAGCTTTACACAGCTGTTTCCAATCTATTAGCAGCCAGGCGATCGGAAGAACAGCAGGGTGAAGGAGCCTATGCTTTACTACCTACTTTACATAAGTCATAATTTAGAGGTAAATAAAATCTTCTAAATGTATACTTTCCCACCTCTTGTCATTTCCGGAGTTGAAGGCAGCAGGTGAAGCGGGACAAACCACGTGCTGGATAATCGACAACTAGCTGCATAGGCACTTTCGCAATTGCTTTTTAAAATTCTGCTTGGAGAATGAGGTTTCACGGTGTCCAGTCCTCTAAAGTTATCCAGGAAAGAGTGTCCCTTATTTCAGAAGAAAGGGCAAAGGAAAGGGAAAGACAGCCCACAAGAAAATAATATGGCAACTCTTACCTCCCATAGGCCTACCTGTCCCAGCCCACTTACAGCCACAGGAACCAACCCGGCGGCCCCGCCCCGCCTATTTCCGGCTTGTCGTGCCCGTCGCCGTCGCCTACGCAATGACGTTTCAGTCTCTTGCGGACCCCGGAAGTGCAACTTGAACTCGATCGGGGCGCGGATCCCGAGAGAGAAAGTCATAACAACCGCACGAGGGAGTTCGACTGGCGAGCTGGAAGGCCACGCCTCCTCCCGCCTCCCCCCACAGCCCTGTAGCTGGGGGCAGAGCTCAGGTAGGACCCGCGTTTGCCGGCTTGGGAGCTCCCGGGGCAGGCCCGGGCCGAAATCAAAGGAAGAGGCTGTCCCTTGATCCATGTCGGGCGAGGGTCGCTGGCGCGGGGGCCGAAGGGTACCCGGAGCCACGCTGCGATTTCTGCGTACACCTCTGCCCTCTGGAAGGGATCCTGCTGATGGGCACCTACACCTGCTATTTCCATATTGGATCTGGGGCAGAACATGTGTCTTCCCTGGACGAGTCGCCTTAGACTTGGAAGTATGGGGTTTAAGCTTAAGAGATTGTAGCGCAACGGGCCTTCCTAAGCTTTCTCAGGTGCGGAGGTACTGTGGTTCTCTGGTTAAAGATTTTTCTACGAGAATTACCATCACCTGCCAAACCTTTACCAGAAGCCCTTCGCTGCAGACAGAAGCCTAAAGAGCAGTTGTAAAATTCTCTCAAAAGTTGTAACATGCATGAGCTCTGGTGAGACATTTCACTGGGATGTATTCTTAATTGAATACTTTTGACTTTGTAATCAAGTTAGGTGTATTTTGGAGGCAGTCTTCTCTTTCCCTCTTCCAGGAATTTAACATATTCTTCTAGAACTCTGGAATGTGTTATGCCAAGTAACTGGTTGATTTGGGGATACATTATAGCCCCCAAATCCTCTGAAAAAGTTGCGAAGGGAAAATTCTGCGGTTTTCAGGCTAGCGAATGCCTTATACAATTTACGAAAATAGATGAAAAATGATCCAGTACACGGTATTTTTTTTGTCTTAGAGCAGTGTTAGAGATACATTCTTCCTGCCTATTTTTTATCCCTCATTGTGAAAAACAGATACACTCTATTTGGAAAGTAAGTCAGGGAGCAGCTTTTTGACATACTGGCAGCAGACTTTTGACTAACTCTTGGACTTAAAAGTGTTCTTTCAGGTTAACAGTGAAGCCTAAACCAGGGATACTCCGGATGGCTTTGAGGCAGTGGCTGCTACAGTGTTCATAAATGGTAGACTAGTATCAACGCCAAGAGGGCAACATGACCTATGAAAGTAAACATCGATTCAATTAACATATTTATTGCCCACTTTTAGTGTGCCAGGTAGTGTTTTTGGTGCTGGGCTTCCAATAGCAAGCACAGTAAGCAGTCTTTGTGTTGAAATTTACATTGTAGTGGTTAGAGAAGGACAGTGAGCAAGTAAATCTCTCAAGTAGTGAGTGATAAGAGCTATGAAGAAAAATCAAGTACTTTGAAGGGAGAGAGAATGAGGGAGGATGCTCTTTTAAATAGGGTGGTCAGTATCAGCCTCTCTGATGAGAGGACTTTGGAGAAGAGATCAGAATGAAATCAGAGAGTGAGCTCTACAGGTGTACCGTGCTCTAGGCTAGGAAAAGGCCCTGAAGCAAGAGTATATTTGGTACATCTAGGAGTAGGATATAGGCATGGAGGCATCAGTGTTTAAAATTCTCAAGAATATTTCTTCAGTGATTTCTGGGACCATGAGGGGTCTTTTTATTGACAGTCTGTTTTTCTCAGCTTTCCCAGGCAGAATCTGATGTCTTCAGATATGTAGCGTTGCTTCCAAGCTTTCATTAGGACATTCTGTGTGTTTTAGGGTCAGGTTGAGTTTGTGCAGTGACCATGGGTAACTGAGTAGCAAGTGGAAAAAACTAACTTAGGTCAACTTTACTTTTTATCCTTAAAAAAAAAAAAAAGTGATAAAATACACATAACATAAAACCAGTCATTCTAAGTGTATGTTTCAGTGACATTATGTATTAATACGTTCACATTGTTATGCAGCTGTTACTATCATCCATTTCCAGAACTTTTTATCTTCCCCAAGAGGAACTCCATATCCATTAAACATTAACTTCCCATTCACCCCTCTCCTCAGCCCTGGGAACTATTAGTCTACTTTCTTTCTCTATGAATTTTCTGTTTCTGCTCTAGATACCTTATATAAGTGGAATCATATGACATCTGTCCTTTGGTGATTGGCTTATTTTGCTTAGCATAGTGTCTTCAAGTTTCATGTATGTTGTAGCATATGTTAAAATGTTATTCCCTTTTTAAGGCCAAATGATATTTTCTTTTATATATAGAGTGCAATTTGTTTATCTGTTTATTTGTCTGTGGATGCTTGCTTCTGCCTTTTGGCCATTGTGAATAATGGTGCTATGAAGACGAGTGGGCAAAGAGTCTTCGACTTTGGCTTCTTTTGGTTGTGTACCCAGATTTGGAAGTGTTGGATTGTGTGCTAATTCTGTGTTTAATTTTTTAGTAATTGCCATACTGTTATCCGCAATGACTACACTGTTTTACATTCCTGCTGGCAATGCACAGAGGTTTCATTTTTTCTGCCTCCTCACCAACACTTCTCCACAGCCTCGCCAAACACATTTTCTCTCATTAAAAAATAATAGTAATAATAATAATAGCCATCCTAATGGGTATGAAGTAATATCTCAGTGGTTTTGATTTTCCCAGTGATTTGTGATATTAAGCATCTTTTTATATACTGTCCATGTTTCTCTGGAGAAGTACATACAAATACATTCATGTATTTATTTTTTATTTTTTTGGCTGTGGCTCACAGTTTGCAGGGTCTCAATTCCCCATCCAGGGACTGAACTCAGGCCATGGCAGTGAAGGTCTGGAATCCTAACTACTAAGCCACCAGGGAACTCCCCTTAAGAGCTGATCTTAATAGAAAGTTTTGCAGGTTTTTTGACAGTGAATGTATTTATTATTTTAATTAAATTCTCAGCCCTTTGAGAATGCAGCCACCTTGTCTTCTGTTATTTTTTAACCTTAAAATATTATAATCATAAATACTTAAATTCTCTGTAGACCAAATACCCGTCATAACTCCCAACTTAGAAGAAAAGAAACCATAAGTATCTTTTGATAGTGGGAATGAACCTCTGGGTATCAGATTGTGATGAAACATTCTGAAAAGCTGAAGATCATCCTGACCCGCTTTGATTCCTTGTTTATTTAAAAGGAAAGGAATGTATTGATTGGCTGACTAGGGCTGTTAAGTAGATCCGTCCTCTTTTTTTATGGTAGCTGAGAAGAGCAGGAAACAGAAGAGGTAAAAATAATGAAGAAACAGAAAAGAAATGTTAGGTAGCAGTTGGATGTGACTAGATGGAGAAGAGCAAAGGAGATCAGTAATGGACTGTGAGCGCTGGAACTGACGGGAGGAGAGAGGGTACTAGACCACAAAGTGACAGATTAACAGAGTTCTGCAGATGGGAAGGGCATGGGGACAGGGTGAGCGTGCAAATCACAGCTGTATTTCAGCACATGGTTCTGAAGTCTTCAGCCACACTTGCTGTATACTAGGTAAAATACGTCACTTCATCTGGTTCAACAGTTAGTACTTGGTGGGTGTGCGGTATAGATACAGAAGTAAAGAAATAAAGTTGTTCAGACCATGTATCATATTGTCTCCATTTCAGAGACCCATGAGGTTTAATTGAGTAATGTAATGTCAGTCGTATAATTTAACAGTGTTCAACATCATTAAGAAATTATGTTTAATTTATCTGTTTAAGAAAGGAAGGGTGTTTTTAATTCAGAATGGCTGATGATCCATTAGTGTAAAATAATGCATCTTAAAAAAAAAAAACTATTGAATGTTTTGTGCACTATCATTTATGAAATACTTTCTAGGTACTGCATTTAGCTAACTATTTCAGTTTTAAAGCTTAAGTTCATCACTTTGCTTTGATTTAAAATACTGAATAAAAATTGTACCACACTTTTCCTTATCATTCTTTGAATTTGCTACAGAAGAGGGTAGCAGATGACAGACTTCCTTACTCTTTTGCAGCTGAGTTAAAGACGATTTAGAGGTAACAGTACTGTGCTCCTTTCTCTGATATTCTTGTCTCCTTTTTTTGGAGAACAGTTCATTTTGCGTGATAGATACTGTAGTATAGATAACAGAGATAATTTTGCTGCAGAGAAAGATATCACTTTCCATTCTTTTTTATGTTATTTTTTACTTAGAATTTTCCTTTTTTCCCAATTTTTTGAGAGAACAGTTCATTTGCCTTGTAGTAGTAGATAACCCGCTTTGATTCCTTGTTTATTTAAAAGGAAAGGAATGTATTGATTGGCTGACTAGGGCTGTTAAGTAGATCCGTCCTCTTTTTTTATGGTAGCTGAGAAGAGCAGGAAACAGAAGAGGTAAAAATAATGAAGAAACAGAAAAGAAATGTTAGGTAGCAGTTGGATGTGACTAGATGGAGAAGAGCAAAGGAGATCAGTAATGGACTGTGAGCGCTGGAACTGACGGGAGGAGAGAGGGTACTAGACCACAAAGTGACAGATTAACAGAGTTCTGCAGATGGGAAGGGCATGGGGACAGGGTGAGCGTGCAAATCACAGCTGTATTTCAGCACATGGTTCTGAAGTCTTCAGCCACACTTGCTGTATACTAGGTAAAATACGTCACTTCATCTGGTTCAACAGTTAGTACTTGGTGGGTGTGCGGTATAGATACAGAAGTAAAGAAATAAAGTTGTTCAGACCATGTATCATATTGTCTCCATTTCAGAGACCCATGAGGTTTAATTGAGTAATGTAATGTCAGTCGTATAATTTAACAGTGTTCAACATCATTAAGAAATTATGTTTAATTTATCTGTTTAAGAAAGGAAGGGTGTTTTTAATTCAGAATGGCTGATGATCCATTAGTGTAAAATAATGCATCTTAAAAAAAAAAAACTATTGAATGTTTTGTGCACTATCATTTATGAAATACTTTCTAGGTACTGCATTTAGCTAACTATTTCAGTTTTAAAGCTTAAGTTCATCACTTTGCTTTGATTTAAAATACTGAATAAAAATTGTACCACACTTTTCCTTATCATTCTTTGAATTTGCTACAGAAGAGGGTAGCAGATGACAGACTTCCTTACTCTTTTGCAGCTGAGTTAAAGACGATTTAGAGGTAACAGTACTGTGCTCCTTTCTCTGATATTCTTGTCTCCTTTTTTTGGAGAACAGTTCATTTTTGCGTGATAGATACTGTAGTATAGATAACAGAGATAATTTTTGCTGCAGAGAAAGATATCACTGTGAATACAGAACATTGAAGCAAAAATATTTATTGTATGTTTCCATTTCTTTATAGCAGATTAGATATTTATTTCAAGCGTAGTCTAGGTTGATAATATACTTAAGGTTGATTTGCTTAGAGGTTAGAGAGACGTTGATTAGACTGAGACTGTGAATCTGGGCCTCATAAGGCCCTTTAGTAGCTGATTAAAGGAATGAAAGCAGCTAATACCAACAGTGTAACTGCTAATGGCTGTGGATGTGGCTGGTTTTCCTATCCCTTGCTAATCACGTTGCCATCATGTGTGATACAGTCTAAGAAAACATCAGGGAAGATACTGTTATGGTTCAGCAGACACAGTATTTCTATTTAAAAAACAATTTAGAGTTAATATTCAGGGTAATGAAGGAGTGTGATACCCTTTTCATCCATAGAGTGTGACTTTGTGTCATGTACTTTGTTTAGAACATGTTAACAAGTTAGACTTGTGACCAAGATTATAACTCAAGGTAAAACAGTTTAAGAAACTGAGAAATTTGATTAATTGATAATTGAGATGTTCTCTTGACTTGAATTACCCCATTCTTGTTATCGTAGTTTTTGTCTAAACTGTGGAAATGACTCTTGTAGTAACTCAAGTGGTTTGGGAAATAACCATCTCAGTCAGTTTGGCTTAATACTCTTGAAAAGTTTGATTGTAATGAGAAATGGAGTTGGAGAAAGATAGGAATGAAGTCATGGTGGGGAGGGGCATAGGATGTGAGGAGAAGGGTTATATAGTTTGATAAGGAGTCTAGACTTGCCTCTGCAGGCAACAGAAACTGTTGAATGGTTTCTCTTGTCTCCTATGTAATGAAGAGTTTAACCTTGCCTCCAAAGAGGCCTAGCTTTTGCCCTTAGGTGCTGGACAGTGTGATTTAGAGTGAGGGCTGCCCATAGCCAGAAAGACTAGGTGACTTCGAATAGGAGCTTGGGTCCCTTGGTATCAGTCGATCTTGAAACAGATCGACCATATGGGCAGTTAATTGATCATGCGTATGTAATGGAGCCCCTGAAAAACTCTGAACACCATGTCTCCTGTAAGCTTTCCAGGTTGTCAAGTAGTCTATGCATATTATGAAAGACAGACAGCAAGAGCATAACATCCATAACTTCATGGTAGGGTTTCCCAGGTGGCTGAGTGTTAAAGAATCCACTTGCCAGTGCAGGAGACAGGTTTGATCCCTGGGTCAAGAAGTTTCCCTGGAGAAGGATATGTCAGCCAACTCGAGTGTTCTTGCCTGGAGAATACCATGGACAGAGGAGCCTGGTGGGCTACAGTCCCCCATGGGGTTGGAAAAGAGTCAGACAGCCCCCATGGGGGTTGGAAAAGAGTCAGACAGCCCCCATGGGGTTGGAAAAGAGTCAGACATGGCTTAGCGACTAAACAACGACAATGACACAACTTCACAGATAGAAGACATCAGAAACTCTGTTTGGTATCTTCTAAACTTTGTACCGTATGCTTTTTCCTTTCCCTGACTTGAATCTGTATTAATTTCTCTGTGATAAACAATAGACATGAGTATAAAAGTTTTTCAGTGAGTTATATAGTTCTTCCTAGTGAATTATCATACCTTAGTGGACTTTGGGAATCCTGTAAACTTGTAATTGGTATTAGAAGTGAAGGTGATCTCTTGTGTGAACTATGCATCTAACTCTATAGTCATCCAGAACGTTTCACATGTCCTTTCTCTGCTTCTTCCTCCATCTGATTAGGGACAAAAATGGCTTTAGCATTTAAAAGTAGGGCCAAATGAACTGATGATGTTGAAGTAACCTATCTTCTAGGATTGAGGCTCTTTGGAAGAGTATCAAGAATGTTATAACACAAATGTACCTAAACATGATAATATTCCCTGATATTTTCTAACTGCTATGGACTCAATTGCATTCTTTCAAAATTCTTATGTTGAAGCCCTAACTCCAGCAAAATAATTAAGGTTCACTGAGGTCATGTGGGTAGGATCCTGATCTAATAGGATTAGTGTCTTTCTCAGAAGAGACACCTTGAGATCTCACTTGATTTCTCTCTCTACAATGTTAGGACACAGCAACTAGGTGGTTGTCTAAAAGCCAAGAAGAAAGTTCTTATCAAAATCCAACCCTGCCAGACCTTGATCTGGCTAGAACTGTGAGAAAATAAAGTCCTATGTTTGAGTGAGCAGTATTTTGTTACAGCAGCTGAAGCAGACTGATAACACCAGATCATGACTCATCAGTGATTAGGTTTCATGTGCTCTAGTGCAGGAATGGTAGGAGTTCCATGAACTCAGTTTTCCATAGACCTACTTTTTTTTTTTTTCACTATTTATTTATTTATTTATTTATTTTTTGGCCACTTCTATTGGTCTTTCATTTATTTCCATCTTTGTTCTTTAGCCTGTTTGGGCCTCTCATCGTAGTGGCCTCTCTCACTGCAGAGCACCAGCTCCGGGCACATGCGCTCCAGAGCTCCTGCTCAGTAGTTGGGCACATGGGTCCAGCACCTCTGCGGCACGTGGAATCTTCCAAGGCCAGGGGTTGAACCAGCACCCGTTGCACTGCAGGGCGGTGTCCTTACCCATTGGACCACCAGGGAAGCCCTGAACCTCTCATCTTTTGGTTGCGTGGAACTTCATTTCCTGCTGTGAACTGAAAAATATTTCACTTCCTTTTTCTTGGCCACTTTTATTGGTCTTTCATTTATTTATTTTCATCCATCTTTGTTCTTTGGCCCGTGTAGGCCTCCCATCGCAGTGGGCTCTGTTGTGGTAGAGCACAAGCTCTGAGCGCATGCACTCCAGAGCTCCAGCTTGGTAGTTGGGCACATCTGTCCAGCCGCTCCACAGCACATGGGATCTTCCCAGACCAGGGATCCATCCGGTGCCCCTTGCACTGCAAGGCCGTGTCTTTACTCACTGGACCACCAGGAGAGCCCTAGAGGCTCTTTGGAAGAGTATCAAGAATGTTATAACACAAATGTACCTAAACATGATAATATTCCCTGATATTTTCTAACTGCTATGGACTCAATTGCATTCTTTCAAAATTCTTATGTTGAAGCCCTAACTCCAGCAAAATAATTAAGGTTCACTGAGGTCATGTGGGTAGGATCCTGATCTAATAGGATTAGTGTCTTTCTCAGAAGAGACACCTTGAGATCTCACTTGATTTCTCTCTCTACAATGTTAGGACACAGCAACTAGGTGGTTGTCTAAAAGCCAAGAAGAAAGTTCTTATCAAAATCCAACCCTGCCAGACCTTGATCTGGCTAGAACTGTGAGAAAATAAAGTCCTATGTTTGAGTGAGCAGTATTTTGTTACAGCAGCTGAAGCAGACTGATAACACCAGATCATGACTCATCAGTGATTAGGTTTCATGTGCTCTAGTGCAGGAATGGTAGGAGTTCCATGAACTCAGTTTTCCATAGACCTACTTTTTTTTTTTTTCACTATTTATTTATTTATTTATTTATTTTTTGGCCACTTCTATTGGTCTTTCATTTATTTCCATCTTTGTTCTTTAGCCTGTTTGGGCCTCTCATCGTAGTGGCCTCTCTCACTGCAGAGCACCAGCTCCGGGCACATGCGCTCCAGAGCTCCTGCTCAGTAGTTGGGCACATGGGTCCAGCACCTCTGCGGCACGTGGAATCTTCCAAGGCCAGGGGTTGAACCAGCACCCGTTGCACTGCAGGGCGGTGTCCTTACCCATTGGACCACCAGGGAAGCCCTGAACCTCTCATCTTTTGGTTGCGTGGAACTTCATTTCCTGCTGTGAACTGAAAAATATTTCACTTCCTTTTTCTTGGCCACTTTTATTGGTCTTTCATTTATTTATTTTCATCCATCTTTGTTCTTTGGCCCGTGTAGGCCTCCCATCGCAGTGGGCTCTGTTGTGGTAGAGCACAAGCTCTGAGCGCATGCACTCCAGAGCTCCAGCTTGGTAGTTGGGCACATCTGTCCAGCCGCTCCACAGCACATGGGATCTTCCCAGACCAGGGATCCATCCGGTGCCCCTTGCACTGCAAGGCCGTGTCTTTACTCACTGGACCACCAGGAGAGCCCTAGACCCACTTTAAAGTTGAGTCACCTGAAAATGCTCAAAAACTTGGAAGAAGTTGATCAGAAAGGTGTCAGAGAGGAGTTTTAGATTATATACCGTCTAAAATGATTGGGCAAAAAAGATGGTACATGAAAGTAGAAAAAAGAAGGAAAAATGGAGTGAAAGGTGATAGGTGATAGGATCTTTCCTGTAGGTTGGGTTATTGTCTGAATTTTATACAGGATGACTCTCAGTTTGCTTCTAGGATGCAACTAAGTTGGTTTCACTGGAGACAATTTTAGACCTCTTCCCTCCAGCATCAAAGCATTTTTGATCTATATCCTGTTCTTTCAGGATGTTTTCCTACTCTTTTCTAGATGGCTAATATGCTAAAATGTATTTCATAGGTAATTATGATAAGAGTATTTTTTTTGTTGTTATTTTTCAGTCATGTCCAAATCTTCGTGACCCCATGGATGGCGGCACAACAGGCTTCCTTGTCCTTCACTATCTCGTGGAACTTGCTCAAACTCATGTCCATTAAGTCAGTGATACCATTCAACAATCTCATCTTCTGTTACCCTCTTCTCTCTTGCCTTCAGTCTTTCTCAGCACCAGAGTCTTTTTCCAGTGAATCAGCTCTTTACATCAGGTGACCAAAGTACTGGAACTTCAGCATCAGTTCTTCCAGTGAATATTCAGGTTTGATTTCTTTTAGGATTGACCGGTTTGGTCTTTTTGCTGTCCAAGGGACTCTCATTATTATTATTATTATTTTTTTACAGGCATTATTTCATTATTTTGAACCAGTGTGAGTGATTATAATGGTGAAAATTTAATCTGCTATAAGAATACTGCAAGTACTTCTAAGAAAATAGATGATTCTATTTTATCATTGGAAACAGACTATTTATTTAAAACAGTTTATTTATCTTGAATATTTTTCTTCAATAAAAACCATGTACAATTATTTTTATCTAAGCATGCATATGTATTTGTGATTTTAACTATTCCAAGTTTTTTTAAAAATATACCCGCACATGGGATCTTCCCAGACCAGGGATCCATCCGGTGCCCCTTGCACTGCAAGGCCGTGTCTTTACTCACTGGACCACCAGGAGAGCCCTAGACCCACTTTAAAGTTGAGTCACCTGAAAATGCTCAAAAACTTGGAAGAAGTTGATCAGAAAGGTGTCAGAGAGGAGTTTTAGATTATATACCGCTAAAATGATTGGGCAAAAAAGATGGTACATGAAAGTAGAAAAAAGAAGGAAAAATGGAGTGAAAGGTGATAGGTGATAGGATCTTTCCTGTAGGTTGGGTTATTGTCTGAATTTTATACAGGATGACTCTCAGTTTGCTTCTAGGATGCAACTAAGTTGGTTTCACTGGAGACAATTTTAGACCTCTTCCCTCCAGCATCAAAGCATTTTTGATCTATATCCTGTTCTTTCAGGATGTTTTCCTACTCTTTTCTAGATGGCTAATATGCTAAAATGTATTTCATAGGTAATTATGATAAGAGTATTTTTTTTGTTGTTATTTTTCAGTCATGTCCAAATCTTCGTGACCCCATGGATGGCGGCACAACAGGCTTCCTTGTCCTTCACTATCTCGTGGAACTTGCTCAAACTCATGTCCATTAAGTCAGTGATACCATTCAACAATCTCATCTTCTGTTACCCTCTTCTCTCTTGCCTTCAGTCTTTCTCAGCACCAGAGTCTTTTTCCAGTGAATCAGCTCTTTACATCAGGTGACCAAAGTACTGGAACTTCAGCATCAGTTCTTCCAGTGAATATTCAGGTTTGATTTCTTTTAGGATTGACCGGTTTGGTCTTTTTGCTGTCCAAGGGACTCTCATTATTATTATTATTATTTTTTTACAGGCATTATTTCATTATTTTGAACCAGTGTGAGTGATTATAATGGTGAAAATTTAATCTGCTGTAAGAATACTGCAAGTACTTCTAAGAAAATAGATGATTCTATTTTATCATTGGAAACAGACTATTTATTTAAAACAGTTTATTTATCTTGAATATTTTTCTTCAATAAAAACCATGTACAATTATTTTTATCTAAGCATGCATATGTATTTGTGATTTTAACTATTCCAGTTAAAAATATATATAAGGCTTTTCTCCCCCTTTCTCTCTCTTTCAGTGAAGAAAGATTTAGAGCCAGGTCAAT
This sequence comes from Tragulus kanchil, assembly GCA_022376925.1. Classification (NCBI taxonomy): domain Eukaryota; kingdom Metazoa; phylum Chordata; class Mammalia; order Artiodactyla; family Tragulidae; genus Tragulus; species Tragulus kanchil. The sequence continues at coordinate 47,737,312 of JAIOJX010000004.1, read as the reverse complement.
CCCTAATACCAAAAATAATGAGTTTTTAAAGCTAATTTCTGTCTATTTTTAAAATCCAATGACAGTAGAAGAATGTAGCATTCCTACTTTGGTAAATTCGAAAGAAGCTCCTTCCCCACGTGGAAAATAAATTATTGCTGAATTGGAAAACAAGTAAGCAGCTTTGTCAGTAATGATGAGAATGAATGAATCTGGGAGTTAAGTGAGGCGCACTAGTTCACGGGGGATTTGAGTATATGTTGTCTATTGCTGTGTGACAAATTATCTTAAAATTTAGCAGCTTAAAATAAAGAACATCTGTTAACTCCATGGTCTCTTAGGGTAAGGAATTTAGGAGCTGCTTAGCTAGGTTCTTGTTCAGGATCTCTCACAGGGTTGCCGTCTAGGTGTCAGCTGGGCTCCAGTCACCTGTAGTTTGGGTGAGTCTGAGGGATCCGCTTCCCAGCACATGCATGTATCTGTTGGCAGAAAGCTTCACTCACTCACCACACAGGTCTGTCTCTTCATGGTGCTGCTCACAGCATGGTTTTCTTAGAGTGAATGATCTGAGAGAATGAGAGAGCACATAGGATGGAAGCCATAGTCTTTTATAACAGTCTCCGAAGTGTGATACTATCGCTTCTTCTGTTCACTGTTGGTCAGACACATCAGTTTTGGTTCGATGTGAGAGGGACTTCATGGGACCGTGAATGCAGGAGGTGGGAGGCTGACTCCCACTGACTGCCCCTCAACCTGCAGCGGTTCATGTCCTTCCCGCATGAACAGCACACTCACTGCTTCCCAAGGCCATCATGTGTCTCATTCTATTAGTTCATCATCTCAAAGTCCAGAACCTCACCATCCAAGTCAGGTTCAGGTGTAAAATGGAGTTCCTTAGGTGTAGCTCCTTAAGCATAGCTTCTTGAATACACTCCTTTCCACTTGCAATCTGCTCAGCCACTTCTTCCAACACATGACATACAGTGGTGGGTCAGGCACAGGTACCTGCTGTAGGCATTCTTGTTTCATAAGAGGGGAATGGGAGTACAATTATTTTTATCTAAGCATGCATATGTATTTGTGATTTTAACTATTCCAGTTAAAATATATATAAGGCTTTTCTCCCCCTTTCTCTCTCTTTCAGTGAAGAAAGATTTAGAGCCAGGTCAATCCCTAATACCAAAAATAATGAGTTTTTAAAGCTAATTTCTGTCTATTTTTAAAATCCAATGACAGTAGAAGAATGTAGCATTCCTACTTTGGTAAATTCGAAAGAAGCTCCTTCCCCACGTGGAAAATAAATTATTGCTGAATTGGAAAACAAGTAAGCAGCTTTGTCAGTAATGATGAGAATGAATGAATCTGGGAGTTAAGTGAGGCGCACTAGTTCACGGGGGATTTGAGTATATGTTGTCTATTGCTGTGTGACAAATTATCTTAAAATTTAGCAGCTTAAAATAAAGAACATCTGTTAACTCCATGGTCTCTTAGGGTAAGGAATTTAGGAGCTGCTTAGCTAGGTTCTTGTTCAGGATCTCTCACAGGGTTGCCGTCTAGGTGTCAGCTGGGCTCCAGTCACCTGTAGTTTGGGTGAGTCTGAGGGATCCGCTTCCCAGCACATGCATGTATCTGTTGGCAGAAAGCTTCACTCACTCACCACACAGGTCTGTCTCTTCATGGTGCTGCTCACAGCATGGTTTTCTTAGAGTGAATGATCTGAGAGAATGAGAGAGCACATAGGATGGAAGCCATAGTCTTTTATAACAGTCTCCGAAGTGTGATACTATCGCTTCTTCTGTTCACTGTTGGTCAGACACATCAGTTTTGGTTCGATGTGAGAGGGGACTTCATGGGACCGTGAATGCAGGAGGTGGGAGGCTGACTCCCACTGACTGCCCCTCAACCTGCAGCGGTTCATGTCCTTCCCGCATGAACAGCACACTCACTGCTTCCCAAGGCCATCATGTGTCTCATTCTATTAGTTCATCATCTCAAAGTCCAGAACCTCACCATCCAAGTCAGGTTCAGGTGTAAAATGGAGTTCCTTAGGTGTAGCTCCTTAAGCATAGCTTCTTGAATACACTCCTTTCCACTTGCAATCTGCTCAGCCACTTCTTCCAACACATGACATACAGTGGTGGGTCAGGCACAGGTACCTGCTGTAGGCATTCTTGTTTCATAAGAGGGGGAATGGGAGGCACAAAGGGATCACTGGTTCAGAGTAGTTCTCAAATCCAGATGGGCAACGTTGATTCCCACAAGCCTGGGAGTTATTCATGTTTTCATCTTTGCCATCTGCACTCCTGGTCTTACTGATGTTTTCATAAAATACAGTCAGTGTTTGCAGGTGGGTAGTTCTCTCTGTCTACTTCCTGCCAGTAAAATTGTAGGGTCCGGTGACCTCTCTTGATTTAAGATATATTAAATCTTTTCAATATTAAACTAAAGGATATATTATGAAATCCTTATACATCTTGTGGATATTCTGTGAATTCTATTGAGATTTATTTATTTAGACAAAAGCTACACCTTCCGATTTCCTTAAACTAAATCATTGTATGCTTCAGGCTCCTGCTTTGGCTTAGAGACAGTGCCCTCAAACTTTCTAGAAGCTTTTTGTTTGAGAGGATCAGTAAGGCACACTCTACTCTCTTTAGGAGGTCCTTTGTCTTACTGCCTGATATTCATAAGTTGTCATCTTTAATATATTACTAATATTTAACACAAGATTTTTTGTTTTACTCATCTTCATCTTTAAGCCATGTTTTTCTAATCATGTCCTAGATTTGCTCAGAAGATGTTTCTTAATTTTAGCACTATTTGTCTTCTGGAGAGGAGTTTTTTTTTTTTTTTTTTTTTTTAGAACAGTTCTAGGTTTACTGTAGAGTTGAGTGGAGAGTTTGGAGATTTCCCTTCTGCCTCCCGCCTCTTAGACTCACACAGTCATCCCTGCTATCAACATTCTGCACCAAGAGTGGTACATTTGTTGTAGTCAGTTAATCTGCACTGATACATCCTTATCACCCAAAGTCTGTAGTTTACATTAGGGTACCCTCTTGGTGTCATATATTCAGTGGGTTTGGACAAATGTATGATGATATGTATCTACCATTAGAGTATCATACAGAATAGTTTCACTGCCCTAAGAAATCCTCTCTAATAGAGGTGAATATGCCTATTCACCACTCCTTCCTCCCTAACCACTGGCAACCACTAGTCTTTTTTAGTCTTCGTACTTTTTCTTTTTCTGGAATATATATATAGTTGTTCTTGATCATTTGCCAAGTCGTGTCTGACCCCTTGTGGTCCCCATGGACTGCAACACACCAGGTCTTCCTCTCCGTCACCATCTCCTGGAGTTTGCCCAAGTTCGTGTCCATTGGATGATACCACCCAAGCATCTCACCTTCTGTCACCCTCTTTTCCTAATGCCTTCTGTCTTCCCACCATCAGGGTCTTTTCCAACAAGTTGGTTGTTGGCATCAGGGGACCAAAGTATTGGAGCTTTAACTTCAGCGTCAGTCCTTCCAATGAATATTCTGGGTTAATTTCCTTTAGGATTGACTAGTTTAATATCCTTGCAATTCAAGGGACTCTTAAGGGTCTTCTCCAGCACTACAGTTTGGAAGCATCAATTCTTTGGTGTTCTGTCTTCTTTATGGTCCACATCTCATATCCGTACAGGACTACTGGAAAGACCATGGCCTTGACTATATGGACCTTTGTTGGCAAAGTGATGTCTTTGGTGGTAAAGAATCCACCCGCCAAAGCAGGAGACACTGGTTCATTCCCTGGGTCAGGAAGATCCCCTGGTGGAAGAAATGGCAACCAGCTCTAGTATTCTTGCTTGGGGAGTCCCATGGCAGAGGAGGCTAGTGGGCTACATTCCATGGGGTCACTGGAATGAACTTGCATCTCCTGCATTGGCAGGTGGATTCTTTATCACTGAGTCACGTGGGACATGACTGAGCTTGCATACACATAATTACATATGAGCTTGAACATCTTTTTGTAAGCTTATTTTCCATCTGTTTATCTTCTTCTTTGGTGAGGGTGTCTGTTGAGGTCTTTTGCCCATTTTATTTTAAACTTTTTTTTCCTTGTTGTTTTTTTCTTGTTGTTGAGCTTTATGTATTTTGAATAAGATACCTTTATTAGATATGTCTTTTGAAAATATTTTTCTCAGTCTGTGACTTGCCTAGAGGTGAATATGGGGCCTATTTAAAAACCAATGCCCTAAGAAATCCTCTCTAATAGAGGTGAATATGCCTATTCACCACTCCTTCCTCCCTAACCACTGGCAACCACTAGTCTTTTTTAGTCTTCGTACTTTTTCTTTTTCTGGAATATATATATAGTTGTTCTTGATCATTTGCCAAGTCGTGTCTGACCCCTTGTGGTCCCCATGGACTGCAACACACCAGGTCTTCCTCTCCGTCACCATCTCCTGGAGTTTGCCCAAGTTCGTGTCCATTGGATGATACCACCCAAGCATCTCACCTTCTGTCACCCTCTTTTCCTAATGCCTTCTGTCTTCCCACCATCAGGGTCTTTTCCAACAAGTTGGTTGTTGGCATCAGGGGACCAAAGTATTGGAGCTTTAACTTCAGCGTCAGTCCTTCCAATGAATATTCTGGGTTAATTTCCTTTAGGATTGACTAGTTTAATATCCTTGCAATTCAAGGGACTCTTAAGGGTCTTCTCCAGCACTACAGTTTGGAAGCATCAATTCTTTGGTGTTCTGTCTTCTTTATGGTCCACATCTCATATCCGTACAGGACTACTGGAAAGACCATGGCCTTGACTATATGGACCTTTGTTGGCAAAGTGATGTCTTTGGTGGTAAAGAATCCACCCGCCAAAGCAGGAGACACTGGTTCATTCCCTGGGTCAGGAAGATCCCCTGGTGGAAGAAATGGCAACCAGCTCTAGTATTCTTGCTTGGGGAGTCCCATGGCAGAGGAGGCTAGTGGGCTACAGTCCATGGGGTCACTGGAATGAACTTGCATCTCCTGCATTGGCAGGTGGATTCTTTATCACTGAGTCACGTGGGACATGACTGAGCTTGCATACACATAATTACATATGAGCTTGAACATCTTTTTGTAAGCTTATTTTCCATCTGTTTATCTTCTTCTTTGGTGAGGGTGTCTGTTGAGGTCTTTTGCCCATTTTATTTTAAACTTTTTTTTCCTTGTTGTTTTTTTCTTGTTGTTGAGCTTTATGTATTTTGAATAAGATACCTTTATTAGATATGTCTTTTGAAAATATTTTTCTCAGTCTGTGACTTGCCTTTTCATCCCCTTGGCACAGTGTCTTTTTTAGAGCAAGGTGTGGCTCCTTTTTCTTTAACAGTTCTTTGGTTTTTCTCCAGTTTCTACTTTCCGTATAGTTCCATGGGGCACTAAAATTACCACCACTACCTAAGGACCCCTTCCTCAAGTTTCTAATAACATTAACTTTGCTTTCTTGCAGGTTCTCACCCACAGCTTTATAAAAGACCATGGTACTTCTGTTCATAGAGTCTTCAGGGGTGCTGTAGGCTTTCTGTAACACTCTTTTCAGATCCTTCTGCCTGGTTCCAAAGCCATTCTCACATTTAAGGTTTTAGTTATCACAGCATTCTGCTTGCAGGTACCAAAATTGATATCTATGGTTGCCCTAAAAGAAGTAGTTGCAGTACTGATTTCTATAAAACAAATCACATAATTGACTAAATGACAGCGCAGTTTGAAGTCATGATTCTAAAGAAAGGCTTGGACCTTGAGCATCAGGGTGGGTATGGATAGGCATATGCTGATGAAGCTAGGTACCTCAGGCCTTTAATTCTGTTGAACCTTTTTTGCCAGTAGAAGCAGCTCTTCTACCCTTTCCCAGGAGTCTGTTTTACCCTGAGTTGCCCACAGTGGATTGATGATCTACTTTCTAGCCATCTCCTATTTCCTCTAGTCCTATAATCAGACTTGAGGGTGAGGTAAAAATTTTAAACCACAGAGATATGTATGATTTTTTGTCAGTTTATATTTATAGAAGCCAGAGTCTTGTGTTTGAGTATGGATTCTAAGAATGTGGAATCAGATTAAAGGGATATACAGTTGCGTCAGGAAGCCATAGGGCTGGTGGTGGCAGTGGTTATGGTGATGTCAGGGAATCCTGAAAGGCTTATCCTGTTATGAGGATATTTCTAACACCTGAGTTAGAGAATGAGTGATAATGGGGACTTACATGTAAACCACGGTGTTGAGGACAGGAAATGAGTGGTTTTGGCAGTGTTATGGTGAATGTCAGGAATCCTGAAAGGCTTTAACCTCACATTGGATTTTATTTTAAACTTTTTTTTCCTTGTTGTTTTTTTCTTGTTGTTGAGCTTTATGTATTTTGAATAAGATACCTTTATTAGATATGTCTTTTGAAAATATTTTTCTCAGTCTGTGACTTGCCTTTTCATCCCCTTGGCACAGTGTCTTTTTTAGAGCAAGGTGTGGCTCCTTTTTCTTTAACAGTTCTTTGGTTTTTCTCCAGTTTCTACTTTCCGTATAGTTCCATGGGGCACTAAAATTACCACCACTACCTAAGGACCCCTTCCTCAAGTTTCTAATAACATTAACTTTGCTTTCTTGCAGGTTCTCACCCACAGCTTTATAAAAGACCATGGTACTTCTGTTCATAGAGTCTTCAGGGGTGCTGTAGGCTTTCTGTAACACTCTTTTCAGATCCTTCTGCCTGGTTCCAAAGCCATTCTCACATTTAAGGTTTTAGTTATCACAGCATTCTGCTTGCAGGTACCAAAATTGATATCTATGGTTGCCCTAAAAGAAGTAGTTGCAGTACTGATTTCTATAAAACAAATCACATAATTGACTAAATGACAGCGCAGTTTGAAGTCATGATTCTAAAGAAAGGCTTGGACCTTGAGCATCAGGGTGGGTATGGATAGGCATATGCTGATGAAGCTAGGTACCTCAGGCCTTTAATTCTGTTGAACCTTTTTTGCCAGTAGAAGCAGCTCTTCTACCCTTTCCCAGGAGTCTGTTTTACCCTGAGTTGCCCACAGTGGATTGATGATCTACTTTCTAGCCATCTCCTATTTCCTCTAGTCCTATAATCAGACTTGAGGGTGAGGTAAAAATTTTAAACCACAGAGATATGTATGATTTTTTGTCAGTTTATATTTATAGAAGCCAGAGTCTTGTGTTTGAGTATGGATTCTAAGAATGTGGAATCAGATTAAAGGGATATACAGTTGCGTCAGGAAGCCATAGGGCTGGTGGTGGCAGTGGTTATGGTGATGTCAGGGAATCCTGAAAGGCTTATCCTGTTATGAGGATATTTCTAACACCTGAGTTAGAGAATGAGTGATAATGGGGACTTACATGTAAACCACGGTGTTGAGGACAGGAAAGATGAAGTAATGCCCCTTGTTCCCTCGGAACATTAGGTGTAATGTTTTATCACTTGCGGTTTTATTAGTTAATGATCTTTCTCACTAGACCAAGCTGTTCAGTTGTGAGGACCATTTATTTTTTTGTAACAGCATGAGAAGCAGCAAACATTATATGCCAGGTATTGTTCTGAGAACCTAACAGACATTGGTTCATTTGAGCCCCACAGCTATCCTTTAAGTAGGTACTAATGTAAAGTGCATTTTTTTTTTTAGATGTGGAAACAAGGTTACTGTTTTGAGGGTTCTCAAGACCACCCTTAGGTTTGATGATTTGCTGGCAGAGCTCCCGGAACTCAGAAAAGCTATTAAATTCACACTTTCAGCTTATTACAGTGAAAGGGTACAGATTAAAAACAGCAAGTGGAAAAACCTCACAGGGCTGAGTCCAGGAGAGACTAGGTACTAGTTTCCACTTGTCCTCTCAAAAGTCCTACAGAAAGTGCTTCATTCTCTCAGTGACAATAGTGACAAGTGCAAAATGTTAGCAACCAAGGTAGTTCCCCTGAGCCTTGGTGTCCAGAGTGTTTTTTGATTGTTAGTCACATAGGCGTTGGGGGCTTCTCTGGTGGCTCAGTGGTAAAGAATCTGTCTGCCAGTGCAGGAGATAAGGCTTCTGTCCCTGAATCAGAGAAGGAAACAGCAACTCACTCCAGTATTCTTGCTTAGAGAATTCCATGGACACAGAAGCTGGAGCTGCAAAAGTTAGACAGTTATTTAGCAACTAAATAACAACAACAACAAGCCATGACCAACTCAGTCTCCAGCCCCGACAGAGATCAGTCTGATACAGCATGCCACAGGATCCAGGGAATAAAAACATGCATCCACCGTAGATCGTATGGTTAGTATAAATTGCATGACATGACTCAAGACGTCAGGCTTACAAGGATATGGGCATGATACTCTCAGGACTTACAGGTTACATCCCACAAACCAGTCAAGGGCTAGTCCTTTCTTTAGAATGTCCAGGTTTTAGATATCCCAAACCTGTTGAGTTAACCTTTTACTGCACACCTGGGTTTAAGTACCTTGCCCTGGGTATTATATAGAATAAATATAAAAGTTTTAGAGTTAAAGTGTAAGTACAGGCATGCTGGCTCTAGTTTCAAATGTCTAACCATATGTTCTACCTCTTTCTGGCACAGCTTCTCTCAAACACAGAACCTGATATGTTTGAGGCATTTGATAGATTTTTATTAAGTGAATGAATGAAAGAGTGATAGGAAACTATAGGCTGGGTGTGCTGATTCAGTAAAGGTCATTAGTTTTAGAGCTTTTTCATGAAATATGAGATATTTATATCTGCTCCCCAGCTCTCTGAAGTCTGTTTAAGTTATTAGACACTCATTGAAGGTCAGCTTTAAGTCTCTTTTTTGCTGTTTTCATGTGTGTAAATATTGCTCAGTTGACTTGAATAGTAGGATTAGAATTCTAATTATTTCTAATGTACTAAAGTATATGGCTGCTTGAAATTTCAATATGTAGTGCTATTTTTCTGGTTTATAGTGTTATGAATTCCTTAATGACTGTTACAGTTATAGCTAAAGCTGAATACTTGTATTATTTAGGTTATTTTTCTATTTGTATTTGCTAACTTCTCTAGGAATAAATAACAAGATTTGGTTGAAATTAACAAAATAATCCCTCCTCAAGTAATAGGTAATAAATTTATCATATTATTTTGTACCCAGAGTATATCATTCTGCATGGAATGAGTACTACAACAACATTTAAAGCATTTAGGGAAATAGAATAAATCATTCCAATTACCATTTATTTTTGCATTTTTTTTTTGCACTGTGTATTTTTACATTTTAAAAATCTCATTTTTACCTGTTGCAACTTTATTTTTTTTTATTTTTTTTTTTAAAGATTTATTTATTTATTTATTTATTTTGGGCGGGAGTCGGGTTGGGGAGGGAGGGGAGTGGGCGGGCCACTTCTATTGGTCTTTCATTTCTCCATTTTCATCCGTCTTTGTTCTTTGGCTCCTGTGGGCTTCCCATTGCAGTGGCATCTGTCACTGCAGAGCTCCGGCTCTGGGCACATGCACTCCAGAGCTCTGGCTCAGTAATTGGACACATAGGTCCAGCCGCTCCACGGCACGTGGGATCTTCCCAGGCCAGGGTTCGAACCAGCGCCCCCTGCACTGCAAGGCGGTGTCCTTACCCACTGGACCACCAGGGGAAGCCCCTGTTGCAACTTTATTAAGGTATAATTGAAGTTCAATAAACTGTACATTATTAAAGTATATAATTAAATGTTTTAAAGCATACATCCTTGAAATTATTGTCACAATCAAGATAAGGAGTATTTTTGCTACCTTCAAATGTTTTCTTCTGCCATTTTCCGTTGGTCATTTGTATGTCTTCTATCAAGAAGTTGCTGTTAAATCTTTTGCCTACTTTTAAATTTGGTTGTCTTATTGTTGACTTATAAGAAGTTTATTTTTTCCAAATATTTGGAAATATTCTTCTGAATATTTTCTCCAGTCTGTTACTTCTTTTTCATTTTCTTATTGTTATTTTTTGAAGAGCAAGCATTTTTAATATTAACGAGGCACAACTTATCAGTTGTTTTCCTTTTATGATATGTGAGGTTTTTGGTTGTTGTTATAAGAAAACTTTGCCTACTCTAAGGTTCCAAAGATTTTCTCCTGTGTTTTCTTTAAATTTTTATTACTTAGGTGTTATAGTCATGTCTCTGATCTATGTTGAGTAAGTTTTTATATGTGATGTGAGGTAAGAATGGGTTTTATCTTTTCCAAAGAGATTATTAAAATGAATCAACGTCATGTTGATTTCTCCTCATAGCTATGTATATTGACTTCAAAGGGGGAGGATTTGATTATCTTTTAAAAAACAATATTCTAAATTATTTAAAGCATTTAGGGAAATAGAATAAATCATTCCAATTACCATTTATTTTTGCATTTTTTTTTTGCACTGTGTATTTTTACATTTTAAAAATCTCATTTTTACCTGTTGCAACTTTATTTTTTTTTATTTTTTTTTTTAAAGATTTATTTATTTATTTATTTATTTTGGGCGGGAGTCGGGTTGGGGAGGGAGGGGAGTGGGCGGGCCACTTCTATTGGTCTTTCATTTCTCCATTTTCATCCGTCTTTGTTCTTTGGCTCCTGTGGGCTTCCCATTGCAGTGGCATCTGTCACTGCAGAGCTCCGGCTCTGGGCACATGCACTCCAGAGCTCTGGCTCAGTAATTGGACACATAGGTCCAGCCGCTCCACGGCACGTGGGATCTTCCCAGGCCAGGGTTCGAACCAGCGCCCCCTGCACTGCAAGGCGGTGTCCTTACCCACTGGACCACCAGGGGAAGCCCCTGTTGCAACTTTATTAAGGTATAATTGAAGTTCAATAAACTGTACATTATTAAAGTATATAATTAAATGTTTTAAAGCATACATCCTTGAAATTATTGTCACAATCAAGATAAGGAGTATTTTTGCTACCTTCAAATGTTTTCTTCTGCCATTTTCCGTTGGTCATTTGTATGTCTTCTATCAAGAAGTTGCTGTTAAATCTTTTGCCTACTTTTAAATTTGGTTGTCTTATTGTTGACTTATAAGAAGTTTATTTTTTCCAAATATTTGGAAATATTCTTCTGAATATTTTCTCCAGTCTGTTACTTCTTTTTCATTTTCTTATTGTTATTTTTTGAAGAGCAAGCATTTTTAATATTAACGAGGCACAACTTATCAGTTGTTTTCCTTTTATGATATGTGAGGTTTTTGGTTGTTGTTATAAGAAAACTTTGCCTACTCTAAGGTTCCAAAGATTTTCTCCTGTGTTTTCTTTAAATTTTTATTACTTAGGTGTTATAGTCATGTCTCTGATCTATGTTGAGTAAGTTTTTATATGTGATGTGAGGTAAGAATGGGTTTTTATCTTTTTCCAAAGAGATTATTAAAATGAATCAACGTCATGTTGATTTCTCCTCATAGCTATGTATATTGACTTCAAGTGTCATGTGTAGGGCAGGTAGCTTACCCATGTGTCCACAGTTCACTTTGTAATAAACTTATAAGCAAAGCCAATCAGAGATTATATTTTATTTGTCTTACCAACACTAAGCTCTCAGTTTATTTTATGGTAAAAGTGGGTATTGATAAGGTACGTCTTCCCAGGTGGCTCAGTGGTAAAGAAACTGCCTGCCAGTCCAGGAGGTAGAGGAGATGTGGGTTTGATCTCTGGGTTAGAAAGATTCCCTGAAGAAGAAAAGGGCAACCCTCTCCAGTATTATTGGCTGGAGAATTCCATGAACAAAGGAGCTTGGCAGGCTATAGTTCATGGAGTCGCAGAGTTGGACATGACTGAACAACTAACACTTTGAGTTTCATAAAACATTAACATTCAATGGAAAATTAAGATGTGGATAGGTTAGATAATGTGGTCTTTGATTTATTTTGTTCATTAATTTATTATTCAGTGAACTTTGGGAAACACTGTTATTCTGTTTGCCGTACATATAAGGCAGATTGTTGAGAAGAGCTCTAGAGTTGTAAGTCTAACTTGTAGTTTGCACTTAATTCTCCTCTCCTGAAATGGACCTTTCATATTTTTTAGTGAGAAATGTTTAGAGGGAAGACGGAACACCATCCTCATTTCTCAGTACATTTTAGTCAGTGATTTTTCTACTCTCTTCTATTCACCTGACATTGAATTTCAAGTGGTGGGAATGGAAGATTTTCATGTCAGATTTTGTTGCATTCAAAAGTTTACATACTGTTTAATGTGGTTTGAAATCTTGTGGTTCTTCCTTTTCCCATTTGTGAGCTAGTTTGCCTGTGTCTGTCCCATGTGTAAAATCTGTGTAAATAAAACAATTGGAATTATTTGCATATTGACTTTAAGGTGAAAACTACAGTGATATTTAAGGGAGAATGCCTTTTCTTTTTTCTGTTGTTGCCATTTTCTCATTAGATCAGTATTGACTTCAATTGGTCCGTATGACTTTTAAAAGATCATATATCCAATTTCATAGTGTTTTGCATTTTTTTTCAGAATTCGAGTGTTATTTTGAAGAAGTTTTTATATGTGATGTGAGGTAAGAATGGGTTTTTATCTTTTTCCAAAGAGATTATTAAAATGAATCAACGTCATGTTGATTTCTCCTCATAGCTATGTATATTGACTTCAAGTGTCATGTGTAGGGCAGGTAGCTTACCCATGTGTCCACAGTTCACTTTGTAATAAACTTATAAGCAAAGCCAATCAGAGATTATATTTTATTTGTCTTACCAACACTAAGCTCTCAGTTTATTTTATGGTAAAAGTGGGTATTGATAAGGTACGTCTTCCCAGGTGGCTCAGTGGTAAAGAAACTGCCTGCCAGTCCAGGAGGTAGAGGAGATGTGGGTTTGATCTCTGGGTTAGAAAGATTCCCTGAAGAAGAAAAGGGCAACCCTCTCCAGTATTATTGGCTGGAGAATTCCATGAACAAAGGAGCTTGGCAGGCTATAGTTCATGGAGTCGCAGAGTTGGACATGACTGAACAACTAACACTTTGAGTTTCATAAAACATTAACATTCAATGGAAAATTAAGATGTGGATAGGTTAGATAATGTGGTCTTTGATTTATTTTGTTCATTAATTTATTATTCAGTGAACTTTGGGAAACACTGTTATTCTGTTTGCCGTACATATAAGGCAGATTGTTGAGAAGAGCTCTAGAGTTGTAAGTCTAACTTGTAGTTTGCACTTAATTCTCCTCTCCTGAAATGGACCTTTCATATTTTTTAGTGAGAAATGTTTAGAGGGAAGACGGAACACCATCCTCATTTCTCAGTACATTTTAGTCAGTGATTTTTCTACTCTCTTCTATTCACCTGACATTGAATTTCAAGTGGTGGGAATGGAAGATTTTCATGTCAGATTTTGTTGCATTCAAAAGTTTACATACTGTTTAATGTGGTTTGAAATCTTGTGGTTCTTCCTTTTCCCATTTGTGAGCTAGTTTGCCTGTGTCTGTCCCATGTGTAAAATCTGTGTAAATAAAACAATTGGAATTATTTGCATATTGACTTTAAGGTGAAAACTACAGTGATATTTAAGGGAGAATGCCTTTTCTTTTTTCTGTTGTTGCCATTTTCTCATTAGATCAGTATTGTACTTCAATTGGTCCGTATGACTTTTAAAAGATCATATATCCTTTATATTTTTCATACAGATGTTTATGCAGTCCTGGTGTTTTCTGGTCTGCTTTGCATTTCAGAATATTCTGAAGTCCTAAAATTAGTTTGAAACTTAGAAAAAGATAGAAATTTCTTTTCAAACTTATGCCACGTATTTGAACTCAGCTTTACCAGATCCCTAAACTATTGTATTAGGCATTAGCCAAACTGATAATGAAGTGATACTGGTTTTCCATATGGCTATTATTTTTAGTGTGCATTGCTTCCATTTGAATGAAGATATGACTATATATATATTATATAAACTGTGTTTCTGTGTCTTCCACTGTCATTTCTTTCTGAAGAAAACCTTGACTATATCATGTAAATCCTACCATATCCTGTAGTATCAATATTTTTTATTTAAGTAATTAATCTGTATTAGCTAATAGGTTTCACTTGAAAGAATGTCATTTAGTGTTACTTGCTTAATAAAATTGTGTAGATACAGTTTCAAAAATAAAGAACTTATTTATTTAATTTTTGACCACACAGCCTAGCATGTGGAGTCTTAAGTTCACCAACCAGGATCAAACCCATACCCTTTGGAGTCCTAACCACTGGACCACCAGGGAATTCCCAGAGACTCATTTTTGCATTGAATATCTTTCCTTTCTTTATTTTTGGGAAATGTTGTTTGCTTAATTAGGCTTTGGTCATTTTATAAACAAGCCCTGTTCAGGTCAACATTTAATGAACCTATAATATGTAACACATGTCAGTATGAGTAAGATAACCCCTATCTTCTGAGAGTTAGTATGGCCTGTATACAACTAACAATAATATGAAATTGTTATTCTTTAGTCACGTCTGACTGTCTTGTGACCCCATCAGCTGTAGCCCACCAGGCTCCTTCTGTCCATGGGATTTCCCAGGCAAGAATACTAGAGTGGCTTGCCATTTCCTTCTCCAGGGAGTCTTCCCAACCCTGGGATCAAACCCTAGTCTCTTGCATTGCAGGTGGATTCTTTACCACTGAATCACGTGGAAAGCCCCTAACATAAAATGTGAGATGTACTCAGGGAGCACACTATTTTAGGAGAATGTTTTTGTAGTAGTGAATGAGAAATGTTTCAGAGTGGAAATGTTTTGTATCTTAAATTTAAGCTTCATTTAGAAAAAATTAAGCAGTAAATTTTCTTATGAAAACATGGAAAAAATCTTAGCAAAATTGAATTACACGTTTTAGTTAAGATTTCTATAAAAATAAGAAAAAATTCTTCTTTAGAGAGTATTAGACTGTAATCATAAAAATATATTTCTCTCAGAGCCCAACTACCTTTTGTTTTCTCTAAATGTGGAACCTATAGAAATCGCAGCATAATTTTTAAAGCTTTGGTCATTTATGCCTGCTTTAGTTAATTCAGCCTTGAAATGTGATGTACATATTCACTTACAGAATTACAAAGCTGTTGGTTCCCTTACTTATTGAGATGTTTTACTGCTTGAGACTTGTTTTCAATTTCTGCGAAACATTTCAGTAAGGGGGGCGTTTTTCCTATGCATTCCCTAATTATAAAACTTTAGTTTTTGGTTTATTGTTGACAAATAAATACATTTAATATTTTCCAGTTAATATTTTCTACTCATTTTAAAAAACATATGATTATTAGCTAGGTATAAAATCTAAAATATATAAATGAAGGACCAAGTATTTGCTTCATAAAATTAAAAAAATAATTATACTGCAGAGGTCCTGAGATAGTGAATTTCCATGTAAATTAAAAATATAAACTTTTGGCATAAGTATCTGAATTATACTCTTTTCATGTTTGTTGTGACCAGCTTACTTTTGGAAATCATTTTCGTAGTTTAGGTATTCCGTATTCAATAGAACATCTTGTCAGATGAAGAGTTTCTATGCTTTTCAGAGTTTACACTCCATTTCTTGCTTTTGTTCTGAATGATCCTTATTCAAAACTGATAGTTTTGCTGGCTCACTGATTGAATCACAGTAGGATTCTTGAGTTTAAGAAGGCAGTTCCAAAATATTGATTGTATAAGGAATCATTTTTAAACAGGAAGAGATGTTAGGTTTGGAATTTTTCAGGATTTTACCTAAACCTGGTGTCCGTTGTTTAATATATAATCACTGAGAATATAGAATTGTGAAAGAGCCCACTTCTGTGCCCTTCCGATTCTATGATTTTATGTTTTGAATATTGATTTAAAATTCTATTAAATAATATAATTGGACTTAAAGGGCCAGCCCAGTAGGCTTGAAGCTTACTTTGGGATCCTTATAATATGTGTGAGTGTTTGTGTGTGTGTGTGTGTGTATGTTAAACTTGGTTTACATGAACAAATACTAAAATATCTAAATATATTCCTTAAAACCAAAACCAAAACCCAAACCCATCAGCCACTTGACGAACAATGGCACAGACTTACAGTAGCTCTGCCAACTTATAAATAGTAGGATTTCCAGTGTCTACCTGAGGCCTAAGTAGTGCCTGAGGTCTTATATTAAAATCTGTGGATAGTATTTCAAATGAACACAATTCAGTCTTATTTAAAATCAAGGGTAGGCCTTTAAATATATACTCAGACTAAACATTGGTGCTAATTCTTTGTTAGTTCAGGCAGCTTTATAATTTTCTTGCTGCTAATTTGTATACCAATAAAGGACAGTTGAATCAACATCTGTTTTTCGGTGAAAGGAAGTTTAACTCTTGTGCAGAAAAAGCAGTATTTTCAGCGTTTGTCATTTAAACAAATAGAAATGAGTTTAACAAAATTTTATTTTCAGACAAAGCACCCAACAAAATGCTTTATTCTTGTTTTATTCTCATTTTAATATCAAGTCCTCCCTCCAGTGGCTGTTACAGCATTTTCCTTTTTCACCTTATTTTAGGAAGAAAAAAACAAACAAAAAAAAAAAACAGGAAAAGTTAGGATTTTTTTTTTTCTCAAAATTAAAGCCCCTATTTGTGTCGTGTTGAAAGACTGGCCTATGATCTTCAGTGGAAAATAGTCTTTTGTGACTAAATGAGCCTATCTTTTGAGAGTCAAGGGGACAGATAGGTCATTCTGAAAGGAAATCTTAGTCCTCATTTTTTATTTTCAAGTTGCTTGTAACTGCCCCAATGCCAGCATTTAAAAGTTTTAATTGCTTTCATATCTTCAAAGGCAAATTTTACTTGTCATACTCACTAATGGCAATTACCAAGCAAAAACCAAAAGCATAATAGTTTATGTCCATAGTTGTATTCTCAAATACTTTAGTATAAATTATTGGGATATTATTCTTAATACAATCTTTAAACATACTTATAGTTTATCTTTTTAAATAGTTACTACAAAAGCTTTTGAGAATATCAGTTTTGTTCAGAATATTAGTTGCATTTCAAAATAGGCAAGGGTTTTAGTAATATCATATTTTATTGATATATAGCTGCTTGGAAGTTTACTCAATACTTGTTTATCCTTTTCCCTGATAACAACTTCTTAGCTTTATTCACCAAATGGAACCCCCAAATTTCTGACTAAATGTATAGGACTGTACTCCTAACATTATGTTTAAGAAAAATACCCTAGAGAACAATTTATTGAAGACAGTGTTACTAAAATTAATTGTTATTCCTTTTAGTGTTTTTCTTTATCATTTATTAAAAAATATGTTGCTGATAAAAAAACCCACACAGGCCCTGGTTGTATGTAGTCTTTTTAGTGTATAGTGTATATGTAATCTATGTACACTATCAACAATTTACATTGACTCATTGTATTTCCTACCACCTTCCTAGTCATAATCCCTGTTCTGAATTTTGTGTTTTTCGCTTGATTTTTTGAAGTTTTATCACCTAATCTGTGATACCAGCAAATTGTTTTAATTCATTTTAAATGGTATTACAATAAGTCTTTTTTTTTTTTTTTTCTGATTTTTTGTTGTTGAGCCATTATTATTTTGGAGAAGAATCTTAAGAGTCTTTTTGGACAGCATGAAGATCAAACCAGTCAGTCCTAAATGAAATCAACCCTGAACATTGGAAGAACTGATGCGAAAGCTGAAGGTCCATACTTTGGCCACCTGATGCAAAGAGCCAACTCATTGGAAAGACCCCGATGATAGGAAAGGTGGAACACAAAAGGATGCAAAATGAAGAAAATGATGGACCTGAATTTGAGTCAAGGGGACAGATAGGTCATTCTGAAAGGAAATCTTAGTCCTCATTTTTATTTTCAAGTTGCTTGTAACTGCCCCAATGCCAGCATTTAAAAGTTTTAATTGCTTTCATATCTTCAAAGGCAAATTTTACTTGTCATACTCACTAATGGCAATTACCAAGCAAAAACCAAAAGCATAATAGTTTATGTCCATAGTTGTATTCTCAAATACTTTAGTATAAATTATTGGGATATTATTCTTAATACAATCTTTAAACATACTTATAGTTTATCTTTTTAAATAGTTACTACAAAAGCTTTTGAGAATATCAGTTTTGTTCAGAATATTAGTTGCATTTCAAAATAGGCAAGGGTTTTAGTAATATCATATTTTATTGATATATAGCTGCTTGGAAGTTTACTCAATACTTGTTTATCCTTTTCCCTGATAACAACTTCTTAGCTTTATTCACCAAATGGAACCCCAAATTTCTGACTAAATGTATAGGACTGTACTCCTAACATTATGTTTAAGAAAAATACCCTAGAGAACAATTTATTGAAGACAGTGTTACTAAAATTAATTGTTATTCCTTTTAGTGTTTTTCTTTATCATTTATTAAAAATATGTTGCTGATAAAAAAACCCACACAGGCCCTGGTTGTATGTAGTCTTTTTAGTGTATAGTGTATATGTAATCTATGTACACTATCAACAATTTACATTGACTCATTGTATTTCCTACCACCTTCCTAGTCATAATCCCTGTTCTGAATTTTGTGTTTTTCGCTTGATTTTTTGAAGTTTTATCACCTAATCTGTGATACCAGCAAATTGTTTTAATTCATTTTAAATGGTATTACAATAAGTCTTTTTTTTTTTTTTTTCTGATTTTTTGTTGTTGAGCCATTATTATTTTGGAGAAGAATCTTAAGAGTCTTTTTGGACAGCATGAAGATCAAACCAGTCAGTCCTAAATGAAATCAACCCTGAACATTGGAAGAACTGATGCGAAAGCTGAAGGTCCATACTTTGGCCACCTGATGCAAAGAGCCAACTCATTGGAAAGACCCCGATGATAGGAAAGGTGGAACACAAAAGGAGCTGGGGGCAGCAGAGAATGAGATGGTTAGATGGTATATCATCCACTTGATGGACCTGAATTTGAGCAAATTATGGGAGATGGTGGAGGGACAGAGGAGCCTGGCATTTTACAGTCTAAGAGGTTGCAAAGAGTCAGACGTGACTTCTGAACAGCAGCAGATTTTGGAACATTCATCTGTTTTGTGGTATGATTGTGGCTCATTCACTTTCACTGCCTTATACTGTTCATTCTGTTAGTATACTACAGTGTATCTCCCCTGCTTTAACTGGAGAACAGTCTTTTCCAGTTGTGGTGGCCAGTTTCTAGGATGGCCTCCAGTGTTCTTATTTCTTAATATTCATGCCTTTGGGTAGACCTTTCCTACATTGAATATTGTTGCCCTCTGGGCCAGTAGAATATTGAGGAAGTGATGGTGAGAATTTTACATGTTCTTCTTGATTTCCTGGCTGGCTCTCTGAAGAGGACCAGAAGCCATGGCATAGTGATATTCAAGCAGACCTGTGAAGCAGTCCATGTGTGGAAATACTGAGGCTTCTAGAAACAACCCAGTACCAGTAATTCACCTATATGAGAGAGTTACCTCTAGCCTCTGTCAGATCTTCAAATGGTTATAGACTTGTCAGTTTATCTTGACTGCAATCTCATGAATCTGAACCAGAATCTCCAAAATGAGCTGCTTCCAAATTTCTCACCCATAAGAACTGCAGGAGATTGTAAATGTTGTTTTTGGCAACTACATTTTGAGGTAATTTGTCATGCCGGTATAGATAAGGAATAAACTAGTTTTTTTGATGATATGAACATTTTCTTGAACATTTTTATATGTATCTTCTGATACCCGTATACAAGACCAAGTAGTGGAACAAGGTGTGAGATTGCTGAGCTGAGATTATCAAAATGTTTGACCTGGGTATCTTATGCCTATTTTTTTTTTTAAAGTGGTTATATTAGTACATGTTTTGGTCAGCACTATGAATAAAAGTCTCCATTATATCTAGTTCTTTTTAAACTTTGAGTATTGTCACTTCTTAATCTTTTCTAGTTTAATGAGTGTAAAATAATATCTTTTTTGTAAATATCTATTAATAAATTTTATTTGTTGGGACTTCCCTGGCAGTTCATTTGTTAAGACTCTGCACATCTTCTGCAGGGGGAAGGGGTTCAGTCCTTGGTTGGGGAACTGAGATCCCTTGTGCTCCTCAGTGTGGCTAAAATAAAATAAAATAAAATAATAGAAAACAAATTCAACCTTTGTTTTAAAAAAACTGTATTTCCTGCCCCAGGATCAAATCAGTAGTCTCCCATATTTTCCCCTAAAAAGTTTAAAGTTTTGATTTTTGCGTGTTTATCCTTAATCCATTCAAAATTGATGTCTGTCTTTGAAATGGGTACCAGATTTTGTTTTTTACGCCTTAACCAGTTGTTCCAATTATTGAAAAGTCCATGGTTTGCTCGGTGATATGTCAGCATCATCTGTGTCACACAGATCTGTTACATGGATCTGCTTTGGAGTTTTATTCTATTGGTCAACTTGTCTCATCTAATACTGTCTTAATTACTATGAAATCTGATGAGAAAGTCTTCTTGCCTATTCTTTTTAAGGAGCATCTTACTTTTCTTGGCCAAACTGCTTCCAGATAAATTTTTGAATTTGTTTTCAAGACTTGCGGGAAAAACTCTTGGATTTGAGTGGATTTGTATCGAATCCATTTATCCATTAAAGGAAATTTGATATCCTTATGGTATTATGTCATTCTGTTCCATAAACATGGTAAGTTTCTTCATGTATTTCAGTCTTTGCTAGTAACATTTTATTATTTCTGCACATAGTTTTAACATACCTTTTATTAGATCTAGTCTTATTATGTAATTTAATTTTTGTTGTCAAAAATATCTTTTTAAAAAATCATACTTTATGACTGATTGTTGCTGGTATTTATAAATATACTTTACTTATATATATAAATTGCTTTAGTTATCTTGCTAAATTCTCTTTTTTATTCCTAATAATTTAGAGACTCTTATTTTTAAAAAGCTTGTTTCTTGATTTTGTTGTTGTTTGTTGTTATCTAAAAGGTAATCATATCATCTGCAAATAATGGTAATTTTCTTTTAAACTTTGAGTATTGTCACTTCTTAATCTTTTCTAGTTTAATGAGTGTAAAATAATATCTTTTTTGTAAATATCTATTAATAAATTTTATTTGTTGGGACTTCCCTGGCAGTTCATTTGTTAAGACTCTGCACATCTTCTGCAGGGGGAAGGGGTTCAGTCCTTGGTTGGGGAACTGAGATCCCTTGTGCTCCTCAGTGTGGCTAAAATAAAATAAAATAAAATAATAGAAAACAAATTCAACCTTTGTTTTAAAAAAACTGTATTTCCTGCCCCAGGATCAAATCAGTAGTCTCCCATATTTTCCCCTAAAAAGTTTAAAGTTTTGATTTTTGCGTGTTTATCCTTAATCCATTCAAAATTGATGTCTGTCTTTGAAATGGGTACCAGATTTTGTTTTTTACGCCTTAACCAGTTGTTCCAATTATTGAAAAGTCCATGGTTTGCTCGGTGATATGTCAGCATCATCTGTGTCACACAGATCTGTTACATGGATCTGCTTTGGAGTTTTATTCTATTGGTCAACTTGTCTCATCTAATACTGTCTTAATTACTATGAAATCTGATGAGAAAGTCTTCTTGCCTATTCTTTTTAAGGAGCATCTTACTTTTCTTGGCCAAACTGCTTCCAGATAAATTTTTGAATTTGTTTTCAAGACTTGCGGGAAAAACTCTTGGATTTGAGTGGATTTGTATCGAATCCATTTATCCATTAAAGGAAATTTGATATCCTTATGGTATTATGTCATTCTGTTCCATAAACATGGTAAGTTTCTTCATGTATTTCAGTCTTTGCTAGTAACATTTTATTATTTCTGCACATAGTTTTAACATACCTTTTATTAGATCTAGTCTTATTATGTAATTTAATTTTTGTTGTCAAAAATATCTTTTTAAAAAATCATACTTTATGACTGATTGTTGCTGGTATTTATAAATATACTTTACTTATATATATAAATTGCTTTAGTTATCTTGCTAAATTCTCTTTTTTATTCCTAATAATTTAGAGACTCTTATTTTTAAAAAGCTTGTTTCTTGATTTTGTTGTTGTTTGTTGTTATCTAAAAGGTAATCATATCATCTGCAAATAATGGTAATTTTCTTTTTCTATTTTTGATCCTTATATGATTTTATTTATTTTTTCATGTCTCCTTACACTGGCTAGTAACTTCAAAAAATGACTAGACATGGTAATAGTCAAGTGGTAACGTTTTGGCCATTCATGGTAACTGATATTCAAGAGAATGTTTTTAGTAATTTATCATGGAGAGTGATTTTATTTTAGTTTTTTTGAACTTCTGTCATGTTAAATAATTCCTTTTTATTCCTGGTTGCTATGACTTCTTTTCTAAAATAAGTATTGAATTTTATCAAATATTTTTCTGCAGATACTGAAGTAATTATGGTTTTCTTCCTCTATGTTAATTGAGTGAGTAACATTTGTAGACACTGTAATGTACTTCTCGAATTTAGTTATTCTCAACAGGAGAGTCCTTCAGGGATCTTAGTAATAATGTTGGAAGGAAAGTCTAGTTGTTAAATTCTTGACTCTTACTCGTTCTAGTAAGGAGCTCTACTTCTTTGTGCTTATGTAGACAATAGTAGTGAAAGCCGTCTGGCATACCGTGTTCAAGCAGAGGTCTAATGATACAAATGGCTTCACATTCCGTATAGTGTCCTTGTGCTGACCACTTCAGTGCCACAGATTTAACTTCCTGTAATTAATAGTGTGATTAAGTGATGGCTATTTTTGTGGGGAAAAGTACTTTGTAGAAGAAGCCAGGAGGGTTCAAAGCTCTTTGGTTTTGGAATAAGAGAATTTGCTACTCAACTGCTTTGTTAATTTAATCAAGTTATGAATAAATAACCACTGATTTAATAACTTATTTCTGCACATAGTTTTAACATACCTTTTATTAGATCTAGTCTTATTATGTAATTTAATTTTTGTTGTCAAAAATATCTTTTTAAAAAATCATACTTTATGACTGATTGTTGCTGGTATTTATAAATATACTTTACTTATATATATAAATTGCTTTAGTTATCTTGCTAAATTCTCTTTTTTATTCCTAATAATTTAGAGACTCTTATTTTTAAAAAGCTTGTTTCTTGATTTTGTTGTTGTTTGTTGTTATCTAAAAGGTAATCATATCATCTGCAAATAATGGTAATTTTCTTTTTCTATTTTTGATCCTTATATGATTTTATTTATTTTTTCATGTCTCCTTACACTGGCTAGTAACTTCAAAAAATGACTAGACATGGTAATAGTCAAGTGGTAACGTTTTGGCCATTCATGGTAACTGATATTCAAGAGAATGTTTTTAGTAATTTATCATGGAGAGTGATTTTATTTTAGTTTTTTTGAACTTCTGTCATGTTAAATAATTCCTTTTTATTCCTGGTTGCTATGACTTCTTTTCTAAAATAAGTATTGAATTTTATCAAATATTTTTCTGCAGATACTGAAGTAATTATGGTTTTCTTCCTCTATGTTAATTGAGTGAGTAACATTTGTAGACACTGTAATGTACTTCTCGAATTTAGTTATTCTCAACAGGAGAGTCCTTCAGGGATCTTAGTAATAATGTTGGAAGGAAAGTCTAGTTGTTAAATTCTTGACTCTTACTCGTTCTAGTAAGGAGCTCTACTTCTTTGTGCTTATGTAGACAATAGTAGTGAAAGCCGTCTGGCATACCGTGTTCAAGCAGAGGTCTAATGATACAAATGGCTTCACATTCCGTATAGTGTCCTTGTGCTGACCACTTCAGTGCCACAGATTTAACTTCCTGTAATTAATAGTGTGATTAAGTGATGGCTATTTTTGTGGGGAAAAGTACTTTGTAGAAGAAGCCAGGAGGGTTCAAAGCTCTTTGGTTTTGGAATAAGAGAATTTGCTACTCAACTGCTTTGTTAATTTAATCAAGTTATGAATAAATAACCACTGTTATTGTTTCCTGAATAAATAACCACTGTAACTAATACTGGAGTTTAAAAAGGTGATTTGAGGTTTCACATTTCTAATTCTCTTAATTTAGGATCAGATATTTGTAGAATCTCAGCAACAGAGAGCCTTCCTGTATCTTTCAGAGTACATTACCTGTTGCTCCCAGGATGCAATCCTTTTTGAAATATAGTACAGACATGAAATTCTAGAAAGTGCTATCTCTTCATAAAGAATTGGGAAAGTCTAGAAGCCAAAAACAAACAAACAAAAAAACCCACTATTCATTCTGCAGGCACTTAAGTGATAACATTCCTAGTTGTTAACATATTTAGGTAAAGTCAAGCTTCACAGATATTTTTCCCTTAAATAAACAGTACAGAGTGCACTGTCAGTAGACACTGGGTATGGGTGGTGCTTACATGCCTATTTTCAATACAGTTGTGGTCTCCTCAAGGCTTAACTTTGCCAGCTATTAGCATATTTTGCTGGGCTTAGGACTAAATTGCTTGATTACTGAAGTTTTTCCTTTTTTTTTTTTTTTTTTTAACTATAGTAGGTGGTACTTTTCTAACTTTGAAGTATGTTGGTATTATGTATGAGGTCAGTTACAATAATAATCAAAATAATAATAACCAAAATAAAGCAATTGTTGCCAAGTTTCAATTCCTATTAGAAATTGGGTAAAATTGGGATACTATTAGGTGCTGTGTGACCAAGGAATTAACTAAGTCATGACCTAAATAAATCAGTATTTCTGACTGGATTCTCGTTGGAAGATGTTTGTAATCGCTAAGGAACAGGCCAGAGAGGCAAATGATCATTGACAGAGAATCCCCACGCACAGAACTAAAGCTGGAGAAAGAAGTGGCAGCCCACTCTAGTATTGTTGCCTGGGAAATCCTATGGACAGAGGAACCTGGTGGTCTACAGTCTGTGGGGTTGCAAGGGAGTTAGACATCACTAAGTGACTAAACAACAAGAAATAAAGCTAGACTAGAGCACTGTGATTTACAAAACTTTAGGCAGACTCACTTAAAGAACTTCTCTCTTCAAATGTCCGTCATCCTTTACAAAACTTTAGGCAGACTCATTTAAAGAACTTCTGTCTTCAAATGTCCCTGTCATCCCTTCCATCATAGTCAGGCTGGCAACCATCTAAGCTTGCTCTGTCTAGACATCAGGGGCAGATACATTATTTCCTAGGTATAAATGTGAATATATAAAATTTTGTAAATCACAGAGCTTTAGTCTGACTTTAGTTCTTTGTTTTGGGATTCCCTGTCAATGACCATTTGTCTTCCTGTCCTGTCCCTGTCCCTTACCATACATGTTCCAATGACAATCTGGTCAGCTCTGCATGAAGTCTCCTTGGGTCTTTCCTGGTAGCTCAGCTGGTAAAGAATCCACCTGTAATGCAAGAGACTTCGGTTCAGTTCCTGGGTCAAAAAGGTCCACTGGAGAAAGGGTGGCCTATCCATTCTAGTATTCTTGGGCTTCCCTGGTGGCTCAGATGGTAAAGAATCTGCCTGCAGTCCTGGCGACCTGGGTTTGATCTGTGGGTTGGGAAGATCCCTGGAGAAGGGAACAACTACCCACTCCAGTATTCAGTATTCTTGCCTGGACAATTCCGTGGACAGAGGAGCCCAGTGGGCTACAGTCCATGGGTCACAAAGAGACAGACAGGACTGAGCCACTTTCAGGTTAGTTTTTTTTTTTTTTTTTTTTTTAATAATTATTTTTATTTTGCTTTTTGCTTTTACAGAGTTTTGTTGTTTAAAGATACGTACAATCCCAGATTAGTCATTTGTATATCCCCAGTCCCCTCCCCTCTGCCCCCCTCCTAGTCCCCTCAATCCCCCTATCCAGGCCATCGTACAGCATCCCTACAGGATTCCCTATTCCCACAGCGCAATGCCAATGGCTATCTTTTTAACATAACGATAGTATAGGTTTCCATGATACTTCCTGTATGCCTCCCAGTTTTATTTTATGGGAGGAAGAAGCCTGAGTGAGATGATCAAGGCTCTTCCCTTTTGAGACTGTGCATTGACCTTTGTCATAGTAGCTGTAGAGACGGTTTTGGTGGGTATCTTTTATATGTGTAATTAATTTCCTCCAACTTGCCCAGTCTCTAAGTTGTAATATTCTCTGATCGTATAAATCAGTACACAAGAGTAAAAATTTTCTGAAGGATAAAGAAAGTAGAATCATTTTCCTAGTTGAAGTTGAGTAGTTTGACTCTACCAGCCAGTTGTAGCTAGTAAGTTGTACCTAATAAGATACTGGATGTAAAAGGACTTGGTGACTCTGTGTGTAACATGTGCATTTAGGAGATACTTTGGAATATATAAAATTTTGTAAATCACAGAGCTTTAGTCTGACTTTAGTTCTTTGTTTTGGGATTCCCTGTCAATGACCATTTGTCTTCCTGTCCTGTCCCTGTCCCTTACCATACATGTTCCAATGACAATCTGGTCAGCTCTGCATGAAGTCTCCTTGGGTCTTTCCTGGTAGCTCAGCTGGTAAAGAATCCACCTGTAATGCAAGAGACTTCGGTTCAGTTCCTGGGTCAAAAAGGTCCACTGGAGAAAGGGTGGCCTATCCATTCTAGTATTCTTGGGCTTCCCTGGTGGCTCAGATGGTAAAGAATCTGCCTGCAGTCCTGGCGACCTGGGTTTGATCTGTGGGTTGGGAAGATCCCTGGAGAAGGGAACAACTACCCACTCCAGTATTCAGTATTCTTGCCTGGACAATTCCGTGGACAGAGGAGCCCAGTGGGCTACAGTCCATGGGTCACAAAGAGACAGACAGGACTGAGCCACTTTCAGGTTAGTTTTTTTTTTTTTTTATTACTAATTATTTTTATTTTGCTTTTTGCTTTTACAGAGTTTTGTTGTTTAAAGATACGTACAATCCCAGATTAGTCATTTGTATATCCCCAGTCCCCTCCCCTCTGCCCCCCTCCTAGTCCCCTCAATCCCCCTATCCAGGCCATCGTACAGCATCCCTACAGGATTCCCTATTCCCACAGCGCAATGCCAATGGCTATCTTTTTAACATAACGATAGTATAGGTTTCCATGATACTTCCTGTATGCCTCCCAGTTTTATTTTATGGGAGGAAGAAGCCTGAGTGAGATGATCAAGGCTCTTCCCTTTTGAGACTGTGCATTGACCTTTGTCATAGTAGCTGTATAAAAGAGACGGTTTTGGTGGGTATCTTTTATATGTGTAATTAATTTCCTCCAACTTGCCCAGTCTCTAAGTTGTAATATTCTCTGATCGTATAAATCAGTACACAAGAGTAAAAATTTTCTGAAGGATAAAGAAAGTAGAATCATTTTCCTAGTTGAAGTTGAGTAGTTTGACTCTACCAGCCAGTTGTAGCTAGTAAGTTGTACCTAATAAGATACTGGATGTAAAAGGACTTGGTGACTCTGTGTGTAACATGTGCATTTAGGAGATATTTGGAATAGTGTTCTTTGGACACGACTTTGATCTGAATGAAAGTAGAACTCTCATACTTGAACTTTTTCATACATACATTTTAATAGCATTGGACAAGAATACAAATAAATCATTGAAAATTAAATTCCATTATGATTGTGTTCAATGTATCCTTGGGAATCCAAGTCAACTTATTAAGTATTTACTGTGGGACTTTATTGTTTACTTTACAAATTCATCCTAATGACACACATTGAAAGTTTCATATTCTTGTAAGCTGGACTGATAAGGATAGCCTTTTTGGAGTTTGAGCACATTGTAACTGGAATCAAATTATTTCTGATGTTATATGTAGAATAATGTTAGTAAGGGGATGTATAATTCATGAAATGTTTTTGTCTATATTTTTCCATAGAATCTTCATAATCATTCTGTAAAGGGAAAATGAAAATGTTCATGTTCAGTCATATCTGACTCTTTATGGCCCCATGGACTGTAGCCCACCAGGTTACTCTGCATGGGATTTTACAGGCAAGAATTCTGGAGTAGGTAGCCATTCCCTGCTACAGGGGAAGCTTTCTAACCCAGGGACTGAATCCTGGTCCCCTGCATTGCAGGCAGATTCTTTACCATCTGAGCCTCAAGGGAATCCACCCCCTCTCACCTTCCTACTGCCCCCAAAGCACCCACCCCCGTAAAGAGAAATGCTCATTATTTTCTTTGTTATTCCCATTACTTAGGTTAGATAAGTTGTGAGTTTCTCAAGGTCATTCAGCCACTAGGTGGTGGAATTGTGGTTAAAAACCTGATTTATTTTTTAATCCCAAACCTACATCACATTGCTTGAGGAACTCAGGAGTTATTTTAAATGTGCTTGGACTGGAAGAAGGTATTCCTACTCTGAGCTAAACCTTGACATGTACATACATTACAGTTGCTATAGAAGCCACCATTTTCTGTGCACTAACAGCCCATGTTACCTTGGGCCCTGTCTTCCATGTCTGCTTCTGCTTCATGCTCTTATTCTTTTTTTTTTTTTAAACATTTATTTTATTCATTTATCTTTTGGGGGGGTGAGGTGGGGAGGGAGGGGGATGGGCGGCCACTTCTGTTGGTCTTTCATTTATCTATTTTCATCTGTCTTTGTTCTTTGGCTCCTGTGGCCTCCCATCGCGGTGGCCTCTGTCGTCGCAGAGCGCCGGCTCTGGGTGCACGCGCGCCAGAGCTCCAGCTTGGTAATTGGACACATCAGTCTAGCCACTCCACGGCACGTGGGATCTTCCCAGGCCAGGGATCGAACTGGCGCCCCTTGCACTGCAAGGCGGTGTCCTTACCGACTGGACCACCAGGGGAAGCCCCATGCCCTTATTCTTTAGCTTCATCTCTAATGCCCAAGTGTTTGTGCATACACACCACACAGAGTCACACTCACATGCTCACTCTCCAAAATATACATTTTTCACACTTTTGCCTCAGAATTATAAACTGTCCAGGATTGTTATAAGCTAACCTTTGCGGATGAGCAGCTTCTGAGTAACATGCCTACTTTAACTGCAATTTGAATTGATATTTTAGTTCCTTGTAAATCTATGGTTCAGATTCAGTTACTGTGTTTTGATTGTAAATAGACTCTAGTGAGCTGGATTTCCAGAGCCTGACTTAGCATAGATTTTTCTGGAACTAAACCAGCTCCAGGGGTCCCAGGGACTTAACACAGTTTTACGTGTCTTATGATATATTTTGCACTTTCATCATTGCATTGAGAATATGAGCTGGAATGGCTTTCTGTTGCAAAATATTTCTTGCTCCTATTTAATACCTGCCTAAAACCCAACAGATACAGGAAACTAAGGCTTCTGTGTGCCTTTGTGTACATTTTATAAGTGCTTATGCCATATTTTGAGCAAACAGGGCAAATAAAAAATATTCTACTGTTTCATGTTTTAAAATGCTGACTGGATAAAGATTACACATGACAAGTTATTTATAGTTTTATTTATACATAGTGGATTCTCTGTTGAAAAAAAAAAGAATTTTTTCACATGACAAGTTATTTATAGTTTTATTTAAATACATTACCTTGGGCCCTGTCTTCCATGTCTGCTTCTGCTTCATGCTCTTATTCTTTTTTTTTTTTTAAACATTTATTTTATTCATTTATCTTTTGGGGGGGTGAGGTGGGGAGGGAGGGGGATGGGCGGCCACTTCTGTTGGTCTTTCATTTATCTATTTTCATCTGTCTTTGTTCTTTGGCTCCTGTGGCCTCCCATCGCGGTGGCCTCTGTCGTCGCAGAGCGCCGGCTCTGGGTGCACGCGCGCCAGAGCTCCAGCTCGGTAATTGGACACATCGGTCCAGCCACTCCGCAGCACGTGGGATCTTCCCAGGCCAGGGATCGAACTGGCGCCCCTTGCACTGCAAGGCGGTGTCCTTACCGACTGGACCACCAGGGGAAGCCCCATGCCCTTATTCTTTAGCTTCATCTCTAATGCCCAAGTGTTTGTGCATACACACCACACAGAGTCACACTCACATGCTCACTCTCCAAAATATACATTTTTCACACTTTTGCCTCAGAATTATAAACTGTCCAGGATTGTTATAAGCTAACCTTTGCGGATGAGCAGCTTCTGAGTAACATGCCTACTTTAACTGCAATTTGAATTGATATTTTAGTTCCTTGTAAATCTATGGTTCAGATTCAGTTACTGTGTTTTGATTGTAAATAGACTCTAGTGAGCTGGATTTCCAGAGCCTGACTTAGCATAGATTTTTCTGGAACTAAACCAGCTCCAGGGGTCCCAGGGACTTAACACAGTTTTACGTGTCTTATGATATATTTTGCACTTTCATCATTGCATTGAGAATATGAGCTGGAATGGCTTTCTGTTGCAAAATATTTCTTGCTCCTATTTAATACCTGCCTAAAACCCAACAGATACAGGAAACTAAGGCTTCTGTGTGCCTTTGTGTACATTTTATAAGTGCTTATGCCATATTTTGAGCAAACAGGGCAAATAAAAAATATTCTACTGTTTCATGTTTTAAAATGCTGACTGGATAAAGATTACACATGACAAGTTATTTATAGTTTTATTTATACATAGTGGATTCTCTGTTGAAATCATAGAAGGGAAGAAGATATGATAATTGCTTTGTGTAGTTCACAGAATGAAATTGCAAACTGAGATGTTTTGAATCTAGTTTATACTGTAAGCATTTCTAGGAAACCGTATTTAAACAGCAGTGGTTATCATGAAGTATACAACATGTCAACTGTGTCCCAATTCACATCAGTGAAAACCTTCTACCACTTTATTCCCTATAACCTAACCTCCATCAGATAGTACTAAATAAACTATGTTGAGTGCACGTTTTAATATATATATATCAAATGTATCAAACAGCTTGCTGGCTGCATTTGCAGTTGTGTTTATCTGTGGTCATGCAGGTTATAACTGAATTTTTATTAGGACAACTAAATTGAGAATTTATAATGTTCCTGATTTAGTTTCACCAGCTGTGCCACTGCCAAGGAAAATAACTCGAGAAGGTTAAAAAAATAGCAGTGCATAAAGAAGCAGTAGGCAGTTTGCTTCTTACTTACCTGTGTCATGTCTGATGCTGTAAAGTTTAGAGTCAAAGATAGTAATTAGTAGTCACCTAGCTTATATACTGTCACTTTAGTGAATTGCAACATGTATCTTTGGATTGTCTTTTTTAAAAGAAGCATGATGATTATTAACTGATATTTGATCTTGGGAGTCTTGAAAACAGTTCTTTAAAATGTGAAATGTATTTTTTCCCCTTTGTGTCTTACTCATTTATTTGGAAATTCGACAAATATCCACTGAGCTCCAGATATATCAGTCATTGTTCTAGGGACAGATGTGATACCTGTCCTCATGGTGATCAAAATCTAAAGGGGGGACGTGTTATTAAACATTGAAGAGCAGTTATAGCCTTCTTTTTCAGGTTTTATTGAGATATAATTGACCTTACATTATGTACATTTCAAGCATATAATGTGATGATTTAATTTATGTATATTTTTCAAAATGATTATCACAATAAGGTTAGTTAAAGCACTTGTCGCCTCATATAGTTACATATGTTTGTTTTTAAAGACCTGCTGTCTTAGGAACTTTCAAGTGTGCATCATGGTATCAGTAACTAGTCAACCATGTTGTCCATGAGATCCCCAGAATTTTAAAATGTGAATTTTGAAAGTGACTCTGACGTCCAAAATATTTCATAATTTCTCTTTCAGTGAAATAGTCACAATGAAATAATCATATCATGTGTATTTCCGTTTTATAAACGCGTTATCATGAAGTATACAACATGTCAACTGTGTCCCAATTCACATCAGTGAAAACCTTCTACCACTTTATTCCCTATAACCTAACCTCCATCAGATAGTACTAAATAAACTATGTTGAGTGCACGTTTTAATATATATATATCAAATGTATCAAACAGCTTGCTGGCTGCATTTGCAGTTGTGTTTATCTGTGGTCATGCAGGTTATAACTGAATTTTTATTAGGACAACTAAATTGAGAATTTATAATGTTCCTGATTTAGTTTCACCAGCTGTGCCACTGCCAAGGAAAATAACTCGAGAAGGTTAAAAAAATAGCAGTGCATAAAGAAGCAGTAGGCAGTTTGCTTCTTACTTACCTGTGTCATGTCTGATGCTGTAAAGTTTAGAGTCAAAGATAGTAATTAGTAGTCACCTAGCTTATATACTGTCACTTTAGTGAATTGCAACATGTATCTTTGGATTGTCTTTTTTAAAAGAAGCATGATGATTATTAACTGATATTTGATCTTGGGAGTCTTGAAAACAGTTCTTTAAAATGTGAAATGTATTTTTTCCCCTTTGTGTCTTACTCATTTATTTGGAAATTCGACAAATATCCACTGAGCTCCAGATATATCAGTCATTGTTCTAGGGACAGATGTGATACCTGTCCTCATGGTGATCAAAATCTAAAGGGGGGACGTGTTATTAAACATTGAAGAGCAGTTATAGCCTTCTTTTTCAGGTTTTATTGAGATATAATTGACCTTACATTATGTACATTTCAAGCATATAATGTGATGATTTAATTTATGTATATTTTTCAAAATGATTATCACAATAAGGTTAGTTAAAGCACTTGTCGCCTCATATAGTTACATATGTTTGTTTTTAAAGACCTGCTGTCTTAGGAACTTTCAAGTGTGCATCATGGTATCAGTAACTAGTCAACCATGTTGTCCATGAGATCCCCAGAATTTTAAAATGTGAATTTTGAAAGTGACTCTGACGTCCAAAATATTTCATAATTTCTCTTTCAGTGAAATAGTCACAATGAAATAATCATATAAATTGTTCTGTTTAGAAATTAGACAATTTGAGGCCAATGAAATATAACCCAACAGCTTATATTTAGAAGAATATTGAATTGACAGAGAGATACAGTGAATGGATGCCAGAAGTCTCCTGTGGATAGTTAATTTAGTTTTTGAATTGTTAGCAAGGAGCACTGTATGAATCTCTCATTATGAACATTTCTATTTAATTTCTGCTCCAGGATGGTATAAGGAGTTGCTGAGGAGACTTGTACATAAACCTGTGGGGCTTGACAAATGAAACTAACTCCTGACTGTATCCACATAGCCCTTACAAGATTGCTTTTTTACTTACTCTCCATTGCACTCTAGTGCCTTGCACATTGCTCATCCTATAGACAAAAATGTGTTTCCTGAAAGAATATAGACATAGTTCATCCATGTAGAATTTACAGAGTTTTGATTTACCTGTTCACCAAAGAAAAATAACAACTACTTCCATGCTAAGTGAAAATGCTTTCCCAGTCAAAAATTGTCTCATATTCTAGTTATTCCTAGATTGGGAAACCTGACATTACTGAGAAGCAGTAATACTGCTAGTAATAGTAACAATCAGCTGCATACACCTTCTGAAATATTAATTCTCAAGTACTACAAAATGAGCTGCATTTTACAAATGAGGAATCTGAAGATTTTTGAATATTAACTGACTTGTCCCTAACCACAGAACGATTATTAAGTGATGAAACCAGGATACATTTATATCATTTACCCATCAGGCACTATACGAAGTGTTTTACATATAAGCATGAGGGCAGCATGACTATCCATTGTCCATGTGTGGAAGATCCAGGATTGTCAGCATATAATGTGATGATTTAATTTATGTCTATTTTTCAAAATGATTATCACAATAAGGTTAGTTAAAGCACTTGTCGCCTCATATAGTTACATATGTTTGTTTTTAAAGACCTGCTGTCTTAGGAACTTTCAAGTGTGCATCATGGTATCAGTAACTAGTCAACCATGTTGTCCATGAGATCCCCAGAATTTTAAAATGTGAATTTTGAAAGTGACTCTGACGTCCAAAATATTTCATAATTTCTCTTTCAGTGAAATAGTCACAATGAAATAATCATATAAATTGTTCTGTTTAGAAATTAGACAATTTGAGGCCAATGAAATATAACCCAACAGCTTATATTTAGAAGAATATTGAATTGACAGAGAGATACAGTGAATGGATGCCAGAAGTCTCCTGTGGATAGTTAATTTAGTTTTTGAATTGTTAGCAAGGAGCACTGTATGAATCTCTCATTATGAACATTTCTATTTAATTTCTGCTCCAGGATGGTATAAGGAGTTGCTGAGGAGACTTGTACATAAACCTGTGGGGCTTGACAAATGAAACTAACTCCTGACTGTATCCACATAGCCCTTACAAGATTGCTTTTTTACTTACTCTCCATTGCACTCTAGTGCCTTGCACATTGCTCATCCTATAGACAAAAATGTGTTTCCTGAAAGAATATAGACATAGTTCATCCATGTAGAATTTACAGAGTTTTGATTTACCTGTTCACCAAAGAAAAATAACAACTACTTCCATGCTAAGTGAAAATGCTTTCCCAGTCAAAAATTGTCTCATATTCTAGTTATTCCTAGATTGGGAAACCTGACATTACTGAGAAGCAGTAATACTGCTAGTAATAGTAACAATCAGCTGCATACACCTTCTGAAATATTAATTCTCAAGTACTACAAAATGAGCTGCATTTTACAAATGAGGAATCTGAAGATTTTTGAATATTAACTGACTTGTCCCTAACCACAGAACGATTATTAAGTGATGAAACCAGGATACATTTATATCATTTACCCATCAGGCACTATACGAAGTGTTTTACATATAACTCAGCATGAGGGCAGCATGACTATCGTTTTCCATTGTCCATGTGTGGAAGATGAGGCACTGGGAAGTTAAGTAACTTGTCAGCGGCACATGGCTAGTTCATGCGAGAGCCTCAGAGCCCTTGCTTTTACACTTCCCACCTACAGTCAGAGCTGAGACAAGGGGAGCATGAGTTATGACCCTGAGGACATTCATGGTTTAAAAGTATTATTTAGAGTATTATTATCATTATTTTTAAGTATTTTCTGTTCTACTCTGTTAATTATAAAAATGACTCTGTTTTTTAAAAATAATCATACAGGATATCTCTGAGTAGAAATTGAGGTTTGCTCTTTGGGTATTAAGAAACAGTCAGAGGAATATTCAGTCTTATTTTCCTCAGCCTTTATGTAATCTCATTAACAGTTATGGATTGACTATGTTAGTTTTCTTTCTTTTTTTTTTTTCTGTTGTATGTATCACATTTTAGGAATTGCATTTTCCCCTATTTGTGGGCACCCTGGAGAAATTGACTCTTTGTAGTTCACATGCCTTCCCTTTGGTCAAAGCAGAGCAGAATTAGATTTTAGTAAATTGTAACTTTATATTAAGATGGTTTATTGAAGTGCCATTTATGAGTATGACTTCCAGACATTGAACTTGACGTTAGTTTCTTTTTTTTAAATGGCTAATTTTTTTCTCTTAAAGTTGCATTTTGAATTGTGCTAGAGATAGTTTTTGGCTACTTTATGTATTTTTCTCCTTTTGCCTGTGTGCATATCTCAGAAAGAAAATATTCTGACCTGGTACCTGACATATGCTTATAGTTTATTTTTAAAGAAATTTCAAGTTTTTGAAACTACATGGCGATTGTTTTTTAAAAAATTTGATGTTAGAGAACTACATCTAAATAGTAAGTTTACCTAAACTCAGTAGGCAGCATTAGGTGCGTGCATATATAAAATATTGTGTTTGGTGATATGAAAGACATCAAGATGACAAAAAGTGGATACCTCTATCCTGGGGCTTGTAATCTGTTAACTGAGGCAGACAAATACATAAATAACTGTAGTGAAGGGAAAGTCTTGGTCAAAAGCTATACGAAGTGTTTTACATATAACTCAGCATGAGGGCAGCATGACTATCGTTTTCCATTGTCCATGTGTGGAAGATGAGGCACTGGGAAGTTAAGTAACTTGTCAGCGGCACATGGCTAGTTCATGCGAGAGCCTCAGAGCCCTTGCTTTTACACTTCCCACCTACAGTCAGAGCTGAGACAAGGGGAGCATGAGTTATGACCCTGAGGACATTCATGGTTTAAAAGTATTATTTAGAGTATTATTATCATTATTTTTAAGTATTTTCTGTTCTACTCTGTTAATTATAAAAATGACTCTGTTTTTAAAGATAATCATACAGGATATCTCTGAGTAGAAATTGAGGTTTGCTCTTTGGGTATTAAGAAACAGTCAGAGGAATATTCAGTCTTATTTTCCTCAGCCTTTATGTAATCTCATTAACAGTTATGGATTGACTATGTTAGTTTTCTTTCTTTTTTTTTTTTCTGTTGTATGTATCACATTTTAGGAATTGCATTTTCCCCTATTTGTGGGCACCCTGGAGAAATTGACTCTTTGTAGTTCACATGCCTTCCCTTTGGTCAAAGCAGAGCAGAATTAGATTTTAGTAAATTGTAACTTTATATTAAGATGGTTTATTGAAGTGCCATTTATGAGTATGACTTCCAGACATTGAACTTGACGTTAGTTTCTTTTTTTTAAATGGCTAATTTTTTTCTCTTAAAGTTGCATTTTGAATTGTGCTAGAGATAGTTTTTGGCTACTTTATGTATTTTTCTCCTTTTGCCTGTGTGCATATCTCAGAAAGAAAATATTCTGACCTGGTACCTGACATATGCTTATAGTTTATTTTTAAAGAAATTTCAAGTTTTTGAAACTACATGGCGATTGTTTTTAAAAATTAGATGTTAGAGAACTACATCTAAATAGTAAGTTTACCTAAACTCAGTAGGCAGCATTAGGTGCGTGCATATATAAAATATTGTGTTTGGTGATATGAAAGACATCAAGATGACAAAAAGTGGATACCTCTATCCTGGGGCTTGTAATCTGTTAACTGAGGCAGACAAATACATAAATAACTGTAATGAAAGGCAGGCTATGAAAGTACTGTGGTGTAGGCATCAACAAAATGCAGTGGGAAATCAGGACAGAGAGATTAATCCCAACTGGGAGGACCTAGTACCTTCTCATGGAATAGGTAGGACTGAGTGGAGCTTAATTTATTGCTTTCATTCATTCTAGACTGTCTTCTGAAGATTGATGTCTATTTCCTTGAGCTCTTTAATTTTGTTGCCAGTTTGGATAAGCATGGCACAAATCCAGCAGGGTGGTCCAGATGAAACAGAAAAGACAACATCACTCCAAGGTACATACTTAATTTGCTTTTCCAGGATATTTTCATTGTGCCTAATGAAGGTGCAGGAATATTTAGGTGACCTCATGTTCATTTCAGTTCTAAAATAGGAATATCTGTGTTCTGGGTAATTATATATATCCCTCATAGTGACCACCTCAGTGCTTGAGATATAATATGTACTCAGGAAATAAATCATAAACTCATGTGATTTTACAGCTTTAAGAACTCTTAATGCTTTTCTTATTCAGGGTCATGTATTTATTGGTAAAACTAATACTAGAGGCCTCTTGAATCCAGACCCTACCATATTTTTGTTGTGAAAAATGTCATTCTTGGTTAGAGTAATGATCTGTCTAATCCTACATTCTGTCTTTGTGGCATTAGCACTAAGGATATTTTATGAGAGGCTCTGTGTAAGAAGGACTCTGCCTTAGACTTTCTTTGGGAATTTGAGTGTCATTTGTTAGACTAAGAAAAGTGTGAGAAAAGCAGGTTTTAGACGTATTAAATAGTAAACTGAGATGCTACTTAAAACATCAGACTGGAGAAGTTTGTATGTGGAGTTTGGGAGAGTATTTGAATTTCAGATTAAAGTTCTAGAACTCATTAGTCTAGAAGTAATATTTAAACTTATGTTCCTAATTGAGATCATGACGGATGTCACTGTACCCAGAAAGAGATAAGGTGTGAAGATTGAACTATGGGACATCCCAATCTTAAGGTCAGGAAAATGAGGGAAAACTACCAAAAGAGGGTTAAAATGAATTTCTAGTAAGATAGGCTGAAAACTAGGAGAAAAAGAGAGAGAAAGATCCTGAACACCTACTGAAGAAAATGCAAGTGGTTAATTTAGTCATGATTATAAGCCAGGCTAGATGAGGATTGAGAGTTGGCTTTTGTATTTAACAGTGTGGAGGTTATTGATGGTCTTCATCATGAGTTGTTTCAGTGAATTGATGGAAATGAAAGTATCAAAGAACTTGAGTAGAGAATGGGAAAAAAGGAATTTGAGATGGTAATAGACAACTCTGGGGCTTCTCTGGTGGCTCAGGTGGTAAAAAATCGCCTGCAGTGCAGGAGACCTGGGTTTGATCCCTGGGTCAGGAAGATCTCCTGGAGAAAGGGAATGGTTACTTACTCCAATATTCTTGCCTGGAGAACTCCATGAACAGAGTTAGCCCAGTGGGCTACAGTTCATGGGGTCACAGAGTCAGACACAGCTGAGTGACTAACCCTTGATTCATATAGGTAACTCTGTGGAAGGTTTTACTCTGTGTATGTATGTTGTTCAGAATGACCAGCACATTCAGAATAATGGTTAATTTAGGAAAGAGGATAAGGAATGGGTGTGTTTCCATCTAAATAGACTTTCTTCTGGTTTTCCATTTGGAAAGCTTTTGTGCATCTTCAGCCTTACCTGATAAAGTGAAAGTCAGATCTCTCAAGTTGTGGTTCTCAAGTTGAAGTTAAACTTCCACAAGCAGTATATAAGGAATCAGATTGGTTTTCTGGATTTTAGGTGTAGTACAGTGACATTTTTTGATAAAGTCTAAATGTAGAACTTTCTGGATTCAAACTTGGATTTTCCCACTTACCATGAAACAAATGATCTTCGCTGAATCATTTCCTTCATTGGTATAATAGAAATATAAACATTTATCACATATGAGCTTATAATGATTAATGAGTCAAATTGAAAAGATTAGAAAATAAAATGGCAAATGTGTGGTAAACTGTGCTTTAGAACAAGTGGACAAACTAAATAAAATTTTATTCCCAAAACAGTCCTGTTTATCATTTTTTTTCTTTTATTGATTATGCTTTTGAAACCATGTCTAAGAACTCTTTGCCTAGCCCTACTTTATGAAGATCTCTTATGTTTTCCTCTAAGAGTTTTATAGTTTTAGATTTTACATTTAAACTAATAATGCATTTTGAGTTAATTTTTATATATGATATGAGACATATAAGATATAAACTTATAACTTATATAAAATATAAATCTTTGTATTTTGCCTATTGATATCCAATTGCATCAACAGTATTTGTGAAAAAGACTGTCTTTCTGCTATTTAATTGCTTCCTCATCTTTTGATATTCTCTTTTACTGTACCGTGTATCTGTGCCTATCTCTTCTCCAGTCCATCCTATCTTGATTACTAAACTAAATAGTAAGTCTTAAAATTGTCTAGAATGATTCTTCCTCCTTCCTTTTTATTGTTTATTTTTTCTAGGTTTTTTGCCTTTCCATAAAAGTGGGAAGTAGGAGTGGATTCAGGATGAAAGATGTATATCTATGTATATCTATGGCTGATTCATATCGATTTATGGCCAAACCATCACAATATTGTAAAATGATTATCCTCTAATTAAAATAAATAAATAAATTGTAAAAAATGACTTACTGACATTTTCTTAGGGATTTAATTTAAACCTATACACTAATGTGAGGAGAGTTGATATCTTTGCTAGAATTTAAGTTTCCAGTCCATGAACATGGAATATCTGTCATTTATTTAGATCTTAGATTTCCTTCATTGACACGTTGCAGTTTTCATCATACAGGTCTTACACATTTGTTATTGGATTTATATTTAATATAATTTTTAAAGTGCTTGTAAATGGTATTGTGTTTTTAGTTTCAATTTTCACATATTTACTGATAGTTTATGGAAACACAATCAAGTTTTATGTGTTGATATTATATTCTGTGACTTTATGGAACTCACTTTTTCTCAGAGGTTTTTGTGGTACATCTTTGAGATGTTCTGTGTGTACCATCAGTTGTTTGTTAACTGGACAGTTCTTTTTCTTCATTTCCGGTCTTGCTCTTTTGCCCTTGATAAGACTTCCAGTGCTGTGTTGAATAAGAATAATGAGAATGAACATTCTTTCCTTGTTCACTAGGGGTAATAGTGAGTGGTGACACTCCTGTTTTTGCCCCTTAATCTCTATACCTATGAATTCTGGCTATGGAAGAAATAGCACTATGTGTTGGACACTCATTCAGAGTATATACAGCCTTCTAGAGAACTCTTTGCCTAGCCCTACTTTATGAAGATCTCTTATGTTTTCCTCTAAGAGTTTTATAGTTTTAGATTTTACATTTAAACTAATAATGCATTTTGAGTTAATTTTTATATATGATATGAGACATATAAGATATAAACTTATAACTTATATAAAATATAAATCTTTGTATTTTGCCTATTGATATCCAATTGCATCAACAGTATTTGTGAAAAAGACTGTCTTTCTGCTATTTAATTGCTTCCTCATCTTTTGATATTCTCTTTTACTGTACCGTGTATCTGTGCCTATCTCTTCTCCAGTCCATCCTATCTTGATTACTAAACTAAATAGTAAGTCTTAAAATTGTCTAGAATGATTCTTCCTCCTTCCTTTTTATTGTTTATTTTTTCTAGGTTTTTTGCCTTTCCATAAAAGTGGGAAGTAGGAGTGGATTCAGGATGAAAGATGTATATCTATGTATATCTATGGCTGATTCATATCGATTTATGGCCAAACCATCACAATATTGTAAAATGATTATCCTCTAATTAAAATAAATAAATAAATTGTAAAAAATGACTTACTGACATTTTCTTAGGGATTTAATTTAAACCTATACACTAATGTGAGGAGAGTTGATATCTTTGCTAGAATTTAAGTTTCCAGTCCATGAACATGGAATATCTGTCATTTATTTAGATCTTAGATTTCCTTCATTGACACGTTGCAGTTTTCATCATACAGGTCTTACACATTTGTTATTGGATTTATATTTAATATAATTTTTAAAGTGCTTGTAAATGGTATTGTGTTTTTAGTTTCAATTTTCACATATTTACTGATAGTTTATGGAAACACAATCAAGTTTTATGTGTTGATATTATATTCTGTGACTTTATGGAACTCACTTTTTCTCAGAGGTTTTTGTGGTACATCTTTGAGATGTTCTGTGTGTACCATCAGTTGTTTGTTAACTGGACAGTTCTTTTTCTTCATTTCCGGTCTTGCTCTTTTGCCCTTGATAAGACTTCCAGTGCTGTGTTGAATAAGAATAATGAGAATGAACATTCTTTCCTTGTTCACTAGGGGTAATAGTGAGTGGTGACACTCCTGTTTTTGCCCCTTAATCTCTATACCTATGAATTCTGGCTATGGAAGAAATAGCACTATGTGTTGGACACTCATTCAGAGTATATACAGCCTTCTAGAGAATTGTGTTCCAACCCCGCAGGTTTCTGCCACCCAGCTGTCACTATAACTGAGTCTTCAAAAGGCAGTTCACCTTTCTGTCAAACTAGCTGCTTTAAGATGGTGGGGAGCATGGTAAGACAAGTGCGTTCCACAAGCATGGGCCCACTGCCACACTTATTTTGCTGTGGTGTGGATTTCTTGATCAGAAACAATGTTGTGTGGAATACCATGATGGTAGATAAAGCATTCTGTAAGTCCATGGACAGTAGATTTGTCAGAAGCCTTGAGTGCAGAGAAGGCCAATCTGTATCTAGATGTATTATCTAATCCAGTTAGAACAAAACACGGCCCCTTTCATGATGGAAGTGATCCACCATAATTAACCTGCCTCTGGTCACTGGATTTGCTCTGCCATGGCCCACACTCTGTCTGTGGAGTGTGCTTTCTCTGAATTTGAATAAATCCATTTCTTACCTAAAAAAAAACTAAAATTAACGTGCCTCCAAGTAGTTGGCTGATCACCCCCAGGGAATAGTGCCATGTTGAGGACTAAGAAATTGGTCTCTGATGCTGGCAAATTGGGCACCCAGTTAGGACTGTAGCCAAGTTGGCTTTGGTGAGTAAAAGTTCATATTGCTGAGCGCACACATGACCTCCTACCCTGCCATGATGGCCACTTTGTTGTTGAGCTCTTTGGGTGATCTGACTGTCCATAAAATGGATCATCCCGTGCACTTGATTTTTAAAATATTCCTCTATTGAGTTTACGTTTTAGTGAATGTTCACTTGGGATACAAATATCTTCACATCTGTTGCTCACTGAGAGAGGTCTGTCCACATGCCTCTTTTCCACATTTCCTCGTTACCAACTTTCTGGTCGTGTTCCTTCCAAGTCCCTGACCATCCAGTCAAATGATTGGCCACAGCCCGTGAATCATTATATAGTCACTTGTCTGGCCATCTCTCTTTCCAGAGAAATGGAACAGCCAGGTGCACTGATCTCAGCTGTGCCCACTGGGAGGATTACCCTTCATCTCTGTTATTTAGGACCTCTAATGCTTCAGTTGTTTGCTTTTGGGTTGTATCTGAATGTCATGCAGAGCCATCTCTGAATGATCCTCAAATGTTATCTTCTTCTGCCAACTGATGAGGCTTTAGGTGCATGCTGATGAGCAGAAGGCAGTGTAGCAGGAGTGGAGACCATAGGCATTTGGGCTACTCCTGCAGGTAACTAACTTTTGTCATCAGGGCCTGCTCAGTCCTGAGCATATACATACCACTTCCTATTCGATGATGGAGTGCTATTGTATACACCCAGCTTTATGACTTGGTGGGCCAGTTACCCCCTAGTTCATGATGGCCTTCTAAGTCTCATGGTAAGCTGATAGCCTGTGGTTAAGAATTTGGTCTGCATTCAGGCCCAGTAGCAGGGCAAGAGATTTCTCAAAAGGAGACTAGTTAACCTACCACAGATAGTAAGACTTTGTTACAAAATCTAAGAGCCTCTGCTATGACGGCAGGAGAAGACTGATGTCCTGGCTTGAAAATAGTCATACAGAAAGTGGGAATTCCATCTTATTCACTGTTTTTTGTTCTACTCAGGCTTCAGTGGATTGGATGAGGTTCATCTATATTGGAGGTAGGGGAGCAATATGCTTTACTCATTCTACAGTTTCAGATGTTAATCTCATCCAGAAACACTTCACAAACACTCAGAATGATGTTTAACCAAGTATCTGGGTACCCAGTCAAATTGACACATAAAATTAACCATCACACCATTCATTTGTCTATGGAAACTTTGGTTGCTTTCACCTTTTGGCTGCTGTGAATAATGCTGCTTTGAACTGGGGTGCACAAATATCAGAGTCTTTGTTTTCTGTTCTTTGAGATATAAACTGGTATTTTTATCCACTTATTTCATTATTGCTCACTGAGGGAGGTCTGTCCACATGCCTCTTTTCCACATTTCCTCGTTACCAACTTTCTGGTCGTGTTCCTTCCAAGTCCCTGACCATCCAGTCAAATGATTGGCCACAGCCCGTGAATCATTATATAGTCACTTGTCTGGCCATCTCTCTTTCCAGAGAAATGGAACAGCCAGGTGCACTGATCTC
The DNA here is from genome assembly GCA_022376925.1 of Tragulus kanchil. Classification (NCBI taxonomy): domain Eukaryota; kingdom Metazoa; phylum Chordata; class Mammalia; order Artiodactyla; family Tragulidae; genus Tragulus; species Tragulus kanchil. Next base: position 47,693,985 of record JAIOJX010000004.1, on the reverse strand, counting down.
AGCTGTGCCCACTGGGAGGATTACCCTTCATCTCTGTTATTTAGGACCTCTAATGCTTCAGTTGTTTGCTTTTGGGTTGTATCTGAATGTCATGCAGAGCCATCTCTGAATGATCCTCAAATGTTATCTTCTTCTGCCAACTGATGAGGCTTTAGGTGCATGCTGATGAGCAGAAGGCAGTGTAGCAGGAGTGGAGACCATAGGCATTTGGGCTACTCCTGCAGGTAACTAACTTTTGTCATCAGGGCCTGCTCAGTCCTGAGCATATACATACCACTTCCTATTCGATGATGGAGTGCTATTGTATACACCCAGCTTTATGACTTGGTGGGCCAGTTACCCCCTAGTTCATGATGGCCTTCTAAGTCTCATGGTAAGCTGATAGCCTGTGGTTAAGAATTTGGTCTGCATTCAGGCCCAGTAGCAGGGCAAGAGATTTCTCAAAAGGAGACTAGTTAACCTACCACAGATAGTAAGACTTTGTTACAAAATCTAAGAGCCTCTGCTATGACGGCAGGAGAAGACTGATGTCCTGGCTTGAAAATAGTCATACAGAAAGTGGGAATTCCATCTTATTCACTGTTTTTTGTTCTACTCAGGCTTCAGTGGATTGGATGAGGTTCATCTATATTGGAGGTAGGGGAGCAATATGCTTTACTCATTCTACAGTTTCAGATGTTAATCTCATCCAGAAACACTTCACAAACACTCAGAATGATGTTTAACCAAGTATCTGGGTACCCAGTCAAATTGACACATAAAATTAACCATCACACCATTCATTTGTCTATGGAAACTTTGGTTGCTTTCACCTTTTGGCTGCTGTGAATAATGCTGCTTTGAACTGGGGTGCACAAATATCAGAGTCTTTGTTTTCTGTTCTTTGAGATATAAACTGGTATTTTTATCCACTTATTTCATATACTTATTTGAAGCTTAGAATTCTAGTTGCTAAGTCACTTAAAAACCAGAGATGTGTTTTAGAAAAACCAGTTGTGGAGAGGCGCCAAGATGGCGGAGGAATGAGGGGAAGATTTCACCAGCTCCCCAACAGAATCACCAGAACTAATCAAGAAAAGAACCACCACCAACAAACCAGCTGCTAGAAGACAGAAGAATTCCATAGGTCCGGGAGAGTAGAAGAGTGAATAGCCAGAAATTTCCCGGAGCTAGGGTTCTAAGAAGCCTCTATCCTAACCCCCACGCCTGACCGCACCGACGGAGAGCGCGCCAGCAAGTGCCCTAAAAGGGGGCCTAAGCAGAGCCTCGAGGGAGAGAGGGCAGCGATCAGTGTGAAAACTCCAAGAATCTACCCGGATCCCCGGCAGAAATTAAGACACTGCGAAGATAGGATACGAGAGCAGGGCCGAGCAGAACACGCTTGCTGCCTAGCGACCTGAGGCTGGAGGGAATGCGGGGAGTGCTGCCTAGAGACCTACAGGGAGTCGGGAGGGAGCGCCCAGTGTGAGGATTGCGCCTCTCGGCCGCCGGGCGAAAATCGCGACTTTCCGCCTGGCACCGGGTGAGTTCAAACACTCCTAGTGGGGGACTGGCTGAAGGGGAAGTCGCCCACAGATTGCTGTCCAGGAACCAGGCTTGAACCAGACAGGGAAGCTTGTGCCTGCCTTTGGGAGTTGGAGATGTAACCAGCAGTGCGCGCACGCCAGTGGCGGAGGAGCCCTTAACCCCCATAGCTGCACCCCTATAGCTGCACCCCCATAGCTACACCCGCAGCGGAGGAAGTTGGGAGAAGGGCAAGTATCAGAGGCTACCAGCTGGTACGCGGCAGAGCCAGGAGCCCCCGCCCAACACGGGATTGCGCGCAAGCCGTGGCCCCTCGCCGGACGGACTGGGATCAGCCCGCCATCCCGGCCAGCACCTGAGCTTGCAGACGGGTGCCATAAGGGAAAGGCTACATCATCAAGACAACACCATCGAGAGCAGACTGGCTTCCACCAGACAGATGAGAGGATAAAAACCAGGGACAGTATTTAGCTTTTTTGCTTATCTGTTGCAGACGGTTCTGTTTATTCGTTTGATTGGTCAGGTTTGGGAGTTTTTTTTAATTTTTAATTTTTTTTGGATTTTTAATTATTAATTTTTTTTAAATTTTAATTCTTGAACTTCTAATTTTCTTTCCTTTTCCCACTCCTTCCTCCCTCTATGTTCTAAATCTAAAACTTTCTCCTATATACCACTACCCCCTAGATAAATATTTCCTACCTTCCTGTCTCCACTATTCTCTTCCAGCTGCACTAAACAGCACACTAATCTTGGCTACATAACCCTATAAAATCCTTCCACATCGAATCTGTTCGTTCTCATTACCGATACACTCTCCTCCTCACCCCCAACACATGTCTCCGTTAAAAATTGCTTTCAATGATGAAATAGCCGGAGCCCGGACCTTACCCAAGATCTATTTTTCCAGACACTATTTTAATTAATTCAGAGCTCAACGGGCAAGTACCATCTTTGATTGTGTCGTTTGCCAGAAAAATTTCCTATGCTTTGTCACTGTAAGACTGGTTAGATATGGTTATTGCTGTGTATGTATGTATATCTTATGACTATGTTAGAAAACATCTGCATGCTTTTATGACTGTCACCCATTAGGGACACACCTCTTGCTCCTCAGATGCTAGTATTTGAACTAATATCATGGAACAGCATAGCAAACCAGGCATAGAGCCTACACCCCCTGACCAATCATCAAACCAAGGATTCTCGGACTAGAAGCCCTGATTCCAAGACCCCACACTATCAAAGAACATACAACACTAGAGATTGCTCACCTGTAAACAAGACCTAACACCACCCAAGGCACAAACCAATGAACCCTTCTAGAAGGACAGAAACCCAAAGGAAGGGAGAATTCACCCAAGAAGCCTGGTGGGGGAAAAAAACTCTGTACACACAGACCCACAAAGAAACAAAAACTAACCTAATAATGAAACGACAGAGAAACACTGCACAAATGAAGGACCAAGCTAGAGAATCACAGCTTCAAATGACAGAGGAGGAGATAGACAAATTATCTGAAAGAGAATTCAGAAAAACTATACTAATGAGGATGCAAAACACCGAAAACAGAATATTAGAGGAAATTAGTGCATTGAGAAAAGCCATGCAGGAAATGAAAAATAAGCAAATAGAGACCACCAACTCAATTGCTGAACTCAAAAATACGATAGAAGGCCTCAACAGTAGAGTATCAGAGGCTGAAGAACGGATAAGCGAGCTGGAAGATAGACTGGTGGAAATAACTGGTGAGGAACAGAACAAAGTGGAAAGAATTAAAAGAACTGAGGATAGCCTCAGAGACCTATGGGACAATATCAAATGCACCAACATTAGAATTATAGGAGTTCCAGAGGAAGAAGAAGGGAAGAAAGGTTACGAAAAATTCTTAAAGAGGTTTAAATAGTATGGGAAAGGAAATAGTCAACCATGTCCAAGAAGCACAAATTTCCTATGCTTTGTGAATGCCCGGACCTTACCAAGATCTATTTTTCCAGACACTATTTTAATTAATTCAGAGCTCAACGGGCAAGTACCATCTTTGATTGTGTCGTTTGCCAGAAAAATTTCCTATGCTTTGTCACTGTAAGACTGGTTAGATATGGTTATTGCTGTGTATGTATGTATATCTTATGACTATGTTAGAAAACATCTGCATGCTTTTATGACTGTCACCCATTAGGGACACACCTCTTGCTCCTCAGATGCTAGTATTTGAACTAATATCATGGAACAGCATAGCAAACCAGGCATAGAGCCTACACCCCCTGACCAATCATCAAACCAAGGATTCTCGGACTAGAAGCCCTGATTCCAAGACCCCACACTATCAAAGAACATACAACACTAGAGATTGCTCACCTGTAAACAAGACCTAACACCACCCAAGGCACAAACCAATGAACCCTTCTAGAAGGACAGAAACCCAAAGGAAGGGAGAATTCACCCAAGAAGCCTGGTGGGGAAAAGAACTCTGTACACACAGACCCACAAAGAAACAAAAACTAACCTAATAATGAAACGACAGAGAAACACTGCACAAATGAAGGACCAAGCTAGAGAATCACAGCTTCAAATGACAGAGGAGGAGATAGACAAATTATCTGAAAGAGAATTCAGAAAAACTATACTAATGAGGATGCAAAACACCGAAAACAGAATATTAGAGGAAATTAGTGCATTGAGAAAAGCCATGCAGGAAATGAAAAATAAGCAAATAGAGACCACCAACTCAATTGCTGAACTCAAAAATACGATAGAAGGCCTCAACAGTAGAGTATCAGAGGCTGAAGAACGGATAAGCGAGCTGGAAGATAGACTGGTGGAAATAACTGGTGAGGAACAGAACAAAGTGGAAAGAATTAAAAGAACTGAGGATAGCCTCAGAGACCTATGGGACAATATCAAATGCACCAACATTAGAATTATAGGAGTTCCAGAGGAAGAAGAAGGGAAGAAAGGTTACGAAAAAATTCTTGAAGAGGTTATAGTGGAAAACTTCCCCAGTATGGGAAAGGAAATAGTCAACCATGTCCAAGAAGCACAAAGACTTCCATACAGGATAAACCCCAAAAGAAACACATCAAGGCACATTCTAATCAAACTAACACAGACTAAATATAAAGACAGATTACTAAAAGCAGCTAGAAGCAAACAACAAATAACCTATAAAGGAAACCCCATATGTCTAACTGCGGATATCTCAACAGAAACCCTACAGGCCAGAAGAGAATTGCAGGACACATTTAAATGGCTAAAAGAGAATAACCTTCAACCACGAATTCTCTACCCAGCAAGAATCTCATTCAGAATCGATGGAGAAGTCAAAAGCTTCTCAGACAGACAAAACCTAAAAGAATTCTGTACCACAAAACCAGCCCTACAACAAGTGTTAAAGGGCCTGATCAGAAACAAAGGGCCTGATATAGCCAATAAATACAAGAGCAGAAGAAGTCCTACAAATCAAACCCCAGACTTCTAAGAAGATGACAATAGGAACATTCGTATCAATAATTACTTTGAATGTAAATGGATTAAATGCTCCAACCAAACGACACATGTTGGCTGAATGGATCAAGAAACATGACCCATATATATTTTGTTTACAAGAGACCCACTTCAGACCTAGAGACACCTGTAGATTGAAAGTGAGAGGCTGGAAAAGATATTCCATGCAAATGGAAATGAAAAGAAAGCTGGGGTAGCAATTCTAATATCAGACAAAATAGATTTTAAAGTAAAAAAGATTCTAAGAGACAAGGCAGGTCACTACATCATGATTAAGGGATCCATCCAAGAGGAAGACATAACAGTCATGAACATCTACGCACCCAACACAGGGGCACCTCAATACATAAGACAGATACTTTCAGACTTAAAAGAAGAAATCAGTAACAACACAATAATAGTAGGAGACTTTAACACTCCTCTCACACCAATGGATAGATCATCTAAACAGAAAATTAATAAAGATACACAAGCCTTAAATGCCACACTAGAAAAGATGGACCTCATCGATATCTTTAGGACATTCCACCCAAAAGCAGAAGAATACACTTTCTTCTCAAGTGCTCACAGAACGTTCTCCAAGATAGACTACATCTTGGGCCACAAATCTAACCTCAGTCAATTCAAGAAAACTGAAATTATATCAACCATCTTCTCGGACCACAATGCAATGAGACTAGAGATCAACTACAGGAAAAAAAAAAAACCTCAAAATACAAACACATGGCGATTATTAGAGAAATGCAAATCAAAACTACAATGAGATACCACCTCACACCCATCAGAATGGCCATCATCAAAAAATCTGCAGACAATAAATGCTGGAGAGGGTGCAGAGAAAAGGGAACACTCAGGCATTGCTGGTGGAAATGTCAATTGATACAGCCTCTATGGAAGACAGTATGGAGATTTCTTAAAAAACTAAAAATAGAAGCACCCTATGACCCAGCAATCCCACTCTTAGGCTTATACCCTGATGAAATCAAAACTGAAAGAAGCACCTGTACCCCAATATTCATTGCAGCTCTCTATACAATAGCCAGAACATGGAAGCAACCTAGATGTCCATTGACGAATGAATGGATTCAGAAGCTTTGGTATATATATATACAATGGAGTACTACTCAACTGTTAAAAGAAATGCAGAAGACTCAGTCCTAATGAAGTGGCTGGCTCTAGAACCTATCATAAAAAGTGAAGTAAGTCAAAAAGAGAAAGATAAATACAATATACTAACACACATATATGGAACCTAGTAGGATGGTCTTGATAACACACGCAGGGAACACATGGAAAAACAGACAGAGCATAGACATAGGGACATTGTGGGGAAGAAATAGGGAGGGGGGAGCATGGAGGGAGTAACACGGAAACCTATACTGTTAAGTGTGGAAAAGATAGCTAGTGTCATAGTGCTAAGGGAATAGGAGTGCTTACAATGGCTTGGGGCGAAGGTCTGGAGGAGTGGGATGGGGGCACTGGGGGTGTGGGGACCATGGATATGCATATGACTGATCTGGGAACATACAACAAAACTCTGTAAAACCTTTAAAATAAAGATACACAAGCCTTAAATGCCACACTAGAAAAGATGGACCTCATCGATATCTTTAGGACATTCCACCCAAAAGCAGAAGAATACACTTTCTTCTCAAGTGCTCACAGAACGTTCTCCAAGATAGACTACATCTTGGGCCACAAATCTAACCTCAGTCAATTCAAGAAAACTGAAATTATATCAACCATCTTCTCGGACCACAATGCAATGAGACTAGAGATCAACTACAGGGAAAAAAAAAAACCTCAAAATACAAACACATGGCGATTATTAGAGAAATGCAAATCAAAACTACAATGAGATACCACCTCACACCCATCAGAATGGCCATCATCAAAAAATCTGCAGACAATAAATGCTGGAGAGGGTGCAGAGAAAAGGGAACACTCAGGCATTGCTGGTGGAAATGTCAATTGATACAGCCTCTATGGAAGACAGTATGGAGATTTCTTAAAAAACTAAAAATAGAAGCACCCTATGACCCAGCAATCCCACTCTTAGGCTTATACCCTGATGAAATCAAAACTGAAAGAAGCACCTGTACCCCAATATTCATTGCAGCTCTCTATACAATAGCCAGAACATGGAAGCAACCTAGATGTCCATTGACGAATGAATGGATTCAGAAGCTTTGGTATATATATATACAATGGAGTACTACTCAACTGTTAAAAGAAATGCAGAAGACTCAGTCCTAATGAAGTGGCTGGCTCTAGAACCTATCATAAAAAGTGAAGTAAGTCAAAAAGAGAAAGATAAATACAATATACTAACACACATATATGGAACCTAGTAGGATGGTCTTGATAACACACGCAGGGAACACATGGAAAAACAGACAGAGCATAGACATAGGGACATTGTGGGGAAGAAATAGGGAGGGGGGAGCATGGAGGGAGTAACACGGAAACCTATACTGTTAAGTGTGGAAAAGATAGCTAGTGTCATAGTGCTAAGGGAATAGGAGTGCTTACAATGGCTTGGGGCGAAGGTCTGGGGGGGGGGGATGGGGGAACTGGGGGGGGTGGGGACCATGGATATGCATATGACTGATCTGGGAACATACATGTCTGTGAACAACAAAACTCTGTAAAACATTTAAAATAAAGAATAAAAAAAAAAAAGAAAAAAATAGTTGTGTTACATCTGATGTATAGTATATTTAGGTTATAAGGATTCAGTTGTAGTGTATTTTATAGGAGATTTGAAGGGGTTTTGAAATCCCTTCAATGGGAAATGTTTTATCATACTTAATTTTTGCCTGGCCAACTGCCTTTGGAACCCAGTCTCTGTAAATTGCAGTTATATAGCATTGTTCTCCTTTTACAAAAAAAAATAATAATAATAATTTCTGACAGTTTCTTTCTATGATTCTAAAATTGCCAATGAAATTGAAAAAGAATGGCATCTAGTTCTCTAGTTAACATAGGCGAAGTTGATGAATATTTGATTAGTTGTTTATTTTATTCAAAGGAACTTCTTGGTCAAAGCAAAAGCCTATTTATGTTTCAGAAGACCTTATTTTTTTTATAAGGTTACGAAGAGAGGGGTTAGACTATTTTAGAATTTATACACAAATAGAATAAAAGTATAGGGATTTTGGAAGAGTACTGACTTAGATATTGGAAAATAAGTTTATTTTTTTAATCCCACAGTACTTTAAGGTCTAATTACGGGCACACCATTTTACCTCTCTAGACTTATTTCGTTGTTTCAAAGGCAGTGAAGATGGTAACACATGCTACTACTCTATAGGGCTGTGGTGGTCAGATAAGGTATAGTATGTGAAATCGTTAAATGATATATAGATGTTAGGTGGCCTTTCATGATCTGAGTTGATAGAAAATGAATATTAGACATAACACAGCTGCTTGTATATTGGATTTGTTATGTGTGTCTGATTAAAAGTTTTCTTTTTCTGTAGAAGATTTTAAAACTGTAGAATTTTGAAGAAATAGGGAGGGGGGAGCATGGAGGGAGTAACACGGAAACCTATACTGTTAAGTGTGGAAAAGATAGCTAGTGTCATAGTGCTAAGGGAATAGGAGTGCTTACAATGGCTTGGGGCGAAGGTCTGGAGGGGTGGGATGGGGGGCACTGGGGGGTGTGGGGACCATGGATATGCATATGACTGATCTGGGAACATACATGTCTGTGAACAACAAAACTCTGTAAAACATTTAAAATAAAGAATAAAAAAAAAAAAGAAAAAAATAGTTGTGTTACATCTGATGTATAGTATATTTAGGTTATAAGGATTCAGTTGTAGTGTATTTTATAGGAGATTTGAAGGGGTTTTGAAATCCCTTCAATGGGAAATGTTTTATCATACTTAATTTTTGCCTGGCCAACTGCCTTTGGAACCCAGTCTCTGTAAATTGCAGTTATATAGCATTGTTCTCCTTTTACAAAAAAAAATAATAATAATAATTTCTGACAGTTTCTTTCTATGATTCTACACATTGCCAATGAAATTGAAAAAGAATGGCATCTAGTTCTCTAGTTAACATAGGCGAAGTTGATGAATATTTGATTAGTTGTTTATTTTATTCAAAGGAACTTCTTGGTCAAAGCAAAAGCCTATTTATGTTTCAGAAGACCTTATTTTTTTTATAAGGTTACGAAGAGAGGGGTTAGACTATTTTAGAATTTATACACAAATAGAATAAAAGTATAGGGATTTTGGAAGAGTACTGACTTAGATATTGGAAAATAAGTTTATTTTTTTAATCCCACAGTACTTTAAGGTCTAATTACGGGCACACCATTTTACCTCTCTAGACTTATTTCGTTGTTTCAAAGGCAGTGAAGATGGTAACACATGCTACTACTCTATAGGGCTGTGGTGGTCAGATAAGGTATAGTATGTGAAATCGTTAAATGATATATAGATGTTAGGTGGCCTTTCATGATCTGAGTTGATAGAGAAAATGAATATTAGACATAACACAGCTGCTTGTATATTGGATTTGTTATGTGTGTCTGATTAAAAGTTTTCTATGTTTTAAACTGTAGAAGATGACTCTGAGGTAAAGGAATTCAGTTCACTGGAAGGAGAAAAGTGAGAATTTTCAGGCCAATTTTTGATATTAAAAACCTTCTGTTTCAGTCAGTTTTGCAAAGATTTGCACATTGTTCAGAACCTTACTAATGAATCAGCAGTTTGTCAGCATGTACCCATTTGGCCCAGTATGTACAGTCTGTGACATTTTTAATCTTACTAGATAATTTGGAAACTCCTTTTTTTATAAACATGTTTGTATGTTGAAGATGGCATATTTTGTGTAAGTTGAGGTTTATCCGATAGAGTAGTTTGAAGAGTTTTAAGCAATGACTTTTTTTTTTTTTTTAAGAAGTTTTTTGATATGTTATCTTTGTGTCCTACAGAGAGAGACTAGAAACTGGAGGTAGACAAACTATTTTTTCCTCTGGCATATTTTTATGATCTGTACAGATGGATTTGTTATATCTCTGTAAGTGAGAGACAGAAATAAAGTGTTACTTCTGAGATTTTGTTTTATTTAAAACAAAGGAGAAGAGGAACTGGTTTGCTATACTGTATATCCTAGGAGCTTTTTCTCTCTTCAGGAACTCAAGTTTGAATGAAAAAAAAAAAAAATCTCAAAATCTAAACTTAAAAAAGACAATCTTTTGGGAGCTAAATAAGTTTGAAGTTTATCTTTTATTTTTTTCCAAGTTTTCATATGACACTAAGATGACATATAGTGGGAATTTTGCCTCATCTCATAATAACCTATAAGAGATCATTAAATTTTAAAAAAGAAAATAGGGATTTTGGAAGAGTACTGACTTAGATATTGGAAAATAAGTTTATTTTTTTAATCCCACAGTACTTTAAGGTCTAATTACGGGCACACCATTTTACCTCTCTAGACTTATTTCGTTGTTTCAAAGGCAGTGAAGATGGTAACACATGCTACTACTCTATAGGGCTGTGGTGGTCAGATAAGGTATAGTATGTGAAATCGTTAAATGATATATAGATGTTAGGTGGCCTTTCATGATCTGAGTTGATAGAGAAATGAATATTAGACATAACACAGCTGCTTGTATATTGGATTTGTTATGTGTGTCTGATTAAAAGTTTTCTATGTTTTAAACTGTAGAAGATGACTCTGAGGTAAAGGAATTCAGTTCACTGGAAGGAGAAAAGTGAGAATTTTCAGGCCAATTTTTGATATTAAAAACCTTCTGTTTCAGTCAGTTTTGCAAAGATTTGCACATTGTTCAGAACCTTACTAATGAATCAGCAGTTTGTCAGCATGTACCCATTTGGCCCAGTATGTACAGTCTGTGACATTTTTAATCTTACTAGATAATTTGGAAACTCCTTTTTTTATAAACATGTTTGTATGTTGAAGATGGCATATTTTGTGTAAGTTGAGGTTTATCCGATAGAGTAGTTTGAAGAGTTTTAAGCAATGACTTTTTTTTTTTTTTTTAAGAAGTTTTTTGATATGTTATCTTTGTGTCCTACAGAGAGAGACTAGAAACTGGAGGTAGACAAACTATTTTTTCCTCTGGCATATTTTTATGATCTGTACAGATGGATTTGTTATATCTCTGTAAGTGAGAGACAGAAATAAAGTGTTACTTCTGAGATTTTGTTTTATTTAAAACAAAGGAGAAGAGGAACTGGTTTGCTATACTGTATATCCTAGGAGCTTTTTCTCTCTTCAGGAACTCAAGTTTGAATGAAAAAAAAAAAAAATCTCAAAATCTAAACTTAAAAAAGACAATCTTTTGGGAGCTAAATAAGTTTGAAGTTTATCTTTTATTTTTTTCCAAGTTTTCATATGACACTAAGATGACATATAGTGGGAATTTTTGCCTCATCTCATAATAACCTATAAGAGATCATTAAATACTGTTGACAGACTGATTTGAGGCTAGGGCAGGGAAGCTGCAAGATAAGCCTGCAGCACCTTGTAGTCACGGAAATAAGAAAATGCTTGAAAAATAGAAAGAAGAGACTGAGGAACCATGATGACTGTTTGCAATGTAGTGTCCTAGGCAGAATCCTGGAACAGAAAATGGACGTTAATGGAAAAACTGATGAATAATATCTTAGTTAATAGTAATGTACCAACATTGGTTTCTTCACTTTAACAAATGTAGCATGGTAAGGTAGGATGGTAACGATAGGGAACACTGGGTTTAGACACGATACTATCTTTCAGCTTATCTGTAAATCTAAAATGATTCAAAAAGAAATGTTTATTTACAAAACATTGTTGACAGTTTATTATGTATAATCAAATGATGTGAAGAATAAAAACTGTGTCAGCCAGATTTCTCCCATTAGTGTGTTTTATTTCACTATTGTAATTTCCCCTCTAAAACTAAAACAATATGCTGTATTATCATTATTTAGATTTTTAAGTTCCCTTATTTATAGCACAAGTAAGATTTACTGATCTTTAAGTCATATTAATACTTGAAACTTTTAAAATGACATAAGGAGGTTAATAAGGTGCAAATTAATAGCTCTATACTCTGAAGGAAGAAGTTCGTAATTTACTGTAGTGGTATATAGGATCTGATTTGTGATTGTTTGGAGAATTATAATTTTGAAAGTACTTATGTTATATTGATGCTGTACCTCATCACAATATGGCACTTTGGTAACTTAAGAAAATTTTTAATAATAATCTTATTAGTTGAGGGAACACATAAAAAGTACCCTAATAGGAAAACAAAGGTATATTTACAATAATTTAAGGTATAATATTTGTTATTAATTATGAAAATGAATATAATTAAATTTCATGTCATTTCTTTTCTAGATTTATTATCTAGGATAGATTTGGATGAACTAATGAAAAAAGATGAACCACCTCTTGATTTTCCTGATACACTGGAAGGATTTGAGTATGCTTTTAATGAAAGTAAGTGGTATATATTATATGCAAGATTTGTTTAACAATGCTAATAGAATCATAAGGCAGATATTATTTGTTTCTTTTATTTTCCAGCTAGAAAGTTTTATCTGTTTGTTTTGAGAAGTAGTATCTTATCCTTTCATGATAAAGTCCTTCTGTCAAATAAAGGAACCAAGTAATAATTTCCCGTACTTGTCAAGTCACTTAAACCAAAGAATACGAATTTGATTCAACTTATGTATTGAGGGTTCAGCTTCCTTGTATCTCATTGGAGTGCCCAATTAAATTATGTAGAAAGATGCTGCTATTTCACATGTTATTTAAAATGAAATGTGGCAATAATTATCTGTGACAATATTTTAAAGCATAATACTCAGTTCCATGATTTTTTCTTAAGGCAACATCCTTATTGTAAAACTTTGTTAAGTTCTGAATAAAATAAGCTTGCACTTGGGACTTGGAATATGGTACCATAGATTGCAAGAATGTTTCTGGAACAAAGAACCATGAAACTGGATTAATAACACTGTAATACTTGAAGGGTAATGTTATTATAAGCCAGGTAACATCTGAATTGTAGCTGTCTATTTGTTGCACTGCATCAACTAAGTTGGTGATCTGTCATCGTATTTTTTAAATTTTTCATGCATTTATTTTATTCTATTCACATTGACTATTGTCATACCACCTACAAAAAGTGCGCAAGCTTAATCCATTTTCTAATACCAGGTCAGAGCCTAGTTTCAGAAGATGAACTAAACAGTAAGTTACAAGACGATTTCAGATGTCCTGTCCTGTGATATACTTAAAGCTGTAAATACTGCCACAGGAGAGCCTCTGGTCTTTGCAGAGTCCTTACAGTTCCTACCAATGAGGCCTTTTTAGATTTGTATGTCTTTGAAATATCGGTTATGGGTGTAAGAGCTTACAGTGATAGTCTGTGTGTACTAGAATATTAAGTGAATGTATTGGAATGTATTAAAGACATTTAGAATGTATTAGAATGTATTAGAAACTTTGATCTCTTTTCAGATATTAATTTGCATGCTTTTAAATAAAGGGTATCTTTTAGCAAAGTATATGTGAGTAGTAGTCTTTCATTTTTAAAAGAAATTTTTAAATTTATTTATAGTTTAATTAACAGAGTCAAAAAAACTCTGTGACTAACACTGGTGCTGCCTCTTTGAAGCGACAACCAGGATCCTCTTTCCGACCAGGGATGGGGGTGTGTGTTGGATGTGTGGCTAAATCGTAGAACTGTGCTTGCTTTATGCACAGAACAGCAGTTTTCATTGAAGTCTGTCTTTCATCTTCCTTGAACATTTCTTAAAGGGAGTGAAAAACAAAGGAGCAATACACTTTTTATCTCTCACTTTCTTATCAGATATATCCACACAGCTTTTCTTATATTTTTACATCCTTACATGCATATATGCACACACATTTGGACACACCTACACCTTCGCACATGTGTGTGTGCTTTCATGTACTTACACGTGAATGCATATGCACCCTTAGACATAACTATCATACATAGCATGGACATTGTCTTGCATAAATACAGACTTATGGTATGGGTAAAGATGCTTGCAATTCACGGAAAGCATGTCACTTTTATGGCTCTTATTTTTAGCATGATACAGTTCAGGGTTCAATTCAGAGTGAATGGTGAGTATGTTTTTAAAGAGGTGTGAGGATTTGGAACCAAGAAACTAGCTTCAGTATGAAACACCTAAAAGGGCAGTCCTAATTTAATATGTTCAGGGACATTTTTTCAAGGGTTTATAATGCAAAAACTTTTATGAAAGCTTTGAGTTGAAACTTTCATCGACTAAAGAGCTTCTAAATTTTTCTAAAGAATTTTACAGTTCTTGGTTGGGTAAAGAAGAATTAGGATACAGAGTTCACTCTAAAGAAGAAAAATATAACCAAGGGGAAGAGATTCTTTTTACCTGCATCAAACTGATAACTTTGTCTTTTCAAATCGTTGGACCTTTTCAAATACTCTTTGTGCTTAAAGTGCCTGTTATAGCTGTTCTCGAGTTGCAGTTGTATACAGCCCAGCTCAAATGCCCTGGCTTTGAAAGATGAAGCTGAGGGCCTTTCCCCTTTTGTCCTCACTCTTACTCCCTGTCTTAGTGCAGTACTGTGAGGAATCATGCTTTTATATCACCAAAAAAAAAAAAAAAAAAAAGATGAACTCAGTGACAAACTGTTTTGAGTTTGAATCTTGTCTTCCATTATAGTTGATATTTATTGGAGTCTTATTACATGCCAGAAGGTGTCCTAAATACTTTCAGTTTATCAATTCATTTAGGTCACTGATGGTTTATTTGGGGTCTGACTCCACCACTGATCTGATAAAATATATGGAAATGTTTTTCAAAATAATAGGCATTTGGGTATACACCAGACATTTCACAACCAATTTTCAGGGACTCTAACATGTCCTAAATCAGAACACTGACAGTTGCTAAAGAGGTTTCCCACACCTTAGAGAAATACCAGATTTGCAAATCCAACTGCAACATAAGTGATCCAGATCATTTTCCCTGGTTAATAATGCTTGCTTTCTTTGTCTCTTTACCTTCTTTTTACTTTTTTTTTTTTGGCCACTTCTATTGGTCTTTCATTTATTCATTTTTATCCATCTTTGTTCTTTGGCCTGTGTGGGCCTCCCATCGCAGTGGCCTCTGTCGCTGCAGAGCACTGACTCTGGGCGCTTGTGCTCCAGAGCTCCAGCTCAGTAGTTGGACACATCAGTCCAGAGGCTCTGTGGCACATGAAATCTTCCCAGGCCAGGGATCGAACTGGCGCCCCCTGCAGCGCAAGGTGGTGTCCTCACCCACTGGACCACCAGGGAAAGCCCTCTTTTTACTTTTAATTCTAGTGTTAGTAGTAGGCTGTTTTGACAAGGCTCATTTTTCCTAAAATATCAAAATTGATATCACTTTTTGGGAATTATGTCCAAAATGAGTAGAGAATTAAAAAAAAACAAAAACCTCTCTTTGAGATGTAGATGTAAAAATCTGCATCTAACTACCTAAACTCACTCTCTAGGTAAGTCAGTTCCATACAGCTTCATACAGTTCATACAGTTTCATACAGCAGTCTCATAGAAAATACATTTCAAATTTTAGCTGTACAATATTACACAGCTTTTACATGCTTTTTTAGTGGCCCAGTACCCTGCCTGGCTTTAAAAGATGAAGCTGAGGGCCTTTCCCCTTTTGTCCTCACTCTTACTCCCTGTCTTAGTGCAGTACTGTGAGGAATCATGCTTTTATATCACCAAAAAAAAAAAAAAGATGAACTCAGTGACAAACTGTTTTGAGTTTGAATCTTGTCTTCCATTATAGTTGATATTTATTGGAGTCTTATTACATGCCAGAAGGTGTCCTAAATACTTTCAGTTTATCAATTCATTTAGGTCACTGATGGTTTATTTGGGGTCTGACTCCACCACTGATCTGATAAAATATATGGAAATGTTTTTCAAAATAATAGGCATTTGGGTATACACCAGACATTTCACAACCAATTTTCAGGGACTCTAACATGTCCTAAATCAGAACACTGACAGTTGCTAAAGAGGTTTCCCACACCTTAGAGAAATACCAGATTTGCAAATCCAACTGCAACATAAGTGATCCAGATCATTTTCCCTGGTTAATAATGCTTGCTTTCTTTGTCTCTTTACCTTCTTTTTACTTTTTTTTTTTTGGCCACTTCTATTGGTCTTTCATTTATTCATTTTTATCCATCTTTGTTCTTTGGCCTGTGTGGGCCTCCCATCGCAGTGGCCTCTGTCGCTGCAGAGCACTGACTCTGGGCGCTTGTGCTCCAGAGCTCCAGCTCAGTAGTTGGACACATCAGTCCAGAGGCTCTGTGGCACATGAAATCTTCCCAGGCCAGGGATCGAACTGGCGCCCCCTGCAGCGCAAGGTGGTGTCCTCACCCACTGGACCACCAGGGAAAGCCCTCTTTTTACTTTTAATTCTAGTGTTAGTAGTAGGCTGTTTTGACAAGGCTCATTTTTCCTAAAATATCAAAATTGATATCACTTTTTGGGAATTATGTCCAAAATGAGTAGAGAATTAAAAAAAAACAAAAACCTCTCTTTGAGATGTAGATGTAAAAATCTGCATCTAACTACCTAAACTCACTCTCTAGGTAAGTCAGTTCCATACAGCTTCATACAGTTCATACAGTTTCATACAGCAGTCTCATAGAAAATACATTTCAAATTTTAGCTGTACAATATTACACATTGCTCTGTGTCACATGCCTTTAAGGTTTCTTTAGTTAAAATCACAGTGTTAGATTTACAGATACCTTCAATCCACTTGTATTGGTATCCTAAATGGGAATTTCCCTGTCCTAGGAAGAAATAAACATATGTACCTTATAATTTATATGGGATCATCTCACCATAGGAGATTGTTATGATGATTCAGTGCAGCATCTCATGTTGAGTATTAACTGTAGAAATAAGGATTAGCCTTTATTGTATATAGTAAAAATATTTGCTTTGTGTGTAGTAAAACAAATTCATAAAAATAATGAAGTAGTTTTACTTAGAGTAGAATATTTCCTGGGTTTAGTAACAGTGCCATGGCTTTCTTTTCAAGTCTTTCTTCACTCTTGCATGCCTTCCATGAGTAAAAATCAGATACTGATAATTCTGTACAGCTTGACCATGTCCCTCTTCTGCCACTCTTAGGATAAAGTTCAAACCTATTGGTCTGGGTCTTCTACTGTTTGATTCTATGTGTCTTCGCTGTTGTTGTATTCAATTAGTCTCAGTATTCTTTTTGCTTCTGTTAAACTGAGTTGTTCATCATTATTTGAACTTGCCACCTTTTTTGTCTTCAGAATTCTGTTTTCATTCTCTGAGTAGAGGGGAGGAAAGTTGTTAAAGCACTTTCTCTGTGGTGTGTTTCTCTCCTGAACACCAGAAGAATGCTTCTAAGGAAAGAAAGAAGACAGGTGGCATGCTTTGCTATGAGGAGAATCCTTCTCCATGGAGTATGTTGAACAGGATAACTGGTTTGGCATTGCTTATGGTTAAACAAACCCATAATCTGTAGATGTGTAAATCATGTTTCTTTGAAAAATATCACCTGAGCAGTACAACTCCCTGGCACGTAAAACAGAAGTGTTTATAACAGCATGCTTACCAATGTGTGCAGTAACTCATATGTCCCACTTAGAGAGATTCCCTATTCTGGTCCAAAGAGTTATCCAGTGGGAGGAGAAGCCTGTAAAGACACAGCGAGGCTGTTGCAGACTGCTCACTGCTTGAGCCATGCCTCTTGATTGTTTGGACCATTGAAGGTATTAGTAAAGTCATTTGTTGTCAGAACAGTCTCAGAATTGTGTGAGTCTGTCTTGACAGTCTTGTCAGATTGCTTTATTTCTCTTCCCCAGTTCTTGTCTCCTCACAACAAAAATTTGGAACAACAGACTAAAGGATTTAAAACAACAGACAAGTTACAGCTCAGTTCAGCTCAGGCAGACAGATCTTTTATTAGACAGACACTCCCAAGACATGAGAGCAGGCTGACCCCAATGGAGTCATCGTTAACGGTCTCTCTTGGCTTCCCCTTTTTTATACTTCCTGCCTCCTCCTTTTGGTTGTGCTGTTTGGTTGCTTAACTTTTAAATATTTATGCCTATATTCCTTAGGTGGCCTCTAAGCTTAAGAATGGGGAGCCTGTGCATGGTGATAGCTAGCAAAGATCTTTATAGGTCACTCGTCGGTGATTATGTCTAATTTCCTACCTAGCAGTCTTGGGGATAACCAAAATAGGGCTTCTACCCACCACCCATCAAGAACAGGAATACAACTGGGCTTATGCTCAAGGCCAATAAACAATTGCGGGTTATATAACAACAGACTCTGTTGTGTATGTCTTCCCATAATGTAGACTGTTATAATCAGATGTATGCATGTATAGAATATTTATGAACTCTTAATAGGCTCCTAGATGCCTAAGGTTACTCGCAGAAGCCGTGTGGTTAGTTTGTATTCAATATGTGCCCAGGGCACCTCTGCAGGAGTTGGAAAAGCCTCTGTGGTTATTTTTGTAGCTTATCTGTGAGCTCTCCTGGGTGTGTCTGGGATGGGATCTAGAGATCAGCTTGCATTCTTTACAGGTAGGCCACCCCTCATTGCTCATGCCTAACTTCCCACCCAGTAGTCTAAATCTGCACTGGTTCACCATCTCTCTTAAATTTCTGATTGAAATCTTACTTGAGAAATTTCTCTAAAACCTTTTGAACCTACCCTAGCCTATAGGGATCTTTCATTTTTCTAAATGCATTTTAGACTTTATTATCTTTGTGAATTGCCTATAGCAGTTTTTCAGATTGTTGACTTCATTTTTAACTTTGTAAAAAGTTGCTTCACTTTTAAATATTTCTGCTTTTGCTCCTCAGGTAGCCTCTAAGCTTAAGAATGGGGACCATGTTCATGACTGTAACTAGGAAAAATCTATATACATTGTAGGCCTTCAAATATTGTTAATTTGCTTTGGAATAGAGAAATGAAGATCAAAGACATAGCCTTTGAGTACTTGGGTTATTTTTATATGCTGTATATATGTTTGCATCACATGGATTTTTTTTTTTTTTAAGATTTATTTATTTATTTATTTATTTTGGGCAGGGATCGGGTTGGGGAGGGAGGGGAGCAGCCGGGCCACTTCTATTGGTCTTTTATTTGTCTATTTTTCATCCGTCTTTGTTCTTTGGCTCCTGTGGGCCTCCTATCGCGGTGGCGTCTGTCGTTGCTGAGCGCCGGCTCTGGGCGCATGCGCTCCAGAGCTCCGGCTCGGTAATTGGACACATCAGTCCAGCCGCTCCGCGGCATGTGGGATCCCCCCAGGCCAAGGATCGAACTGGTGCCCCTTGCACTGCAAGGCGGTGTCTTTACCCACTGGACCACCAGGGGAAGCCCTCACATGGATATTTAAAGAAAAACATTTAATGAAAAAAATGAAAATGTTATGAGTTATTTTAAATTTTTATTAGACATTATTTTATTTTCCATATTCTAATAAATGCATTATTGGCAAATGCTATGAATCATAGCAGCATTATTTGTTTGTCTTCTAGAGGGTCAATTAAGACACATTAAGACGGGAGAGCCGTTTGTTTTTAACTACCGAGAAGACTTGCACAGATGGAACCAGAAACGATATGAAGCCCTGGGAGAGGTGAGATCGTGTGTACAGTTTCCTCCTTGCCTTTTTTCCCCAGTTTTAAACAGTCTGAGTAAAGATTTGGAAGCTGAAACAGCACATGCACTCTTTCTACAAAGTGATTCAAAAAAGGTTTTTGCATTCTTTAAATTTTTGGTCGTAGTGGTAGAAACATGCTTTCAATTTAAAGGTTTATATTTTTACACAAATGTATCTTTTCACGACCTTAATATTTTGAAGTGAGTCATTCTAAGGGGAACAGATTGATGCTGAATTATACTTATATTTTTTAAAATCTTTTTAGGCAATTGAATCCTTTGCTGTGCCAGGAAGAATATGTGTTTTTTTAAGTGCTTATCTAAAACAGAAACACAGAGCTGCCTTTGTTCACTATGTGAGGTGGTGGATGTGTTAATTATCCTGGTCTTGACCACTTTTTCTGTCATGTATATCAAATCTTCTGATTGTGCATTTTGTGTTGAGTCATTCAATCATGTTTGACTCTTTAGGACCCCATGGACTGCAGCATGCCAGGCTTCCCTGTCCTTCACTATCTCCCAGAGATTCCTCAAAAGTTGCTCATGTCCATTGAATCTGTCATCCTCTGTTGTCCCCTTTTCCTCACAATTACACTTGTCAGTTTTCCTGAAAGTTAAAAACAAAAAAACGGTGCTTATCTGTGTGAATAAGATTGCTATTGGCTAGTGAATTGGGTATAAACTAACTTGATAAAGGATTAGGCCTTGTGAAACAAAAGATATCTCACATGCTACCTCTGGCAGGAATCTTTGAAAATGTCATTCAAGTGAATCTTTTGTTAAAACTGAAAGTTTTACTCATTGGTGCCATATTAAGTGTTTTTAATAAAATGTGTATAAACACGTTTGGTGCAATAGCTAGACAACAACTTAACTTCTGTAAGGAAAAGCTGAATGTTCTGTTTCTTTTTTGGCTCTCTAATAAAAGTAGTCAAAATGAATTATTCGGTTTAACAGTAGTATAAAGAATATATGAAATTTAGTTTATCCTTTCTGGAAGACAGTTTTCCTTGGATTTCTTCTTCACGTCTTTGAGCGAAGGCATTGACAGACAGCTTTTGTTTTGGACCATCTTTTGTAAGACATTTGTTTAGGAATCAGCCTTGAAAGATAAGAGACCATGTCTTCCTCCAAAGCAGAGGGCATGTTCGTTTGTTGTCCAAGGTACTCTCACCTCCCTTCCCCTGCTGGTGGCAGAGGATCAGCAGGTTTGCTATCACC
The DNA here is from genome assembly GCA_022376925.1 of Tragulus kanchil. NCBI lineage: Eukaryota > Metazoa > Chordata > Mammalia > Artiodactyla > Tragulidae > Tragulus > Tragulus kanchil. The sequence goes on along the minus strand of JAIOJX010000004.1, from coordinate 47,673,032 downwards.
TTTATAAGACAGGACTTCATAAGTCTGAGGTTCCACATGCGTGATACAGTGTTGCTGTTCTCCCTGTCACTTGGCCTATTCATGTGGCCTCTTTGAGATTCAGGGAGCAAGAGAAACAAGATGCAAACATGAAGCTCATGCTACCTGAATTGAATCCTTTGGGGGAAAATGTGTTTTAAGTGCTTATCTAAAACAGAAACACAGAGCTGCCTTTGTTCACTATGTGAGGTGGTGGATGTGTTAATTATCCTGGTCTTGACCACTTTTTCTGTCATGTATATCAAATCTTCTGATTGTGCATTTTGTGTTGAGTCATTCAATCATGTTTGACTCTTTAGGACCCCATGGACTGCAGCATGCCAGGCTTCCCTGTCCTTCACTATCTCCCAGAGATTCCTCAAAAGTTGCTCATGTCCATTGAATCTGTCATCCTCTGTTGTCCCCTTTTCCTCACAATTACACTTGTCAGTTTTCCTGAAAGTTAAAAACAAAAAAACGGTGCTTATCTGTGTGAATAAGATTGCTATTGGCTAGTGAATTGGGTATAAACTAACTTGATAAAGGATTAGGCCTTGTGAAACAAAAGATATCTCACATGCTACCTCTGGCAGGAATCTTTGAAAATGTCATTCAAGTGAATCTTTTGTTAAAACTGAAAGTTTTACTCATTGGTGCCATATTAAGTGTTTTTAATAAAATGTGTATAAACACGTTTGGTGCAATAGCTAGACAACAACTTAACTTCTGTAAGGAAAAGCTGAATGTTCTGTTTCTTTTTTGGCTCTCTAATAAAAGTAGTCAAAATGAATTATTCGGTTTAACAGTAGTATAAAGAATATATGAAATTTAGTTTATCCTTTCTGGAAGACAGTTTTCCTTGGATTTCTTCTTCACGTCTTTGAGCGAAGGCATTGACAGACAGCTTTTGTTTTGGACCATCTTTTGTAAGACATTTGTTTAGGAATCAGCCTTGAAAGATAAGAGACCATGTCTTCCTCCAAAGCAGAGGGCATGTTCGTTTGTTGTCCAAGGTACTCTCACCTCCCTTCCCCTGCTGGTGGCAGAGGATCAGCAGGTTTGCTATCACCTTTATAAGACAGGACTTCATAAGTCTGAGGTTCCACATGCGTGATACAGTGTTGCTGTTCTCCCTGTCACTTGGCCTATTCATGTGGCCTCTTTGAGATTCAGGGAGCAAGAGAAACAAGATGCAAACATGAAGCTCATGCTACCTGCTGTAACCTAGGCAGTAAAATCCTTTGTCTGTTAGGCAGGAGTCTAGTGTTTTCTGGCTGCATCCACAAAACTGCAGTAGGCTAACTTTTTAACTTGCAACTCAAGAGTAGAATCACTAGCTCTTTAGAGTTCCTGACATTCTTTTCCAGTAGTTGTAACTTAACTTTATTGCCCTGATTGATTCCTACTGTCCCTAAAAAAAAAAAGTTTTCCTACTTCCACATGAATTGCTGCAAACTGATAATATTTTGATTATAGAATATCCATATTATATTGCCTTAGAGAAAGGCTGGGATTGGTTTGTTTTTAGTGGAGATTACATTTTACTCTTTTCCATACGCCATCTGTGTTTGGATAGATTATGTTTTTCAAACACACCTTGCCCTTTTTGACATCTGCATCTTCTTCTTCTTCAAATCTTCCAACCTTGTCTTTATCAAGATCTAGGTAGTATGTCTTATTGGATACTTCCACGCATGAGTGATTGCTTTCTCCTGGGATCTCCTATTTAATTCTTTGGACATATGGAGGGTCAGAACAATGTGTTAACCCTCATAGTCAAACTCATGACATGTCACTGTAATTCCAAAAATGTAAGGTCTGGTATAACTGTCTACAGTCCCAAGAAAACATATAAACATTATGCTTAAGTTGTAGAAATAGTTTAGTACTTCACATCACCAATCAGATCTCTAGTTCCATTAAGCAAGAACCTGTCACAAGTGTCTCACCACAATGTCCTCGATGTATAAAAAATAGCTCTTTTCTCCTCAGTGATGGAGAGGATGAAATTCAGAAATTTGAGTTTATTGCCTGGGAGCCTGCCTTAATAAATAAGCTTTTAGTATGCTTAAGATGTAAGTTTTAAGAAAACAAATTTTTGACTTCAGTGAAAAATCTAAACCAAAACCTCTTCTGTTTTGTAAGTGTTTTCCTACTGAATATTAAGTTTTGTCTTCAGCTGAGAGGTACTATATATGTTTCACAACTGCCGTTTTAGTTTATGTTTATTTCTCTCTTAAGGAGATTATTATAGCAGTCATTTAGAGGAATTTGTTTTTAAGACTTGCTCCTGAAATGCTCTATCATTTCTATGTAAATTAAACTTATTGTGTAAGTAAAATAAACTGAGATGTCATTTTGTTTTTAGAATGCAGTGTCATAACTACACAAAATACTCTTCATGTTCATAGAGTTGCATTTTTATGGTCAAACAAATGTTTTTGCTAATATGTATATAAATTTTTTTACTGTCTACATATAGCCTGATAAAAACATATAGCTTTTAATGCATTTGGTTAATTTCTCTAAATTTAGAATGATACTTTCAGTTTAAAGAATGGGAGAGTGGTGTGAAAGGGTGATCTTCAAAATAGAAGTTTTCAATGCACATATATGGGAGCCAAATGCTATGGAATAATGTTTCCTTTGAAAGACTAGAAGGGCTATCGTGTTAAGTAATAAATAGAATGGTAAAAACTCAGCATGCAACTTATCAAATCTTTTCAACCATCTCTTTCATGTCAATACTGAATTATTATTAAATGGAGAATTTGTAATCCAGCAGAAATTCTAATGAAAGATTTGATTTTCTTGCCTCATTTGGTTCCTTGCATTTCCTTTGATATGTGTTTATTTCTTTAATAAATTGTTAGTGTGCCTCATAAGAGAATAGTAGTAATTGAACAGTCTTAAAAACTTGTATTTTTATTCATGGTTAAGACCACACTTACAAACAAAAGAAAGTAAGGCCATAGTTTTTCCCTCAGACCTAAATTAGTAATATGCCTTGTAAAATAGTGTGAAGTTACTGAAAAATACTACAACTAAAAGAAAATGGTATTTGAAATAGGTGTAACTTAAAGGATAATAATAGAAGTTAGTATATTAATAGTCAAATATTTGATTTGATTTGATTATCTGTGTATAACTAATAGCTTAATATAATGTGAAATTCCCACATCTCATATTATGACAGAAACAAGAATTTGACTGTCAGGAGATCTGGGTCCTAGCTCAGTACTATCTCTGTGACAGAGAAACTATAAGATGAGCCTAGGACATCATCTTTTTCCGGAAAGCAAACATTCAGTTTTTTTTTTTTTTTTTTAATCGAATTTTTTTTTTTTTTTAATCTTTTTTTGGGGGGATGGAGTGGGGAGGGAGGGGGACAGGCGGGCCACTTCTATTGGTCTTTCATTTCTCTATTTTCATCTGTCTTTGCTCTTTGGCTCCTGTGGGCCTCCCATCGCGGTGGCCTCTGTCATCACAGAGCACTGGCTCAGGGCGCATGCGCGCCAGAGCTCCGGCTCAGTAATTGAACACATCAGTCCAGCTGCTCCGCGGCACGTGGGATCCTCCCAGGCCAGGGATCGAACTGCACTGCAAGGCGGTGTCTTTACCCACTGGACCACCAGGGAAAACCGCAAACATTCAGTTTAATGGCAGTATGTGAAAAGGACAAAGAAACCAACTTAAGAACCTCCTTTGGCCAGAATCAGGACAATTTGAGGATAAAACAGAATAAGGATTCTATTGATTATAAAACATTTAATTAAAAATCAGCTTCCATAACATTTTTAGAGTATAATTAATTTGCTGTTATAATATGAAAATTATCTGAAAATTGCTCATAAAAGGGATAGAATTAAATAGCTCGAGTTTTTATGGTAAGCCACAGTTCATTTGCAGGTGAAGAGGAATTTTTTTGGTTTACCAAAGAATTTTGGCTACTAAAAGTAAAAAAGTATGATACAAATAGAAAATTGCCATCATTCTAAAGACGTTCCCTCAAGATTCCCATTTCCTGCTTTTTCAGTCAGACACTAATCTGGCATCTACTGTGAAGGGAGTTTGTGAAGGGACGTAAAAAAGGTTACTATCAGCTGATCTTACCATAGGGAGGTTGTCCTGGATTACCTGGGTGGGTTCTGTACAGTCACAAGAGCAATGGAAAGCAGAAGAGAAAGGATAAAAGAGTCAAGCACGGAGATTCTGCAGAAGAGACGGGAAGAGAGAGTCCAGGCTGAGGATTCCTGTTGCTGGCTATAAGATAGAGGACCCAGGTGTAGGAACCAGAGAGAGGCCTGCAGGAGCTAAGGGTATCCCTGAACTTCTCTTGCTTATCATTATCCTTAACGAGGAATGCAGTACTACAACCTCAGTGAGTAAGATTTTGCCAACATCCTGAGTGAGCTTGGAAGGGGACTTCGGGTAAGACCCCAGCAGGCTGACACCTTGATTGTGGCCTTATAAAATCTAGAGCAGACACCAGCAGAACCAACCCGGATTTGTGGTCTCTTAATTGTGAAATGCTAAGTTGTCTTTAAAGCTATTAAGTCTGTGGTAATTTAGCAATAGAAAACTATGACACAACCACTTCATGAAACGATTGAGACTAGGATCATGAGTGGATGCTAATTTCATTAGGTGAAAGGATGTGAAGAGAGTATTTGACAGTATGTTTTCACAGAGTATTTGCACTTTTTCCAGAGTATCACTTTACAGATTTTTTGCAGTTATAAGGGAGAAAATATGTACCTTACAACAGAGATTGAGCTGTCAGCACATTAAATAAGTGAACAAAGTTAGTATCACTAGTAGTAGAATGCCTTGACATTATGTGTCTTCTGATATGATGCAGTTTGACATGCATAGCATTAACTGTGGATATTTTTGCTATGTATGTTGACTCTGACACTAGTCAGTCCTTTAGATTTGTCTTCAGTTTTCATGAAATAGAAGAATAGAGGGAGAAGCAAATGATAAGAACACAGTCCAATAAATGAAATGTGTAAAAGACACTGCCATTAAAAATGCTGAAAAGATTGATGTGTTGGAGGTAGAGAAGCTGTTGTAGATGAAAATTAGCAAGGTGACAGCAACCAGTTTGCGTATATGAACACTGATGGGATTTTTGTTTAAAAAAATAAGACTAAAAACAACAACAACAAAACCTCTGTATTCTTTAGGGGCAACCAAGGCAGAATTGTCTTAGGTGTGGTAATATTATGTATTATGGTTATGTAGGAAAAATGTCCTTGTTCTTAGGTGATGCTAGTGAAATATTTAGGGAGAAAGTCATGATGCCTGCCTGCAAGCTATTTTTAGCTGCTTCTTAAGGAAGAGGAAAAAACAGAGAAATAAAAAGAAAGCATATGGGGGAAATGGTGATAACAGTTGTCCAATCAAGGATGGACAGATGTCCAATCAAAGATGTAAAGGTCCTTATTGTACTGCTTTTTCAAAATTTCTGTGTGTTTGAAAAGTTTCACAAATTGAATATTGGGAGAAAAAGAAGCTGGTGATAGGAACTTGAACGTGCCTTGTATTTGTGAGTGCAGCTTGTTCCTGACAGGTGTACTTCAGTATTCTTGGACTGTGCCATTTTATTCTTGCCTATGGGAAAAGGGGTTTGTGGTCTCTTAAAAAGCTATTTAAGTTCTGTGGTAATTTAGCAATAGAAAACTATGACACAACCACTTCATGAAACGATTGAGACTAGGATCATGAGTGGATGCTAATTTCATTAGGTGAAAGGATGTGAAGAGAGTATTTGACAGTATGTTTTCACAGAGTATTTGCACTTTTTCCAGAGTATCACTTTACAGATTTTTTGCAGTTATAAGGGAGAAAATATGTACCTTACAACAGAGATTGAGCTGTCAGCACATTAAATAAGTGAACAAAGTTAGTATCACTAGTAGTAGAATGCCTTGACATTATGTGTCTTCTGATATGATGCAGTTTGACATGCATAGCATTAACTGTGGATATTTTTGCTATGTATGTTGACTCTGACACTAGTCAGTCCTTTAGATTTGTCTTCAGTTTTCATGAAATAGAAGAATAGAGGGAGAAGCAAATGATAAGAACACAGTCCAATAAATGAAATGTGTAAAAGACACTGCCATTAAAAATGCTGAAAAGATTGATGTGTTGGAGGTAGAGAAGCTGTTGTAGATGAAAATTAGCAAGGTGACAGCAACCAGTTTGCGTATATGAACACTGATGGGATTTTTGTTTAAAAAAATAAGACTAAAAACAACAACAACAAAACCTCTGTATTCTTTAGGGGCAACCAAGGCAGAATTGTCTTAGGTGTGGTAATATTATGTATTATGGTTATGTAGGAAAAATGTCCTTGTTCTTAGGTGATGCTAGTGAAATATTTAGGGAGAAAGTCATGATGCCTGCCTGCAAGCTATTTTTAGCTGCTTCTTAAGGAAGAGGAAAAAACAGAGAAATAAAAAGAAAGCATATGGGGGAAATGGTGATAACAGTTGTCCAATCAAGGATGGACAGATGTCCAATCAAAGATGTAAAGGTCCTTATTGTACTGCTTTTTCAAAATTTCTGTGTGTTTGAAAAGTTTCACAAATTGAATATTGGGAGAAAAAGAAGCTGGTGATAGGAACTTGAACGTGCCTTGTATTTGTGAGTGCAGCTTGTTCCCTGACAGGTGTACTTCAGTATTCTTGGACTGTGCCATTTTATTTTTTGTGTGTTGTGCTAAGTCACTTCAGTCATGTCCAACTCTTTGTGAGCCCATGGGCACCCTCCTCTGGGTGGGCCTATCAACCCAGGTATCGATCCTGCATTTCTTATGTCTCCTGCACTGGCAGGCAGGTTCATTCCCACTAGCTTAGCCAGCTGGGAAGCCCACCATTTCGTCTGGGACCCATCAAATACTAGAACTTGGAGTATTTTTTTCTGGGGTAACAACATCCATTCTAGGACTGGTCTCCAAATAGTTTGTTCCATTTTTCTTTAGAACTACCTTACTCAGTATTTTGCTTGGAGCATAACTGCATTTGATGTCACAGAAGCAGTGAACTAGATGGGTGAGCATTAGCACAGTTTCTGTGAGTCTCTCACACTTGCCTATGTGTCATATTGGATATACTAAGAATACAGGAGCTTGCTTACTTTTTTCACCTGGACCGTTTCTCAGGAGTTGTGTTTGCAACAAGGCAATACTGAAGCATGAAGTTAGATCTATCTCTGGGTCAAAGAACAGGCTTGCTTACAGCTTGTCGCCAAATGGTAGACTCCCCAAGCGCAGGATTTCTCAGCTTCAACCTGAACCGTTGTGTGTGTGCAGCATCTATCTAGGGTCATACCCTGTTGTACCCCATGGACTTGGAGTCCAGAAAACCAGTGAAAATATGCTGATGCTATGCTGTGATTAGTAAAGTCCTTTGTCTGTAGCCCAGAAGTTTCTGTGTCTATTGTTAGCATCCATGAAACAGTAACAGGCTAGCAATTAGTCTGTTAACTAGAATAAAATCAAACCTCAGGCCTGCCATTGACGATTGACTCCTCAGTGAATAGACCTTTAATAACCCCTCTGTTTTCAGTCTCACTGCTTACTCCCACTCTTCGCTGGACCTGTGCTTTCTAAGCCTGAAGCCCCTGAGGTTCTGCGGAGCCAGCAACCTGCTTTCCTACTTTCACTGGACAGCACTACCACTCATCCAGTTATGTTAGAAACTGTGTAGTCCTTTCGCTGTTCGTGTTTAACATGTGTCCGGGTCTTATTATTTTACCTATTTGCACCTCATCTTTGTCCATCACTACTGCTGTTGGTTTTGCTTAGATCTGTATCATCTCTTAAACAAGATTACTGCAGTTCAGCTATAGGCTGAAGAGTTCACATGTCGAAGTACTGACCTCTTAGGTGATTGTATTTGGAGACAGCACTGTTAGAAAGTAGGATTGGTAGCTTTAGATCTCTCTCTGTCTCTCCACTCCTGCCCTTTGTCCATTTCTCCCTCTCCTCTAGGTACACACTGAGGAAAGACCATGTGAGGATAGAGCAAGAAAGTAACTGTCTGCTAGCCAGAAGGCGCCTTCTCACCAGGAACCTAATCAGCCAGCACCTATATCTGGTACTACCCAGCCTTTAGAACTGTGAGAAAGGAACTTCAGTCGTTTAAGCCACCTAATGTTCGGCAGTTTGTTATGGCAGCCGATCAGCCTGCTACCTCCAATGAGGTCGCTCCGTGCCAGCTCCCCTCCTGCCATCTCCATCTTTGAACCTGTTCTCAACACTGCTACCAGAGATATTAATATCTTTTGAAGCTGCAACTGTGATCCTGTTTGCCTGTTTTAGAACCTTGATGTGTTTCCTACAAAAGAAACGGCTTCAGTTCCTGAACCGGGTTTCTCAGCTTCAACCTGAACCGTGTGTGTGCAGCATCTATCTAGGGTCATACCCTGTTGTACCCCATGGACTTGGAGTCCAGAAAACCAGTGAAAATATGCTGATGCTATGCTGTGATTAGTAAAGTCCTTTGTCTGTAGCCCAGAAGTTTCTGTGTCTATTGTTAGCATCCATGAAACAGTAACAGGCTAGCAATTAGTCTGTTAACTAGAATAAAATCAAACCTCAGGCCTGCCATTGACGATTGACTCCTCAGTGAATAGACCTTTAATAACCCCTCTGTTTTCAGTCTCACTGCTTACTCCCACTCTTCGCTGGACCTGTGCTTTCTAAGCCTGAAGCCCCTGAGGTTCTGCGGAGCCAGCAACCTGCTTTCCTACTTTCACTGGACAGCACTACCACTCATCCAGTTATGTTAGAAACTGTGTAGTCCTTTCGCTGTTCGTGTTTAACATGTGTCCGGGTCTTATTATTTTACCTATTTGCACCTCATCTTTGTCCATCACTACTGCTGTTGGTTTTGCTTAGATCTGTATCATCTCTTAAACAAGATTACTGCAGTTCAGCTATAGGCTGAAGAGTTCACATGTCGAAGTACTGACCTCTTAGGTGATTGTATTTGGAGACAGCACTGTTAGAAAGTAGGATTGGTAGCTTTAGATCTCTCTCTGTCTCTCCACTCCTGCCCTTTGTCCATTTCTCCCTCTCCTCTAGGTACACACTGAGGAAAGACCATGTGAGGATAGAGCAAGAAAGTAACTGTCTGCTAGCCAGAAGGCGCCTTCTCACCAGGAACCTAATCAGCCAGCACCTATATCTGGTACTACCCAGCCTTTAGAACTGTGAGAAAGGAACTTCAGTCGTTTAAGCCACCTAATGTTCGGCAGTTTGTTATGGCAGCCGATCAGCCTGCTACCTCCAATGAGGTCGCTCCGTGCCAGCTCCCCTCCTGCCATCTCCATCTTTGAACCTGTTCTCAACACTGCTACCAGAGATATTAATATCTTTTGAAGCTGCAACTGTGATCCTGTTTGCCTGTTTTTAGAACCTTGATGTGTTTCCCTACAAAATGAATTTTAAACTGCCTGCCTTGTTACACCAGACCTTTCATGAGTTGGCCCTTTCATATTTTTATGGCTTCATCACTTGCCTTCTCTCTTGCCCCAGTTCCCACTCACCCTATGCTTGAGCTATATAAACCTACTCGTGGCTTTCTAATATGCCATGCTGTTATATATCTCTGGGCCTCTCCTCAGGCAGGGAGCATGTGGTGCCAGGGCTGCAGCTTTACCACCCTCCCTCCCATCTGCTTGCAGAATATTTATTCATCTTTCAAGCTTAGATCAACCTTGAAGAAAAGTTTCTCTGATCCACAGAGGATAGAATACACCTCTCGCTTTTTTGTGTTTCATATTTGCTTTTAAAATAGTTCTGTTCTAGCAAATATAATATATTGTTTCTCTTAGTGTTTAACATATCTTTCTTCCTTTACTGCGTGGCTAACACACACACTTCCTTTACTAGGTGTGTTGGAGGCTTACCTAAAGCTAAATAGTGTATTAGTCAGAGTGCTCCAGAGAAGGAAAGCTAACAGGTTGTATCTTGTTGTATAGTTGCTACATTGTGTCCAACTCTTTTGTGACCCCAGGGACTGTGACCCTCAAGGTTCCTCTGTCCATGCAGTTTCCCAGGCAAGCATCCTAGAGTGGGTTGCCATTTCCTTCTCCAGGGGATCTTCCTGACCCAGGGATCGAACCTTCATCTCCTGCATCGGCAGGCAGATTCTTTACCATGAACCCACTAGAAAAGCCCAATAGGTTGTATATATGGATGGGATATTTATTTTAAGCAATTTGCTTATGTACTTATGGAGACTGAAAGAGTCCAAAATCTGATGATGGCCCAGCAGGGCTGACCCATAAAAACTGAACATGACAAAGAGTGATCACACCTAACTTTAGTCTGAATAGACCTGATTTAGTCTGAATAGACAATAAGACCTCACATGGTCTTTAGGCTATGGGTGAAGTCATTTTCAGTAGAGGTTCAAACCCACAATGTGATGCCTACTGGCTTTTTTCCCACCAGAACCCCACTGTTTCTTTTTATCCTGTTTAATTCTCTCCATGCACAGAAGCAGGGGTGATATGTATTTGTAGCTTGATAGGTATGTAGCAGCTGCATTCTTTTTTCCCATTATAGTGAGGAACCGTTCTTAAGCTTTCAGTCATTTGGGTTTAGTTTCCCAGTGACCAGACTGCTACGAGTTATATGTTACAAGATTTGATGGCCCAACAGGGAACAGAAATTCCTTCCTAAAGATATCTTTTATAGTAGCTGTAACCTGAAAAATAAGTATCAAAAGATACTGGTATATTACTAGAGTAAGATGCATTTACCAGCAGCTGGTCCTTTTCAGCATCACAGTAAAGGACCAAAATGTCTACAGTTTGATGCTACTCAGGTTAGACCACGTCAGGTTCCAAAATAGAGACAGTCTTGGCAAGCATGTAGCTTTGCCCCTAGGGGCATTTCCTGTTGTAAGACACAATAGAAGAATTGTATTGTCATACCAGCAAACTTCCCAATACCATCTTCCTCAGATCTCTTGCAAAAAATAAAGAATTCTGTCTTGGGAATCCTTCCTTTGGCTCCTGTGGCCTTGTTCTCCTAGGTCTTGTGGGGACTGGCTCCCTTTTTGCTGAGTGTGAGCATACACTTAGGAAAGTCTAGAAGCTGACCATACTTGACTTTATTTCTACCTATTTTTGACAAAAAATGTTCAGTTGCCAATTCCAGCTTTCTGTAAACCACTACACTAGGTGTGATAAGCAGCATGATGCGTGCATTTGTGGTGGGTTTCTTTACCCATGGTTGGACACTATGTACCATACAGCGTAGCTTTTTTTACCTGAATACTTTTTCCACGTTGGTACTGTGCTTTTTTGTTCCAGTCCTTTTTTCGTGTGTTTTGAGTATTTCCCTCTACCTCCATGTACCTGTCATGACATTAGAGTCTCTTAGGGCTATGGAGGAGCGGTCCAGTATAGTTCACTTGCCAGCTCTGCGTGGGGCCTTCACTGTAGAAAGTCTGCATCATGACTATTGCAGTCTGTTTTCTCCTAGGTGGATAGTACAGTCCTTGTTGGCATTCCGTGCCTCAGGGCATGCAAGAGGAATAAGCTGATGATCAGCCACTGCTGCATGGCTGCAGCTCCCCTGGTTCCACATATCTATTAAGCTAAAGTGGCAGTGTTGAGTGAGCACTAAGGTATTCACTTGTTGGTTAGACTTATCTTATGATTATTTTTATGGGAATCAACATATCCTACTTTAATAAGTCCCTTAAATTCCCAGAGGATCATGCCTCTTACTCACGGGCAGCACTTGTGGGCAAATTTGTCCTAGGTTGCAGTCTGCATTAATGAAGTGCCTTACTGGCTTACTTTTCCATAGCGCATCTGCCTGACCATGTGACCAAGCCATTTACTAGCACCCATGATTCACACAGACTGTAGGATCCATGTTGTGGTCTACTTCTTCTGTCTAAAGCCCGATGTTCTACTCAGGTTAGACCACGTCAGGTTCCAAAATAGAGACAGTCTTGGCAAGCATGTAGCTTTGCCCCTAGGGGCATTTCCTGTTGTAAGACACAATAGAAGAATTGTATTGTCATACCAGCAAACTTCCCAATACCATCTTCCTCAGATCTCTTGCAAAAAATAAAGAATTCTGTCTTGGGAATCCTTCCTTTGGCTCCTGTGGCCTTGTTCTCCTAGGTCTTGTGGGGACTGGCTCCCTTTTTGCTGAGTGTGAGCATACACTTAGGAAAGTCTAGAAGCTGACCATACTTGACTTTATTTCTACCTATTTTTGACAAAAAATGTTCAGTTGCCAATTACAGCTTTCTGTAAACCACTACACTAGGTGTGATAAGCAGCATGATGCGTGCATTTGTGGTGGGTTTCTTTACCCATGGTTGGACACTATGTACCATACAGCGTAGCTTTTTTTACCTGAATACTTTTTCCACATTGGTACTGTGCTTTTTTGTTCCAGTCCTTTTTTCGTGTGTTTTGAGTATTTCCCTCTACCTCCATGTACCTGTCATGACATTAGAGTCTCTTAGGGCTATGGAGGAGCGGTCCAGTATAGTTCACTTGCCAGCTCTGCGTGGGGCCTTCACTGTAGAAAGTCTGCATCATGACTATTGCAGTCTGTTTTCTCCTAGGTGGATAGTACAGTCCTTGTTGGCATTCCGTGCCTCAGGGCATGCAAGAGGAATAAGCTGATGATCAGCCACTGCTGCATGGCTGCAGCTCCCCTGGTTCCACATATCTATTAAGCTAAAGTGGCAGTGTTGAGTGAGCACTAAGGTATTCACTTGTTGGTTAGACTTATCTTATGATTATTTTTATGGGAATCAACATATCCTACTTTAATAAGTCCCTTAAATTCCCAGAGGATCATGCCTCTTACTCACGGGCAGCACTTGTGGGCAAATTTGTCCTAGGTTGCAGTCTGCATTAATGAAGTGCCTTACTGGCTTACTTTTCCATAGCGCATCTGCCTGACCATGTGACCAAGCCATTTACTAGCACCCATGATTCACACAGACTGTAGGATCCATGTTGTGGTCTACTTCTTCTGTCACTGAAAGGAAGCCTTTCTGCCCCCAGAGCTGACTTATTCTAATCTTCCTCAGTCAGAGTTTCTTTCACACAGCGTGGAAGCTTTTCTTACAGGATACTGTCCTTCCCCTTGGAACTGACATCTGTAAATAAACCAGGCAGCTTTTTGTTTGTCAATTAGTATTGCTAAGAAGGCACCCTCCGCCACCCAGGCGACACAAGATTAACTAGTTCTCCAGGTGGCTCCAGAGTTGGTCCTAAGGGAAAGAGGCAGTCTGCTTGTATGAGCAGATGTATTTCTTCTTTCCCTCTGGTAGGTGGTTCTTACATCAACCATTTCCATTTTTATTATGGAAATTTTCTTTGTACCACCTTCCTTATTAGAATGCTTCTGTGACATTACTCGGAACATCTTGGGTAGCTCATATCTCAAGATTATTTCCTTCAGTTATGGAGGCAGCTTTAGCTAATGAGTGGTAAAGAGCCAGGGTCTTCCAAGCAACATGTTCTGTGTTGTTGCATGGGGACATTTTTGTCTAAGACGCAGCAGTCCCTGCTGGGCAGCACTCATAGACTTTCACCACAAGTTTCTGTCTGGAGAAATGAGTTCAAGTTATAAAAAAATTCCAGAAGTATATATAAGGGTGGATCATAAGAACTCCACATATATGGATTGGGCTATTTTGGCCTTTTGTAATTCAGACATAGCCTGCTGTTGTGCAGGCCTTCATTTAAATATGGCGTTCTTTCAGAAGCTTTATGGATAGAAGCTAACAATGTTCTCAGTTGTAGAATATGGACTCTCTATAATCACAACAACCTTAAGTGTTGTGGTTCTCTGTTGGTTTCTGGGGCAGGCGTTGGCAGCTATTTCTTCCTGGTTGCCTGTAGAATATTACTAGTGGCTCCTGTCTGTGTTATTCGTCAAAACTTAACATATGAAGAGGCCTTCGGATCTTTGTTAAAATTACCAACCACATTGTTAACCAAATAATGATAGTAAACTGATGAATTCAGATAATCTTGTGGCAAAACAACAAATGCAGGATTCTTCCCACATGAAGACAAATGGTGATTGACTCTTTTCTGGTAGATATCAACAAAGAAGTACTTGCAAGATCAAAAAAAAAAAAAAAAAGAAAAACCTTATGTCGAAATAAATAATAATAATGTTGAAATACCGCTGCCCTGCTTTTGACTTGTAAAATGGGAGGATAATAAATGTATAATTTTTCCTGTTGAACTTGGTTAGCTGGGTAGAACAGATAGGAATAATGAAACACTAACACTGATGTGAAAAGCTGGAACATTTAGCAGGTAAGGTCAGATGGGATTAGTTGTTTGTTTAAAAAGCAGTGAGAGTAGATAGTGGTGTGAGTTGGTTAAAAATAAGTGGATGGTTTGTACTGAGGCAGCAATAAACAGGTGCGTAAACACACACATTTTAAAATGAAGAAAAAATGAACCTAGCCAATAACACATTTCTAAGTTTGGCACTCAGTGCGAACATCTTGGGTAGCTCATATCTCAAGATTATTTCCTTCAGTTATGGAGGCAGCTTTAGCTAATGAGTGGTAAAGAGCCAGGGTCTTCCAAGCAACATGTTCTGTGTTGTTGCATGGGGACATTTTGTCTAAGGCGCAGCAGTCCCTGCTGGGCAGCACTCATAGACTTTCACCACAAGTTTCTGTCTGGAGAAATGAGTTCAAGTTATAAAAATTCCAGAAGTATATATAAGGGTGATCATAAGAACTCCACATATATGGATTGGGCTATTTTGGCCTTTTGTAATTCAGACATAGCCTGCTGTTGTGCAGGCCTTCATTTAAATATGGCGTTCTTTCAGAAGCTTTATGGATAGAAGCTAACAATGTTCTCAGTTGTAGAATATGGACTCTCTATAATCACAACAACCTTAAGTGTTGTGGTTCTCTGTTGGTTTCTGGGGCAGGCGTTGGCAGCTATTTCTTCCTGGTTGCCTGTAGAATATTACTAGTGGCTCCTGTCTGTGTTATTCGTCAAAACTTAACATATGAAGAGGCCTTCGGATCTTTGTTAAAATTACCAACCACATTGTTAACCAAATAATGATAGTAAACTGATGAATTCAGATAATCTTGTGGCAAAACAACAAATGCAGGATTCTTCCCACATGAAGACAAATGGTGATTGACTCTTTTCTGGTAGATATCAACAAAGAAGTACTTGCAAGATCAAAAAAAAAAAAAAAAAGAAAAACCTTATGTCGAAATAAATAATAATAATGTTGAAATACCGCTGCCCTGCTTTTGACTTGTAAAATGGGAGGATAATAAATGTATAATTTTTCCTGTTGAACTTGGTTAGCTGGGTAGAACAGATAGGAATAATGAAACACTAACACTGATGTGAAAAGCTGGAACATTTAGCAGGTAAGGTCAGATGGGATTAGTTGTTTGTTTAAAAAGCAGTGAGAGTAGATAGTGGTGTGAGTTGGTTAAAAATAAGTGGATGGTTTGTACTGAGGCAGCAATAAACAGGTGCGTAAACACACACACATTTTTAAAATGAAGATATGAACCTAGCCAATAACACATTTCTTTTCACTCAGTGTTTACACACTTACTGAGAGAATAATTTTCAACTAAAGTAGACAGTTCTTAGGTAAGATTTCTGAAAAGATTCAGCCTGGGCTGTGATGGTGTTCTCAGCAGTTATAGCCCTGCATTACAGGTAATGCTTCTCAGCAAGCATTTGTTAAGAATCCTGTTATTTCCTCCTGTCAGGAATCCATATGTGTATTGCACAGAGCACCAGACTGGAGACACAAGGCCTCAGCCTGCTAAAGTGGGTGTCCACTCCTCCACGCTCAGAGACTTGAGATAGGGTGTTAAAGTTAAGTGTTTCATTAGAGTACAAGGAGGCTCTATTTGCATATGCTCTGTGGTAAATTTTAAAGTAAAAGAACTCTTTGTGTATTCCTTAAATACATTATTATTACTTTTTTTTTTGCTTTTTAAAATTAGGCTATGATTTTGCCCTTATTATTAAATGTTATCTCTGGACCAGTTTTTAAATACCAAATAGGACCTCATCTCTCTTGTAAGTAGGCAGTTACCTATGTTACGTGTGCCCGTGCACCACTGTCTAGCTTTTGTCTACTCTGACCCTTTATACCTTGCAAGTGGTTTCATCTGACTGATGGTAAAGGTTTTATATGGTAGCCACCGGAAGTGGAAATAAGGAGTATGTGTGCTTGCAAAAACTTCATGATTGTTAATATGTTTAGATATTGTTTTATTTCTATAGTCACGCAATCATTATTGGCGTCATGAGAATTTAAAATTCAATGTGTATATAAATAATATGTGGGGAATAGCATGATTTCTTTTCAAAATATTGTCTTAGGATATTTTTTTTTATTTTTCTATAGAAATACCGCTGCCCTGCTTTTGACTTGTAAAATGGGAGGATAATAAATGTATAATTTTTCCTGTTGAACTTGGTTAGCTGGGTAGAACAGATAGGAATAATGAAACACTAACACTGATGTGAAAAGCTGGAACATTTAGCAGGTAAGGTCAGATGGGATTAGTTGTTTGTTTAAAAAGCAGTGAGAGTAGATAGTGGTGTGAGTTGGTTAAAAATAAGTGGATGGTTTGTACTGAGGCAGCAATAAACAGGTGCGTAAACACACACACATTTTTAAAATGAAGATATGAACCTAGCCAATAACACATTTCTTTTCACTCAGTGTTTACACACTTACTGAGAGAATAATTTTCAACTAAAGTAGACAGTTCTTAGGTAAGATTTCTGAAAAGATTCAGCCTGGGCTGTGATGGTGTTCTCAGCAGTTATAGCCCTGCATTACAGGTAATGCTTCTCAGCAAGCATTTGTTAAGAATCCTGTTATTTCCTCCTGTCAGGAATCCATATGTGTATTGCACAGAGCACCAGACTGGAGACACAAGGCCTCAGCCTGCTAAAGTGGGTGTCCACTCCTCCACGCTCAGAGACTTGAGATAGGGTGTTAAAGTTAAGTGTTTCATTAGAGTACAAGGAGGCTCTATTTGCATATGCTCTGTGGTAAATTTTAAAGTAAAAGAACTCTTTGTGTATTCCTTAAATACATTATTATTACTTTTTTTTTTGCTTTTTAAAATTAGGCTATGATTTTGCCCTTATTATTAAATGTTATCTCTGGACCAGTTTTTAAATACCAAATAGGACCTCATCTCTCTTGTAAGTAGGCAGTTACCTATGTTACGTGTGCCCGTGCACCACTGTCTAGCTTTTGTCTACTCTGACCCTTTATACCTTGCAAGTGGTTTCATCTGACTGATGGTAAAAGTTTTATATGGTAGCCACCGGAAGTGGAAATAAGGAGTATGTGTGCTTGCAAAAACTTCATGATTGTTAATATGTTTAGATATTGTTTTATTTCTATAGTCACGCAATCATTATTGGCGTCATGAGAATTTAAAATAATATGCAATGTGTATATAAATAATATGTGGGGAATAGCATGATTTCTTTTCAAAATATTGTCTAACTATGCCCTCGCGTAATGATGTTTTTTCTGTTTACCTTATCTTTTCTGATCTGCTTACCTCTGTGAGCACTTGTTCTCCATCTCCTTTGTGACTTCTTGTACTTTTATCAATCCGTTCATGGGAGGTTTGTCAGGACTCAGTTCTGTCTCCTATTTTTCTCTGTTTTCCCTTGGTAAACGATTGCCCTCCCATAGCTTCTGATACCATCTCTGTGCTATTTGACTCTCAGTCCTTCTCTGCATCCTTATCTCCCTGTGCTCTGAACTGGACATCTTCACTTGGGTATTTCATTAGGCATCTCACACTCTGCTTAGGCAAAACCGAACTGACTGATCACCTTGCCACTCCATAGGAAACATTTTCCTATATATCAGTAATCTATGTAGTCACTCAGACTGGCTACCTAGGAGTCAAACTTGAGTTTTTCCTCTCCCTCGATTTGTACAGGTCACCACTCTGTGGTTTCCCACTAACGGGTCCCTTAATCCTCTCCATCCATGCTGAATCTCAAGCTTCTTTTTTTGTGTGCATTCATTTACTTTTTTTATTTATTCAATTAGTCATTAATTTTAAAAAAGGACATTTTTTTGACTGCCTACTCTGAACCCAGCAGTGTTCTGGGTACATAGGAGATCACACAATTAACCTAAGTGGATAAACATTGAATGCAGATCACATGTTTGAAGAGAAGGGGAAGACAGATAATAAACAAAATAAATAGTGTAGAGCTACAGATAGCATTTTGGAAAAAAATAAAAGCCTTGGGTCAGATGAGTTGAGTGTGAG
This sequence comes from Tragulus kanchil, assembly GCA_022376925.1. Classification (NCBI taxonomy): domain Eukaryota; kingdom Metazoa; phylum Chordata; class Mammalia; order Artiodactyla; family Tragulidae; genus Tragulus; species Tragulus kanchil. Next base: position 47,654,679 of record JAIOJX010000004.1, on the reverse strand, counting down.
CACTGTGCCCAGGAGCACTTCAGCATTAAGGAAATCGAGGACGAGGGATCAACAGCATTGACCAGGAAGAGCAGGCCACAGACACAAGAGGAAAACTGCCACGGAAGTGGAAATAAGGAGTATGTGTGCTTGCAAAAACTTCATGATTGTTAATATGTTTAGATATTGTTTTATTTCTATAGTCACGCAATCATTATTGGCGTCATGAGAATTTAAAATAATATGCAATGTGTATATAAATAATATGTGGGGAATAGCATGATTTCTTTTCAAAATATTGTCTAACTATGCCCTCGCGTAATGATGTTTTTTCTGTTTACCTTATCTTTTCTGATCTGCTTACCTCTGTGAGCACTTGTTCTCCATCTCCTTTGTGACTTCTTGTACTTTTATCAATCCGTTCATGGGAGGTTTGTCAGGACTCAGTTCTGTCTCCTATTTTTCTCTGTTTTCCCTTGGTAAACGATTGCCCTCCCATAGCTTCTGATACCATCTCTGTGCTATTTGACTCTCAGTCCTTCTCTGCATCCTTATCTCCCTGTGCTCTGAACTGGACATCTTCACTTGGGTATTTCATTAGGCATCTCACACTCTGCTTAGGCAAAACCGAACTGACTGATCACCTTGCCACTCCATAGGAAACATTTTCCTATATATCAGTAATCTATGTAGTCACTCAGACTGGCTACCTAGGAGTCAAACTTGAGTTTTTCCTCTCCCTCGATTTGTACAGGTCACCACTCTGTGGTTTCCCACTAACGGGTCCCTTAATCCTCTCCATCCATGCTGAATCTCAAGCTTCTTTTTTTGTGTGCATTCATTTACTTTTTTTATTTATTCAATTAGTCATTAATTTTAAAAAAGGACATTTTTTTTGACTGCCTACTCTGAACCCAGCAGTGTTCTGGGTACATAGGAGATCACACAATTAACCTAAGTGGATAAACATTGAATGCAGATCACATGTTTGAAGAGAAGGGGAAGACAGATAATAAACAAAATAAATAGTGTAGAGCTACAGATAGCATTTTGGAAAAAAATAAAAGCCTTGGGTCAGATGAGTTGAGTGTGAGCACTGTGCCCAGGAGCACTTCAGCATTAAGGAAATCGAGGAGACGAGGGATCAACAGCATTGACCAGGAAGAGCAGGCCACAGACACAAGAGGAAAACTGCCAAACTGCGATGTCCTTAAAGCCATGTGAAGAATACGTATCTAGGAGAAGGAAGAATGATAGATTCTATAGATCCAATCACACAGAGATCAGTGAGGGTGTTCTGGTTGAAGTTCTCCTGACTCATCTATCTCCCTGGCTAAGTGTAATCCTTGAATCCCACTCTGAAGCTGAAATATTATTCCAAAGTCAGAAACTTTATTATCTTTTATTTCTCAGTGACTTTAAGATAAAGGTCAAACTACTTCATATGGCCTACCAGCCTCAAGCTAACCCTTGAGCTTCATTTCCCCTTGTCATCCTCTATACTTCAAGCCTGTATGAACTTCTTGGGTTATTTGAAGCTATTTACTGTCATAGCTCATGTTACACTTTTTTTTTCTTGAGTCTAATGTCTCTCTCTCTCTTAGATACTTCTTTCTCTCTGAACTGTAAGCCAAAAAGTCAGAGGCTCTGTTCACTTGTTTTCCGTATTATTCCTGGTGACCAGCACAGAGCCTGGCTTGGGACCAGAGCTCAATAACATTTTTTGTTTGACTATAGAGTAAAATTATAATGTTATATTTCTGTTCAGTATTGTTATGTGGCTTAAGTATTGTTCCTGTTATGACTTCAGAAATGTGTATATTTATGTAAAATGGGAAAGCATTAGAGTAGTGATAAAGTCACTTTTAAAAAGTATATATTTAGTAGAAAAATCTAACAGGGAAAAATACCCACGAAATCCAAAGCATGTGAGATTGAGAAGTAAGATATGTATTCCTTAGCTATCTAAATAAATTTTTACTCATTAATTTGCACATATTTCTTTAATTAAAGTTTTAATGTGCTCAATGCCTTTAAAGAAAGTAAAGGAGAAATCATAAATGATGCATTATAGATATGACATCTGTAAGAAACACAGAAATATTCCAGAACTCGAGGAAGGATGATAATACTCACAGTCCTTGGTTTTGTGACAGAAGATTGGTAAATTAATGGATCTTTATATTCTTAAAAGTGTATAAAACTGGCATGTTGGCCCAGGGGGGGCACTTCGGGCATTAAGGAAATCGAGGAGACGAGGGATCAACAGCATTGACCAGGAAGAGCAGGCCACAGACACAAGAGGAAAACTGCCAAACTGCGATGTCCTTAAAGCCATGTGAAGAATACGTATCTAGGAGAAGGAAGAATGATAGATTCTATAGATCCAATCACACAGAGATCAGTGAGGGTGTTCTGGTTGAAGTTCTCCTGACTCATCTATCTCCCTGGCTAAGTGTAATCCTTGAATCCCACTCTGAAGCTGAAATATTATTCCAAAGTCAGAAACTTTATTATCTTTTATTTCTCAGTGACTTTAAGATAAAGGTCAAACTACTTCATATGGCCTACCAGCCTCAAGCTAACCCTTGAGCTTCATTTCCCCTTGTCATCCTCTATACTTCAAGCCTGTATGAACTTCTTGGGTTATTTGAAGCTATTTACTGTCATAGCTCATGTTACACTTTTTTTTTCTTGAGTCTAATGTCTCTCTCTCTCTTAGATACTTCTTTCTCTCTGAACTGTAAGCCAAAAAGTCAGAGGCTCTGTTCACTTGTTTTCCGTATTATTCCTGGTGACCAGCACAGAGCCTGGCTTGGGACCAGAGCTCAATAACATTTTTTGTTTGACTATAGAGTAAAATTATAATGTTATATTTCTGTTCAGTATTGTTATGTGGCTTAAGTATTGTTCCTGTTATGACTTCAGAAATGTGTATATTTATGTAAAATGGGAAAGCATTAGCGTAGTGATAAAGTCAATTTTAAAAAGTATATATTTAGTAGAAAAATCTAACAGGGAAAAATACCCACGAAATCCAAAGCATGTGAGATTGAGAAGTAAGATATGTATTCCTTAGCTATCTAAATAAATTTTTACTCATTAATTTGCACATATTTCTTTAATTAAAGTTTTAATGTGCTCAATGCCTTTAAAGAAAGTAAAGGAGAAATCATAAATGATGCATTATAGATATGACATCTGTAAGAAACACAGAAATATTCCAGAACTCGAGGAAGGATGATAATACTCACAGTCCTTGGTTTTGTGACAGAAGATTGGTAAATTAATGGATCTTTATATTCCTAAAAGTGTATAAAACTTCCATGCGCAGCAAAATACTGAGTAACAGTAAATGTATTTTTCATCTGTCCTAAGTTAAAAGTCAGAGAAAAGACATGAAATGATAATCTTGCACAACAACTTACTGTCTGTGGAGAGGTTCCAGGCTCCAGCACAGGGAGGAAAAACCCAAACTTAGCCTGAAGGTGCATTGAGTTGATAAATCAGAGTTTAGGGAGGACTTCCTGGTAGGATTTGCTCACGTCTGTGGGACAGTATGTTGGAAGGAGAGAGCTGCACAGAAGCAAAAAGGAAAATAATCTGGAGATCTATAGTGAATTTGTCTTGAGTTTTGGGCTGAGTACTGGTCAATGCACATATGTGAGTAATCTACTAAATCTACTAAAATACATGCTTTAAGCAATCTAAAAACAGAGTGGAATAAGACACAGGAAAGGAACATGGAGAGAGATCTCTGAAGCTTTCCTTGAGCTGGGAATACTTTATGATGCACCAGGGTAAAATGATTTCCTTAATATGGGACACTGGCAATTTTTCAAAAGAGTATTGCCTTAGTACTGAATGGAATCAAATTAACTCTAGAGTAAAGGCTATTCAGAAACCATTCCAATAAAGCTTAAAAATATCCTCACGAGTGCCAAACAGTATCAGAGTAACTTAATTGCATCCCACAGTCCCACAGTATAAACATCCCACAGTATAAACCCTCAGAACATTTTAAGGCATATAGTAAATTCCGGCAGTCAATAAAATTCAGTGTCTAGCATCCAATAAAAATTATGAGATATACACAAAAGTAGGGAAATATGACCTGTAACCAGGAGGAAAACTAATCAATAGTAATGAATCCAAAAAAGATACATAGGATATAAACAGATGACAACATTAAATTTACTGTTATAAATATACTGTATAGTTCAAGAAGATGTATGAATAAGCGTGATATGGTGGGAAATAGAAGATACAGCAAAGATCCAAATTGAACTTTTAGAGATGGAATTATAATTTTTAGAGATGGAATATGTGAGACAGGATTAATAACAGATTTGGGTCTGCAGAAATAAAGCTAGGTGCACTTAAAGCATAAAAATGAAAACTACCAAAAATGAAACAGAAGAAGAAAAAAGATTGACAAAACAAATGAACACATGGTATGAGAGCTATGGGACAATATCAAGACACCTCAGATAGTTGTTATTTGGAGTCCCAGATGGAGAGAAGATTGGTGGCAGGAAAACGTTCCAGTTTATAAAAAAAATAAATCTATAGATGTTAAATGACAAATGAACCCCAAACAGAGGAAGCATGAAGAAAATCACACAGAGACACAGCATAAAAATGCTAAGAACTAGTGATAAAGAGAAATTCTTAAAAAAGACACCTTAAATTTAGAGGATTAACTATATCTAATGTTTCATTAGAAAATAATAAAAGGTAGAAGAATGTGGAGTGAGAACTTCAGATTCCTAAAGAAATACATGCTTTAAGCAATCTAAAAACAGAGTGGAATAAGACACAGGAAAGGAACATGGAGAGAGATCTCTGAAGCTTTCCTTGAGCTGGGAATACTTTATGATGCACCAGGGTAAAATGATTTCCTTAATATGGGACACTGGCAATTTTTCAAAAGAGTATTGCCTTAGTACTGAATGGAATCAAATTAACTCTAGAGTAAAGGCTATTCAGAAACCATTCCAATAAAGCTTAAAAATATCCTCACGAGTGCCAAACAGTATCAGAGTAACTTAATTGCATCCCACAGTCCCACAGTATAAACATCCCACAGTATAAACCCTCAGAACATTTTAAGGCATATAGTAAATTCCGGCAGTCAATAAAATTCAGTGTCTAGCATCCAATAAAAATTATGAGATATACACAAAAGTAGGGAAATATGACCTGTAACCAGGAGGAAAACTAATCAATAGTAATGAATCCAAAAAAGATACATAGGATATAAACAGATGACAACATTAAATTTACTGTTATAAATATACTGTATAGTTCAAGAAGATGTATGAATAAGCGTGATATGGTGGGAAATAGAAGATACAGCAAAGATCCAAATTGAACTTTTAGAGATGGAATTATAATTTTTAGAGATGGAATATGTGAGACAGGATTAATAACAGATTTGGGTCTGCAGAAATAAAGCTAGGTGCACTTAAAGCATAAAAATGAAAACTACCAAAAATGAAACAGAAGAAGAAAAAAGATTGACAAAACAAATGAACACATGGTATGAGAGCTATGGGACAATATCAAGACACCTCAGATAGTTGTTATTTGGAGTCCCAGATGGAGAGAAGATTGGTGGCAGGAAAACGTTCCAGTTTATAAAAAAAATAAATCTATAGATGTTAAATGACAAATGAACCCCAAACAGAGGAAGCATGAAGAAAATCACACAGAGACACAGCATAAAAATGCTAAGAACTAGTGATAAAGAGAAATTCTTAAAAAAGACACCTTAAATTTAGAGGATTAACTATATCTAATGTTTCATCAGAAAATAATAAAAGGTAGAAGAATGTGGAGTGAGAACTTCAGATTCCTAAAGAAATCATCTTTGAGTTTTAAAACCAGTAAAAACTACTTGTTGAAGCCAGAAAAATTTTTTTTTTTTTTTTTTTTTTTTTTAAATTTAATTTATTTTATTTTATTTTTTTTTTTTAAACCTTTATTTTACTTTTAACTTTTACAGAGTTTTGTTGTTCACAGACATGCATGTTCTCAGATTAGTCACATGTATATCCCCCCCTTCCCTCCCCTCCCGACCATCACACAGCACCCCTGAAGGATCCCCTTTTCTCACAGAACAATGACTAGAGCTATTTTCTTCACTTATGATAGTACAGGCCTTCATGCTACTTCCCTTACGCCTCTCAACCACTGTTCCTTCCCCACAATGTCCATATGTCCACTGTCCATGTCTGTCTTTCTGTCGGAAGCCAGAAAAATTTTTAAAAAACAAAACAAAACATAAAAGCTGAAGTAACTCATTAACGTCAGACAATGAGCACCATGAAATGTTAATGGAGGCCCTTATGGCAGAAAGAAAAAAATGATACCAAGGGGATATTTGGATCTACACAAAAGAATGATGATCATGGAAAAACTGTTAAATATGTGGGTAAATATATATGTTTTTTGTATTTTATAAAAAAATGGCTTTTAAAGATAATTGAGGGGCTTCCCCTGGTGGTCCAGTGGGTAAGGACACCGCCTTGCAGTGCAAGGGGCGCTGGTTCGAGCCCTGGCCTGGGAAGATCCCACGTGCTGCGGAGCGGCTGGACTGATGTGTCCAATTACCTGGCAGCTCTGGGCGCTTGCACCCAGAGCCGGTGCTCTGAGACAATATCAAGATACCTAAGATGGTTGTTATTTGGAGTCCCAGATGGAGAGAAGATTGGTGGCAGGAAAGCGTTCTAGTTTATAAAAAATAAATCTATAGATGTTAAATGACAAATGAACCCCAAACAGAGGAAGCATGAAGAAAATCACACAGAGACACAGCATAAAAATGCTAAGAACTAGTGATAAAGAGAAATTCTTAAAAAAGACACCTTAAATTTAGAGGATTAACTATATCTAATGTTTCATTAGAAAATAATAAAAGGTAGAAGAATGTGGAGTGAGAACTTCAGATTCCTAAAGAAATCATCTTTGAGTTTTAAAACCAGTAAAAACTACTTGTTGAAGCCAGAAAAATTTTTTTTTTTTTTTTTTTTTTTTTTTAATTTTTTTTTTTTTATTTTTTTTTTTTTTAAACCTTTATTTTACTTTTAACTTTTACAGAGTTTTGTTGTTCACAGACATGCATGTTCTCAGATTAGTCACATGTATATCCCCCCCTTCCCTCCCCTCCCGACCATCACACAGCACCCCTGAAGGATCCCCTTTTCTCACAGAACAATGACTAGAGCTATTTTCTTCACTTATGATAGTACAGGCCTTCATGCTACTTCCCTTACGCCTCTCAACCACTGTTCCTTCCCCACAATGTCCATATGTCCACTGTCCATGTCTGTCTTTCTGTCGGAAGCCAGAAAAATTTTTAAAAAACAAAACAAAACATAAAAGCTGAAGTAACTCATTAACGTCAGACAATGAGCACCATGAAATGTTAATGGAGGCCCTTATGGCAGAAAGAAAAAAATGATACCAAGGGGATATTTGGATCTACACAAAAGAATGATGATCATGGAAAAACTGTTAAATATGTGGGTAAATATATATGTTTTTTGTATTTTATAAAAAAATGGCTTTTAAAGATAATTGAGGGGCTTCCCCTGGTGGTCCAGTGGGTAAGGACACCGCCTTGCAGTGCAAGGGGCGCTGGTTCGAGCCCTGGCCTGGGAAGATCCCACGTGCTGCGGAGCGGCTGGACTGATGTGTCCAATTACCTAGCCGGAGCTCTGGAGCGCTTGCACCCAGGGCCGGTGCTCTGAGACAACAGAGGCCACTGCGGTGGGAAGCCCACATGGGCCAAAGAACAAAGACGGATGAAAATAGAGAAATGAAAGACCAGTAGAAGTAGCCCGCCTGCTCTCCTCCCTCCCCACCCCCCCGAAATAAATAAATAAATCTTCAAAAGAAAAAAAAAAAAAGATAATTGATACAGTTAAAATGGGCAAAAGGTCTGAATAAACTTTTTTTTGGGCCTCTTTTTATTGATTTTTTATTTGTTTATTTTTCATCCATCTTTATTGATTCTGCCTGTGTGGGTCACCCATTGCAGTGGGTGACCCACCAGCTCTGGGCACATGCACTCCAGAGTGCCGGCTGGTAATTGCACACACCAGTCCAGCTGCTCTGTGGCACGTGGGATCTTCCTAGGCAAGGGATTGAACTGGTGCCCTTTGCACTGCAAGGCAAATTCTTTACCCAGTGTACCACCAGGGAAGCCCTGACTAGAGATATTTGAATAAAAATAAATTAATGGGCAATAAGCACATGAAAAATAATGCTCAGCATCATTAATCATTAGGGAAATGAAAGTTAAAACCATGTAAATAGAAAGATAAGCATTGGTAAGGATGTTGGAGAAATCAGATCCCACATACATTTTGGTAGGATTGTGAAACAGTGAGCCAGTTTGAAAAATAGTCTGCAAGTTCTTCAGTATGTTAAACCGTATGACCACAAAGTTACTATATGACCCAGAAATTTTATCCTAAATTAGTACCTAAGAGAATCAAAAGCATATCTGCCCACAAGAAAGTGTATGCAAGTGTTCATAGCAGCCTTATTTGTAATGGCTAAAGTTGGAAATAATCCAGATGTCCATCAACTGATGAATGGATAAGCAAAAAGTGGCATGCCATATGGTGAAATATTACTTGGTAATAAAAAGTAATGGCATGATGACACCTGCTACAGTATAGATGAACCTGGAGAACACTGTGCAAGTTAAATATATATGTTTTTGTATTTTATAAAAAATGGCTTTTAAAGATAATTGAGGGCTTGCCCTGGTGGTCCAGTGGGTAAGGACACCGCCTTGCAGTGCAAGGGGCGCTGGTTCGAGCCCTGGCCTGGGAAGATCCCACGTGCTGCGGAGCGGCTGGACTGATGTGTCCAATTACCTAGCCGGAGCTCTGGAGCGCTTGCACCCAGAGCCGGTGCTCTGAGACAACAGAGGCCACTGCGGTGGGAAGCCCACATGGGCCAAAGAACAAAGACGGATGAAAATAGAGAAATGAAAGACCAGTAGAAGTAGCCCGCCTGCTCTCCTCCCTCCCCACCCCCCCGAAATAAATAAATAAATCTTCAAAAGAAAAAAAAAAAAAGATAATTGATACAGTTAAAATGGGCAAAAGGTCTGAATAAACTTTTTTTTGGGCCTCTTTTTATTGATTTTTTATTTGTTTATTTTTCATCCATCTTTATTGATTCTGCCTGTGTGGGTCACCCATTGCAGTGGGTGACCCACCAGCTCTGGGCACATGCACTCCAGAGTGCCGGCTGGTAATTGCACACACCAGTCCAGCTGCTCTGTGGCACGTGGGATCTTCCTAGGCAAGGGATTGAACTGGTGCCCTTTGCACTGCAAGGCAAATTCTTTACCCAGTGTACCACCAGGGAAGCCCTGACTAGAGATATTTGAATAAAAAAATAAATTAATGGGCAATAAGCACATGAAAAATAATGCTCAGCATCATTAATCATTAGGGAAATGAAAGTTAAAACCATGTAAATAGAAAGATAAGCATTGGTAAGGATGTTGGAGAAATCAGATCCCACATACATTTTGGTAGGATTGTGAAACAGTGAGCCAGTTTGAAAAATAGTCTGCAAGTTCTTCAGTATGTTAAACCGTATGACCACAAAGTTACTATATGACCCAGAAATTTTATCCTAAATTAGTACCTAAGAGAATCAAAAGCATATCTGCCCACAAGAAAGTGTATGCAAGTGTTCATAGCAGCCTTATTTGTAATGGCTAAAGTTGGAAATAATCCAGATGTCCATCAACTGATGAATGGATAAGCAAAAAGTGGCATGCCATATGGTGAAATATTACTTGGTAATAAAAAGTAATGGCATGATGACACCTGCTACAGTATAGATGAACCTGGAGAACACTGTGCAAGTTAAAGAAACCAGTCACAGGAAAACTAACATAGAATAATTCCAACATATATTCCAGCATAGTTAAGTGTATGTGTGTGCACACAAGTGCACTCAGTGGTGTCCAACTCTTTGCAGCCCCATCCACTATAACCTGCCAGGCTCCCTTGTTCGAGGAATTTTCCAGGTTAGAATACTGGAGCCTGTTGCCATTCCTTGCTTCAGGGGATCTTTCTGACCCAGGCATCAATGCAAACCTGCGTCTCTGGGGCCCCTGCATTGGCAGGCAGATGCTTTACCACTCCGCCACCTGGGAAGCCCATAGGCAAATACATAGAAACATAAAGTAGATTAGTCACCACCAGGTATTAGGTCCAGGGAAGACTGGGCAGGTGTTTTGGGAGAGAGGGGAAATAAGAGAAATGTTCTAAGTTTAGACAGTTAAATTCAATTCTGGCAATTAAATTCTGCAAATATACTGAAAAATGACACATCATGTGGAAGTTGGAACTATATGGGTATCAGAAAAATTAGATTCCAGGGCAAGGAATATTCCTAGGGCTGAATAAGTAGATGTAACCATAAGTGGATTAATTCATTAAGAAGATAAAATTTTAAAAGAACCACTGAATCTACAGTTCAAAATGATGAATTTTATGATGTGGAATTGTATTTCAATAAATCTGATGATGAAAGCTAATTCACTTTTTTTTTTTTCTTACACCAAAGACATTTTTATCGGGGTATAGCCAATTAACAATTGTGTGATAGTTTCAGGTGATCAGTGAAGGGGCTTGGCCATACATATACATATGTGGTTCTCCCCCAAATCCCTCTTCCATCCAAGCCGGCACATAACGGCTAATTTACTTTTTAAACAAAACTATAATGCATTGTAGAATTTGAAGTATATGTACAAATGAAGTATATGACAGTATCACAAAGGCTGGGAAGGAAGAAATGGAAGTATTGTCAATATTTTCTACTGAAAAAAAATGCATGGCTAAAGTTGGAAATAATCCAGATGTCCATCAACTGATGAATGGATAAGCAAAAAGTGGCATGCCATATGGTGAAATATTACTTGGTAATAAAAAGTAATGGCATGATGACACCTGCTACAGTATAGATGAACCTGGAGAACACTGTGCAAGTTAAAGAAACCAGTCACAGGAAAACTAACATAGAATAATTCCAACATATATTCCAGCATAGTTAAGTGTATGTGTGTGCACACAAGTGCACTCAGTGGTGTCCAACTCTTTGCAGCCCCATCCACTATAACCTGCCAGGCTCCCTTGTTCGAGGAATTTTCCAGGTTAGAATACTGGAGCCTGTTGCCATTCCTTGCTTCAGGGGATCTTTCTGACCCAGGCATCAATGCAAACCTGCGTCTCTGGGGCCCCTGCATTGGCAGGCAGATGCTTTACCACTCCGCCACCTGGGAAGCCCATAGGCAAATACATAGAAACATAAAGTAGATTAGTCACCACCAGGTATTAGGTCCAGGGAAGACTGGGCAGGTGTTTTGGGAGAGAGGGGAAATAAGAGAAATGTTCTAAGTTTAGACAGTTAAATTCAATTCTGGCAATTAAATTCTGCAAATATACTGAAAAATGACACATCATGTGGAAGTTGGAACTATATGGGTATCAGAAAAATTAGATTCCAGGGCAAGGAATATTCCTAGGGCTGAATAAGTAGATGTAACCATAAGTGGATTAATTCATTAAGAAGATAAAATTTTAAAAGAACCACTGAATCTACAGTTCAAAATGATGAATTTTATGATGTGGAATTGTATTTCAATAAATCTGATGATGAAAGCTAATTCACTTTTTTTTTTTTCTTACACCAAAGACATTTTTATCGGGGTATAGCCAATTAACAATTGTGTGATAGTTTCAGGTGATCAGTGAAGGGGCTTGGCCATACATATACATATGTGGTTCTCCCCCAAATCCCTCTTCCATCCAAGCCGGCACATAACGGCTAATTTACTTTTTAAACAAAACTATAATGCATTGTAGAATTTGAAGTATATGTACAAATGAAGTATATGACAGTATCACAAAGGCTGGGAAGGAAGAAATGGAAGTATTGTCAATATTTTCTACTATATTTGAAGTGGTATAATCTTATACTTTAAAAGTGTATTAGTAATTTATGGTTGGATATTGTTTTAAAAAATGAGCATAAAGAGGTTTAGCCAGTAATGTAATAAAGAAGATAAAATGATATAACTTAAGAAAAAAAATCAGCATAAAAGTAGGCTGGAAAAAAGCAAAGAGGCAATGAGGAAGACATTAGAGAAATAGCAAGAAGTCAGATTTAAATTCAACAGTGTTACAATTATTTTAAATATAAATGATCTAAAAAACCCAGTGAAAGAGCATAGACTGTTGTACTGGGTGAAAAAGCAAATGTTAGTCATATTCCATCTGTAATAACCCACTTTAAATAAATACACAAGCTATAAAAATAAAAGCATGGAAAAATGGCACAGCTTGTTAGCATTAATCACATGGAAGCTAGAACTATATTGATCAGAGAAATTAGATTCCAGGGCAAGGAATATTACTAGGGCTGAGAGGGTCATGTAACCATGATAAATGGATCAATTCATTAAGAAGATATAATAATTCTACAAATTTGTGCACCTAATAACAGGCTTTCAAAATATACAGAGCAAAAACTGACAGACCTGAAAGTAGATAAATCCAGTTATAGTTGAAGATTTTAGCACTGTTCTCAATAAGTCATCAAATAAGTAGACAAAAAAATCAGTGAAGATAGAAAAAATTTGAACAGAAGACAAACCTCGAAAACTTATTAAAAAGTTGACTTATTTGCCAACAAAAGTCTGCATAGTCAAACCTATGATTTTTTCAGTAGTCATATGTGAATGTGAGAATTGAACCATAAAGAAGGTTGAGCACAAAATAATGGATGCTTTTGAACTGTGGTGCCAGAGAAGACTCTTGAAAGTCCCTTGAACGTAAGGAGATCAAACCAGTCTGTCTTAAAGGAAATGCGTCCTGTATATTCATTGGAAGAAGTGAAGCTGAAGCTCCAGGACTTTATCCATCTGATGTGAAGAGCTGACTCACTGGAAAAGACACTAATATTGGGAAAGATTGAAGGCAAAAGGAGAAGAGGGCAGCAGAGAATGAGATGGTTAGATAGCATCACCAACTCAATGGACATGAATTTGGGTCAACTCCAGGAGATAGTAAAGGACAGGGAAGCTGCAGTCCTTGGAGTCATCACCAGTCAGACACTTTGTGACTGAACAACAAGATGACCAAATGTTGTTCAGTCATAACGTTATCAAATTGGTATTCTTGGCACACTCCATCCAACAACATAAGAATGCAATGTATTTTCAAGTGTACTCAGAGCATTTGCCAAAATAGGCCATATTCTTGGCCATTAAATTGATTTCAACAAACTTCAACATCTTCATTTCACCTTTAGTATATTCTCAGACTATACACAGTACATTCTCTTATAGAGAACTCTCTGGAAAATCCCAGTTTTATTGTTTAAAACTGAACATACATTTCTGAATAATTCAGCAGTCAAAGGAAACTCCAAGGATAATTTTAAAATTAAGTATTTATTTTACTGAAGATGGAAATATAGCATATCAAAATTAGTGAGATGCAGCTAAAGCAGTATTTACAGGAACACTTATAGCATTAACTGCTTATATTAAAAAGTAGAAAAGTTTAAGATTGATGACATAAACACCCACCTTGAGAAACTACATAAAGAAGAGCAAATAAAATCTAAAGTGAATTGAGGAAAGTAATAATATATAAGAGCAGAAATAAATAGAAAACAGAAAAGCAATAAAGGGAAAAACTCAATAAAACCAAAAACTGGTTGTTTGCTGTTATCATATGTATACCTGTAACTGATTCATGTTGATGTTTGGCAGTAAGCACAACTCTGTAAAGCTATTATCCTTCAGTTAAAAAAATAAAAACATTTATTAAAAAAAAAGAAAAATTGATACACTTCTAGCCAGAAGACATAAATTGTCTATTTTAGGTGTAAGACGGGAACTAACACAACATATCATATATACAGGGATGGTTAGGGAATATTATGTGTAACTTTGTGCCAATGAATTCAACAACTTAGGTTAGACAAGGTCTTTGAACAAACCCTGAAATCTACAAATAAATATACGGGAAGAGGAATGGTTTGAGCATCACCAGTCAATGGACACTAATATTGGGAAAGATTGAAGGCAAAAGGAGAAGAGGGCAGCAGAGAATGAGATGGTTAGATAGCATCACCAACTCAATGGACATGAATTTGGGTCAACTCCAGGAGATAGTAAAGGACAGGGAAGCTGCAGTCCTTGGAGTCATCACCAGTCAGACACTTTGTGACTGAACAACAAGATGACCAAATGTTGTTCAGTCATAACGTTATCAAATTGGTATTCTTGGCACACTCCATCCAACAACATAAGAATGCAATGTATTTTCAAGTGTACTCAGAGCATTTGCCAAAATAGGCCATATTCTTGGCCATTAAATTGATTTCAACAAACTTCAACATCTTCATTTCACCTTTAGTATATTCTCAGACTATACACAGTACATTCTCTTATAGAGAACTCTCTGGAAAATCCCAGTTTTATTGTTTAAAACTGAACATACATTTCTGAATAATTCAGCAGTCAAAGGAAACTCCAAGGATAATTTTAAAATTAAGTATTTATTTTACTGAAGATGGAAATATAGCATATCAAAATTAGTGAGATGCAGCTAAAGCAGTATTTACAGGAACACTTATAGCATTAACTGCTTATATTAAAAAGTAGAAAAGTTTAAGATTGATGACATAAACACCCACCTTGAGAAACTACATAAAGAAGAGCAAATAAAATCTAAAGTGAATTGAGGAAAGTAATAATATATAAGAGCAGAAATAAATAGAAAACAGAAAAGCAATAAAGGGAAAAACTCAATAAAACCAAAAACTGGTTGTTTGCTGTTATCATATGTATACCTGTAACTGATTCATGTTGATGTTTGGCAGTAAGCACAACTCTGTAAAGCTATTATCCTTCAGTTAAAAAAATAAAAACATTTATTAAAAAAAAAGAAAAATTGATACACTTCTAGCCAGAAGACATAAATTGTCTATTTTAGGTGTAAGACGGGAACTAACACAACATATCATATATACAGGGATGGTTAGGGAATATTATGTGTAACTTTGTGCCAATGAATTCAACAACTTAGGTGAAATAGACAAGGTCTTTGGAAAACACAAACCCTGAAATCTAACCAAATAAGAAATAGATAACCTGAACAGATTATTTTAACTCTTCTTACTTAACTATTCTAATTCTGTTTATTTCCATTAATGAAGTAGTTGAAAATACTTTCTCAAATAAAGCTATAGACCCAGATGACCTCCGTGGTGAATTCTACCAAGTGTTTGTAAAAGTCCACAGGGGAAATTATAGTTCATGTAGATTTTAACCCTTTTGAATAGATGGCTATGGTTTTGATTTGAGAAAATGTAGTATAGCATTTTAAAAATTTTGTAAAACTGTGAAAGCAAAATATAAGCTATGGAACAAGTGCTTGGTTGTCTTAAAATCTATCTTTTGAAATCTGAGTGCTGTATTTTAACTAGATCAAGAGAGATAATTAGCACAATGATTGTGTTCTGATCAGTTTTACTATTCATTATGGTTATTGGATAGGTAATGATTTGTTGTTGTTGTTAAGTCTCGTAGTCGTGTCTGACTCTTTTGTGACCCCATGGACTGTAGCCCACCAGTCTCTGTCTATGGGATTTCCCAGGCAGGAACACTAGAGTGGGTTGCCAGATTTCCTTCCCCAGAGGATCAGCTCATTTAAAAATTTTTCATTGGAAGATCAGATTAGAGTGAGGTATTTCTTTCTTGGTGAATTCTTGGGATCTTATTCTCCAGACATCTGTCCTGATACTGAAGAATTTTGAGTAACCATGTCATATAAAGAAATAATGGCAGTGTTGGTGTATTACTGATTTACTGGTTAATTTATTAATTAAAAGCAAAAACTGGTGTTTTGCTGTTATCATATGTATACCTGTAACTGATTCATGTTGATGTTTGGCAGTAAGCACAACTCTGTAAAGCTATTATCCTTCAGTTAAAAAAATAAAAACATTTATTAAAAAAAAAGAAAAATTGATACACTTCTAGCCAGAAGACATAAATTGTCTATTTTAGGTGTAAGTCGGGAACTAACACAACATATCATATATACAGGGATGGTTAGGGAATATTATGTGTAACTTTGTGCCAATGAATTCAACAACTTAGGTGAAATAGACAAGGTCTTTGGAAAACACAAACCCTGAAATCTAACCAAATAAGAAATAGATAACCTGAACAGATTATTTTAACTCTTCTTACTTAACTATTCTAATTCTGTTTATTTCCATTAATGAAGTAGTTGAAAATACTTTCTCAAATAAAGCTATAGACCCAGATGACCTCCGTGGTGAATTCTACCAAGTGTTTGTAAAAGTCCACAGGGGAAATTATAGTTCATGTAGATTTTAACCCTTTTGAATAGATGGCTATGGTTTTGATTTGAGAAAATGTAGTATAGCATTTTAAAAATTTTGTAAAACTGTGAAAGCAAAATATAAGCTATGGAACAAGTGCTTGGTTGTCTTAAAATCTATCTTTTGAAATCTGAGTGCTGTATTTTAACTAGATCAAGAGAGATAATTAGCACAATGATTGTGTTCTGATCAGTTTTACTATTCATTATGGTTATTGGATAGGTAATGATTTGTTGTTGTTGTTAAGTCTCGTAGTCGTGTCTGACTCTTTTGTGACCCCATGGACTGTAGCCCACCAGTCTCTGTCTATGGGATTTCCCAGGCAGGAACACTAGAGTGGGTTGCCAGATTTCCTTCCCCAGAGGATCAGCTCATTTAAAAATTTTTCATTGGAAGATCAGATTAGAGTGAGGTATTTCTTTCTTGGTGAATTCTTGGGATCTTATTCTCCAGACATCTGTCCTGATACTGAAGAATTTTGAGTAACCATGTCATATAAAGAAATAATGGCAGTGTTGGTGTATTACTGATTTACTGGTTAATTTATTAATTAAAAGCAAATGAGAACTGTGCTTTTAAGTGAATGTTTTTTTGGACTGTATATTACATTATTTTTTGTATAAAATTTTGATTCTTATACTACCCTTCAATAATAGTCTAAGTAGTTTGAGGATAGATAAACTTTTTGAATGTGAGCAGATGCATTTACCATTATTCTCAGAAAGAGTCATGTAACTTAGGACTAAGAATTTATAGAGACAAATCTAATTTTGAAATGCATAAAACTTAATACATGATCCTGACATTTCTTTCCAGAAATCAAATTAGTTTATTCTCAACATGCAAGTTTCACAACCCCGTTAAAATGAGTTTATTCTCTGAACATGTACAGAAACCTACATATTGCTAAAATGTTATCAAAAGACCTTTTAAAAAGTGCCAAGAAATGAATTATATATTTAGGTTTATTCTTAATACTAGCAGCAGGAAGAGCACATTGTGAGCTAAATTGGTTAATTGAAGTTGGAATCACTACCACCTTTATACATAGATCATATACCAAAAGATAATTAAGAACTACATTAAGATAATCTTGAGGACCAGTATGCTCCAAATATTTTTATGTGAAGAAAAGCACACCGATATATTATATAGAACATATAATTGTATGAGTAGATCTAACGTTATTTGAAAATAACATTTTTAATTGTTACTAACCACAAATTAAAGACAATACAACATGAGTATGTTTTCCCCAATTTCAGATAACTTCAAAATCTTCTCGTTTGAACAAATTCACAGTGTAATGCACCACAACCTTTTCATAGGCAATGATTTAACAGTGAAAAAGCCTTCTAACCCTTGCTACTTAGAGTATCTGCTCAGAGCAGTGCAGAAAAAAGCAGTCACTGAGATCAGAATCTATATTTCCCAGGCAGGAACACTAGAGTGGGTTGGCAGATTTCCTTCCCCAGAGGATCAGCTCATTTAAAAATTTTTCATTGGAAGATCAGATTAGAGTGAGGTATTTCTTTCTTGGTGAATTCTTGGGATCTTATTCTCCAGACATCTGTCCTGATACTGAAGAATTTTGAGTAACCATGTCATATAAAGAAATAATGGCAGTGTTGGTGTATTACTGATTTACTGGTTAATTTATTAATTAAAAGCAAATGAGAACTGTGCTTTTAAGTGAATGTTTTTTTGGACTGTATATTACATTATTTTTTGTATAAAATTTTGATTCTTATACTACCCTTCAATAATAGTCTAAGTAGTTTGAGGATAGATAAACTTTTTGAATGTGAGCAGATGCATTTACCATTATTCTCAGAAAGAGTCATGTAACTTAGGACTAAGAATTTATAGAGACAAATCTAATTTTGAAATGCATAAAACTTAATACATGATCCTGACATTTCTTTCCAGAAATCAAATTAGTTTATTCTCAACATGCAAGTTTCACAACCCCGTTAAAATGAGTTTATTCTCTGAACATGTACAGAAACCTACATATTGCTAAAATGTTATCAAAAGACCTTTTAAAAAGTGCCAAGAAATGAATTATATATTTAGGTTTATTCTTAATACTAGCAGCAGGAAGAGCACATTGTGAGCTAAATTGGTTAATTGAAGTTGGAATCACTACCACCTTTATACATAGATCATATACCAAAAGATAATTAAGAACTACATTAAGATAATCTTGAGGACCAGTATGCTCCAAATATTTTTATGTGAAGAAAAGCACACCGATATATTATATAGAACATATAATTGTATGAGTAGATCTAACGTTATTTGAAAATAACATTTTTAATTGTTACTAACCACAAATTAAAGACAATACAACATGAGTATGTTTTCCCCAATTTCAGATAACTTCAAAATCTTCTCGTTTGAACAAATTCACAGTGTAATGCACCACAACCTTTTCATAGGCAATGATTTAACAGTGAAAAAGCCTTCTAACCCTTGCTACTTAGAGAGTATCTGCTCAGAGCAGTAGAGGCAGCATGCAGTCACTAATCAGAAATGTCTACTCTGACACATCATCCTGGACCTACTGTATCAGAATCTATATTTTAGTACTATATTGAGGTGATTTAGAGGCACATTAAAATTTGAGGAGCACCAAACAACTAACTATTTTTTGGTGAGGTGTGAGCTTTTGTGGGTCTGTACTGCCTGGCTTTCTTTCTCAAACCGTTAAAAAAGTGTTTTACTCTGTTTATTCCCAACTATTTCTCATACACTTTTCCTACCATGTCTTCAACTCACATCTCAGACTTCTAAAGCTAGATTGCTTTATAGTTATTTAGAACCTCACTGGTGATTAAAAGGTGGCAGAGAAATGTGTCTTGCTTTGTACATTCTGGCCACAGCTTATAATAAACATAAGTCCTGGATCTTTGGTGTATTGTAAATGTAGGCTAATACTTAATTGCTTTATATAGTTCACTTAAAGAATGAACACTTTTATATTTTGTAGTAATTTGATGAGTTATGTAATACTTATCTGAAGTCTTTTGTAACACTGTTACTTAAGGAAAAACAAATATTTTGGAGAGGGCCCTGAACTTTCCTGTACATTCTTGCTGAGTTTGCCAGATTGGAAGGCATCTACTGATTTGAGCCAGCTTCCTAGGAGAGCGGGCAAGGCATGTTTGCAACAATGATTGCAGCTTACTTAAAAAGTAATGGACCTTGTATGACTCAGAACTCAAACCAGATCTCTGTAACAACCTAGCGGGGAGGGATCTGAAGGAAGATGGGAGGAAGGATCAAGAGGGAGGGATCATATATATGCCTATGGCTGATTCATGGTGATACTTGGCAGAGACAGCTCTAAAAAAACAATTATCCTTCAGTTTAAAAAATGGGATGGAGGAAACATATGTATACCTATGGTGGATTCAGGTCGATGTGTAGCTAAACAACAAAAGTCTGTAAAATTTAAAAAAAAGAATGAGTATGTTTTCCCCAATTTCAGATAACTTCAAAATCTTCTCGTTTGAACAAATTCACAGTGTAATGCACCACAACCTTTTCATAGGCAATGATTTAACAGTGAAAAGCCTTCTAACCCTTGCTACTTAGAGTATCTGCTCAGAGCAGTAGAGGCAGCATGCAGTCACTAATCAGAAATGTCTACTCTGACACATCATCCTGGACCTACTGTATCAGAATCTATATTTTAGTACTATATTGAGGTGATTTAGAGGCACATTAAAATTTGAGGAGCACCAAACAACTAACTATTTTTTGGTGAGGTGTGAGCTTTTGTGGGTCTGTACTGCCTGGCTTTCTTTCTCAAACCGTTAAAAAAGTGTTTTACTCTGTTTATTCCCAACTATTTCTCATACACTTTTCCTGCCATGTCTTCAACTCACATCTCAGACTTCTAAAGCTAGATTGCTTTATAGTTATTTAGAACCTCACTGGTGATTAAAAGGTGGCAGAGAAATGTGTCTTGCTTTGTACATTCTGGCCACAGCTTATAATAAACATAAGTCCTGGATCTTTGGTGTATTGTAAATGTAGGCTAATACTTAATTGCTTTATATAGTTCACTTAAAGAATGAACACTTTTATATTTTGTAGTAATTTGATGAGTTATGTAATACTTATCTGAAGTCTTTTGTAACACTGTTACTTAAGGAAAAACAAATATTTTGGAGAGGGCCCTGAACTTTCCTGTACATTCTTGCTGAGTTTGCCAGATTGGAAGGCATCTACTGATTTGAGCCAGCTTCCTAGGAGAGCGGGCAAGGCATGTTTGCAACAATGATTGCAGCTTACTTAAAAAGTAATGGACCTTGTATGACTCAGAACTCAAACCAGATCTCTGTAACAACCTAGCGGGGAGGGATCTGAAGGAAGATGGGAGGAAGGATCAAGAGGGAGGGATCATATATATGCCTATGGCTGATTCATGGTGATACTTGGCAGAGACAGCTCTAAAAAAACAATTATCCTTCAGTTTAAAAAATGGGATGGAGGAAACATATGTATACCTATGGTGGATTCAGGTCGATGTGTAGCTAAACAACAAAAGTCTGTAAAAAATAAAAGATTTTTTAAAATGAAAATAATAACAAAAGCAAAATATTATCATGAAAGATACCAAACAATTTTAAAATTAAAAAAAATATATATAATGGGCCTTGAGGGTCCAGGCCCTGCATGTCAGCAGCAGACACCTCCAATCCACCAGCAATAGTGCAGGATCAAATGTGTCTCTGCTTATGTAGAAATCAAAAACCCACCAAGAACTCAATTTTTATTTGTCCAATGTTCTCCTACAAGAGCCAAGTAGTCTTTTATATATATATATATATGTGTGTGTGTGTGTGTGTGTGTGTGTGTGTGTGTATATCTCAAAATTTCATGTAAAATATGGGATAATTACCTCTTTACATGAAAATTTGGACTCAATTATCAGAGGAAAAAAAAAATACTGGGCTCTTGGTGAAAGATTCGTCTCTAGTAATGCAACCCCAGATGTGCAAGTATTATCTGGGCTCACTGCACTACCCCATGGGACTTGGGTGCAGGGAGAACTAACAGGAATATGCCCATGTTGCTGGCTGTACAACGAGTAGTACAGGCCTCTGTTTTAGACCCACGCATCTCTTGTCTTCTGCTAGCATCCTTGAAACAGTAGTATGCTAATCTTTTAGCTTGTGAGTAGAATCTCAGACCTATTAGTGTTCTTGAGAGTTGGTATTTGTTAACTTAAGATACTGTTTCTTGCTGTATTCTGTGGCACAGATAATTATATCTTTCATTGCGGCTATTGCTGTGCAGGTTTTCTTCTATTTTCAGTCTTTCCTAACATATCATTGCTATATCATCTAGAAATAGGAGAGAAATTAATTCTTCTTAAAAAATTGTATGGCTCTTTGCTGTCTGTTGCAAATAAAGATAGTGACACCAATTTAAAATCTATCATTTTTCCTCCCTCTTTTCTTCTTGATTTATTTTTCTAGAAGGAAAAGTATTTTTGAGAATCGTTTTTGTCTCTTTCTTATGGGTATGCATGCGCCAAATGGTTTGTTAGAGATGATACCAGTGACCAGAAAGTACAACAATAACTGTTTCTTTGATTGGAGATTTGTGGCATTCATTTCTTTAAACGAAATCAATGCTATACTTATACTCTGAACCAAAAAATCCTTGATTTTAGTTGTAATTTTGAAAAAGTAAACCTCATGTTTCTGTTGAGGTAAAAACAACAGTGAAGTATTTTGTTATTGTTGTTACTCTGGGCATTTAAGAACAAGTTTTTAATCATGTAAGCAATTTTGTTTCAATATTTTATTTATTTGACTTCAATTTATGCTTCTACTCATCTTTTAAAATGCATGCTCCTGTTGTTGTTCAGTCGCCCATTCGTGTCCGACTCTTCACAAACCCATGGAATGCAGCATACCAGGCCTTCCTGTCCCTTGAACATATATTAATTTAGAATAAAAAACAGAATATGAGTTTCACAACTTCGAAGTTTCTACCTCAAAGAAGCTGTATGATATACTTAATAAGGTAGTTGAAAATGTAACTGCATTTCACTGTTTAAATTAGCTTTTTAATTTGTGATGTTTGTAGATTCACATGCAGTTGTAAGAAATAATACAGGGAAATTCTGTATTATTTACCTTTCCCCTCTACCCCTAACGCAAACAGCTTGCACACAGATGTAAAATATTGCAACCAGAATATTGCTGTATGTAAGGCCAAGGTATCAGACATCTCCATTATCACAGGGATCTCTTATACCTTACCTTTTATAGCTATAGCTACTTCCTACCTACCTCAGGCCCCTCCTTAGTCCCTGTTTCATCATTCATTTCTCTAATTCTGTGATTCTGTTATTTTACTGTGAAATGAATGGGATTATAGAGTTATTATATAACTTTTGGGGATCCTCTGTTTTCACTCAAAATAATTCTTGGGAGATTCATTCAGATTGCTGTCTGTATTGATATCATTATTTGTTCTTTTTTATTGCTGAGCATTATTCCATGAAATAGTTGTCCCATAGTTTGTTTAACCATTCACCTGTTGATGAACATCTTGGTTGCTTCCATTTGTGGACTGTTATGAACTAAGCAATTAAAAAATATTTGTGTATGTGTTTTGTGTCAGCATAATTGCTTATTTCCCTGAGAGAAATGCTCACAAATGCATTGGCTAGCTCATATGATTAGTTACATGTTTAGTTTCTAAAGAAACCACTATTTTTCAGAGTGGCTTTATCATTTCACAGTCCCGTCAGCAATATATGAGTGACCCAGTTTCTCTGCATCCTCCTCAGCATTTGATGTCGTCACTATTTTGTTTTAATCATTGTCATAGCTGTGTAACGGTATTTTATTGTGGTTTTAATGTGCACTTCCCTAATGACAAATGTTTAAAATCTTTGCATGTGCTTATTTGGCATTTCTGTATCCTTTTCAGTGCAATGTTTCAATGTCTTTTGGCCATTTGCTACTTGAATTGTTTGAGTTTTATTACTCTTAGGGTTTTGTGTTTTTTTTGGCCACTTCTTTTGATCTTTCATTTATTTATCTTTTTCTTTGGTCTGTGTGGGCCTCCCATCACAGTGGCCTCTCTCCTTGCAGAGCGCTGGCTCTGGGCGAATGCGCTCCAGAGCTCCGGTCGGTAGTTGGGCTCATCGGTCCAGCCGCTCCGTGGAACGTGGGATCTTCCCAGGCCAGGGATCAAACTGGCGCCCCTTGCACTGCAAGGCAGTGTCATTACCCACTGGACCACAAGGGAAGCCTTAGTCTAAGTTTTTTATAAACAGCGCCAGTACATCTGGTATCTTCACCAGTAGGGAACTGTCTAGCCAATATTTAGCTGATTAGGTTTCTGTTGTAACATGCATCCGAAATAAAGAATTATTGACTTTGAAAAAATGTTTTACAGCCCTCAAAGATTCTGAATATGTATTATATAACTTTAAATTAGCACAGTGCTGTCTTTCTCAATTCCTCAAATAATTCATTGTTCAAGGAAAATCCACAAAACACAACAGCCGTGAATAAAAGGTATCGTTTATATATTCTCACTATCAGTAACTTTGACTTTTCCTTCTCTTCACAAGATTTTCAGAGAGCAAAAGTTTTAATTCTAATAAATCCAGTTCCTTAGTCTTTTCTTTCATTTTTTTTAATACTGGCCTATTTTTATTGGTTTTTTATTTGTTTATTTTTCATCTATCTATATTCTTCGGCCTACATGGGCCTCCCATCCAGTGGCGTCTCGTTGCAGAGCGCTGGCTCTGGGCGCATGCGCTCCAGAGTGCTGGCTCACAATTGGACACACCAGTCCAGCTGCTCCACGGCACGCGGGATCCTCCCTGGCCAGGGAACGAACCAGTGCCCCTTGCACTGCAAGGTGGACTCTCTGCCCACTAGAGCACCAGGGGAGCCCAGTCTTTTCGTTTATAAATCACGCATTTGGAGTCAAAGCCAAGGACTCTTCCTAATCGTGGATCCTGAGTATTTTCTTCTGATTTTTTTCTACAGATTTTATAGTTTCAGTTTTCTCAGTTTAAATTTA
Organism: Tragulus kanchil; assembly: GCA_022376925.1. Taxonomy (NCBI): domain Eukaryota; kingdom Metazoa; phylum Chordata; class Mammalia; order Artiodactyla; family Tragulidae; genus Tragulus; species Tragulus kanchil. Next base: position 47,630,169 of record JAIOJX010000004.1, on the reverse strand, counting down.
TGGTGCCTTTTCAGTTAAGTTTTGTATAAGTTATGAGGATTAGGATTTTGTTTTGTTTTGTTTTTTGCCTAACGATAATCGAATTGCTTCATCACCATTGTTGAAAAGACTATCTTTCCTCCATTTAATGGTTTTTACACCTTTCTCAAAATTCACTTAGGTATATGTATATGTACTTCTGAATATTCTTTTCTGTTCCACTGATCTGTGTATCTGTTATTCTGCCTATACCACATTGTTTAGATTGCTATGGCAATATAAGGCTTAAAAATTGGGTAGGCTTACCTCTCACTTTACTTTTCTTTTTCATAATTGTTTTAGTTTTTTCTAGTTTCTTATATTAAAATAATATTATCTGTATCTATAAAATAAATTTTCTTGAATTTTGATGGGAATGTGATTAACCTGCTTATCATTTTGTGGAAAACTGACATTTTTGTTGAGTCTTACATGAGTATACTGTGACCTGCATTTCTTTATAGCTTTGATTTTTTATCAGTGTTTTGTAATGATCAGGATAAAAGTCATACAAATTTTGTTAATTTTAGATCTGAGTATTTCATTTATTTGAATGGCTGTAAATGGCATTGCATTTTAAATTTCAACATTAATGTTTTTATTGCTATATATAGAAGTTGAATTGATTTTTGTAAATTTATCTTATATCCTGCATTCTGTGCTGCCCCACTTATTTGTTGTAGGATTTTATTTTTTCTTGCTAGATTTTTTGCAGTTTTCTCTATAGATAACCATGTCATCCAATAGGGAAAGTTTTGTTTCTGCCTTTCTGATTCGTTTGTCTTTTATTTCCTTTCTTGTCTCATTGCACTGGCCAAAATCACTAACATTATGTTGAGTGTTAAAAGTGTAAATTTTCACCTTCTCATCTTTAGGAAGAAAGCATTCAGTCTTTTGCCATTAAGTATAATGTTAGCTATAAGTTTTTGTGTATACTTTGTATCAAGTCGACTGATATAATTGAATATGTGACTGCATTTCAGTTTCAGAGGAAATGCTTCTTTTTACTTTTGAAACTGCTCTATTTTTTGGCTTTGCTGCCATAGTGACAAGAGTTAGGATTTATGTGTAGAAATTTATAATGAATAATAAAACTGCCCTTACAATAGCGTTTAAATTGTCCAGACATGGTGTAAGGATTCATTAAACTTACTGTTGATACTAAGGATTCTAGGGAAAATGTTGCTTTATGTGCAGGTTTGCGCCCGCTTCCCCTTCCCAGTGTTGGTGCCTGATTCTGTAGATACCTTCCTTTGGCTTCCTTATTGTAGTTGGGGATGCCTTATCTTCTCATCTACCTACTTTATGAATGTGTATTTAAGATTAATGATATACTGGGCCAGATCCTGCTGCTTACTTCTTTGAAAGTATATTAGCTTTCTGATTGCCTATAAATCAAAATTTCACAAGTTATTTCTCTCAGTCACTAAATGGAATTTTATGATTTTAAAGAGTTGACATAGATTTTTTTTTTTTTTAAGGAACATTTTCTGGGCAGCACAAAGGCTTCCTTCTGTGAAATGGTTTGAATATTTTATGATATAAGAAACTTATTTAATGAATTTACAATAACATGTCTTGATCAATAGATTAATGCATTTCTCATTAGATTACTTAACAACCAATGTCCTCTGAATGTATTCACTCAAGTCAGACATTTGATCTGCCCTTTCTAACCCTTGATAGCACTCCAAGGTTTTGCTGCTATTTTGAGAACCCAAGATAAGCCTCAAACTTGGATTCTTTCTGAAGGTATAATGAGCTACCACCCCAGCCATTTGGCACATCACCCATGTTTCTCTATAGATAACCATGTCATCCAATAGGGAAAGTTTTGTTTCTGCCTTTCTGATTCGTTTGTCTTTTATTTCCTTTCTTGTCTCATTGCACTGGCCAAAATCACTAACACTATGTTGAGTGTTAAAAGTGTAAATTTTCACCTTCTCATCTTTAGGAAGAAAGCATTCAGTCTTTTGCCATTAAGTATAATGTTAGCTATAAGTTTTTGTGTATACTTTGTATCAAGTCGACTGATATAATTGAATATGTGACTGCATTTCAGTTTCAGAGGAAATGCTTCTTTTTACTTTTGAAACTGCTCTATTTTTTGGCTTTGCTGCCATAGTGACAAGAGTTAGGATTTATGTGTAGAAATTTATAATGAATAATAAAACTGCCCTTACAATAGCGTTTAAATTGTCCAGACATGGTGTAAGGATTCATTAAACTTACTGTTGATACTAAGGATTCTAGGGAAAATGTTGCTTTATGTGCAGGTTTGCGCCCGCTTCCCCTTCCCAGTGTTGGTGCCTGATTCTGTAGATACCTTCCTTTGGCTTCCTTATTGTAGTTGGGGATGCCTTATCTTCTCATCTACCTACTTTATGAATGTGTATTTAAGATTAATGATATACTGGGCCAGATCCTGCTGCTTACTTCTTTGAAAGTATATTAGCTTTCTGATTGCCTATAAATCAAAATTTCACAAGTTATTTCTCTCAGTCACTAAATGGAATTTTATGATTTTAAAGAGTTGACATAGATTTTTTTTTTTTTTAAGGAACATTTTCTGGGCAGCACAAAGGCTTCCTTCTGTGAAATGGTTTGAATATTTTATGATATAAGAAACTTATTTAATGAATTTACAATAACATGTCTTGATCAATAGATTAATGCATTTCTCATTAGATTACTTAACAACCAATGTCCTCTGAATGTATTCACTCAAGTCAGACATTTGATCTGCCCTTTCTAACCCTTGATAGCACTCCAAGGTTTTGCTGCTATGTGTGAGAACCCAAGATAAGCCTCAAACTTGGATTCTTTCTGAAGGTATAATGAGCTACCACCCCAGCCATTTGGCACATCACCCATGTTATTTTAGAAAATAAAAAAAAAAAAGTCTTTCAGTGGAATGGGATTATTTTACTTTAGCAGTTTTCTATGTTATAAAGTTTAATTGCAAGTTTAAATGAACAGAAGTAAATTTGTGCCCATATGGCATTAAAGTATGTTAACTTTAGGGGAGAGAAATAATATGAATAATGCTTAGAGATGTTTTCCTGTGCCAGAAACAAAAGCATAACATTCTTAAAATTGTGTGTTCACTGAAATGTACCTGTCTAAGAAAAGAATAATATGTTTTATGCTTTTTTTCTTTTCTTGGATCATTGACAGTTCTAAAAGTAGAAATAAGATTTGTAGCCTAGGAATGGTTTTACAAGCATCACAGTAACTGGGCAAATAATCTATTGTAAATTTCCTCCATCTCTATTGATGTCATTAAACAGAAGCATATTGTATTTCAGAATCATTTAGTCATCTTCAGTGTTACTGACAGTTGGTGCATTAGTTCATGTTAAATGGAATATCTCTTTAAACTATTCCTGGCATTTCCTAGATTAGATGAATTATGAATTTGATTATTAAAATTAACCTTTTATGTTCATCTGGTATGTTGTTCTGAGCCAATGTCCTTTTGTACTAAATTTTTATCTTTCTATGCTCTGGAAAAAAATCTTTATTCAGGTGGATATTTAATGCAAAGTATACTTTGCATGGAATGTAGCTTACAATACATACAGGTTGTTTTTACGTACAAATATTTTACAAATATATCTTGCATGAGCCAGAAGAAGGATAGACATATTTTAAGTTTACACATCTTTTTTCTTTCTTCCTTTCCTCAAAATTAATTAGGGTTTTGTAAATAATAGAAATGAAAATTGCCTGAATTCTGCCAGTGCCCTATAATACGTGATATCTGGTGCCCTCCCCACCCTCTACCAGATCCCCAACTCAATACTCTCTAGGTTTTAAGAACATTTTGTTAAATTAGTTTAAGGAAAAGAAAAACTTGGCATATGTCATAGGCAGATGGGCTTTCTCATTACACTCTTTAGCTGCTATGTGAGAACCCAAGATAAGCCTCAAACTTGGATTCTTTCTGAAGGTATAATGAGCTACCACCCCAGCCATTTGGCACATCACCCATGTTATTTTAGAAAATAAAAAAAAAAAAAGTCTTTCAGTGGAATGGGATTATTTTACTTTAGCAGTTTTCTATGTTATAAAGTTTAATTGCAAGTTTAAATGAACAGAAGTAAATTTGTGCCCATATGGCATTAAAGTATGTTAACTTTAGGGGAGAGAAATAATATGAATAATGCTTAGAGATGTTTTCCTGTGCCAGAAACAAAAGCATAACATTCTTAAAATTGTGTGTTCACTGAAATGTACCTGTCTAAGAAAAGAATAATATGTTTTATGCTTTTTTTCTTTTCTTGGATCATTGACAGTTCTAAAAGTAGAAATAAGATTTGTAGCCTAGGAATGGTTTTACAAGCATCACAGTAACTGGGCAAATAATCTATTGTAAATTTCCTCCATCTCTATTGATGTCATTAAACAGAAGCATATTGTATTTCAGAATCATTTAGTCATCTTCAGTGTTACTGACAGTTGGTGCATTAGTTCATGTTAAATGGAATATCTCTTTAAACTATTCCTGGCATTTCCTAGATTAGATGAATTATGAATTTGATTATTAAAATTAACCTTTTATGTTCATCTGGTATGTTGTTCTGAGCCAATGTCCTTTTGTACTAAATTTTTATCTTTCTATGCTCTGGAAAAAAATCTTTATTCAGGTGGATATTTAATGCAAAGTATATTTTGCATGGAATGTAGCTTGCAATACATACAGGTTGTTTTTACGTACAAATATTTTACAAATATATCTTGCATGAGCCAGAAGAAGGATAGACATATTTTAAGTTTACACATCTTTTTTCTTTCTTCCTTTCCTCAAAATTAATTAGGGTTTTGTAAATAATAGAAATGAAAATTGCCTGAATTCTGCCAGTGCCCTATAATACGTGATATCTGGTGCCCTCCCCACCCTCTACCAGATCCCCAACTCAATACTCTCTAGGTTTTAAGAACATTTTGTTAAATTAGTTTAAGGAAAAGATTCTGAAAAATCATGCTTGGCTATTATGTCATAGGCAGATGGGCTTTCTCATTACACTCTTTATTCTTCTTCATGAATTTGTCAGTTTTTTTTTTTTTCCTTCTGATTTTTAAAGAAGAGACTGAACAAGTTGTTCCTTGAACCTCTTTTTCCTTTGGGGATGCACTTATGCACCCACGTATATCCATATTCATGTATATGTGTGTACGGACACATACTCTACTGGGAATCTCTTCTGGGGAATTTGTGAATTATTTGATCAGAGCAGAGGGATTCTGATTACATTGTGATATAGAATTTAGAAAGAAGTCTGGAACTTAATTTATTCAGAATAAGTATTTGAAATGAGTGTAACACTATTTAGAGATGTATGGAAGTACCTTAATAAAACATATAACTTGATTTTTAAGTGCATTAAGTTGTGTTTGGCCATTTTTACAGATGAAAAAGTCTGAGGGAGAGGGTAATTGATTGTATGTGATTATCAAGTCTTGAATTAGTAAAGTCTTTCATTTCAAGGGCATTTGAACTCCTTCTTCAAAATTAACTTTTTCTAGGAGTTAGAGCAGATGTAACTTAAAGGAGAGAAGACCAGTTTGTGAAAACGTTTTTTTTTCCCACCATCATGCCTCTTTTTAAATTTTTATATTTATTTTCATCCATGTTTATTCTTTGACATGCGTGAGCCCCTCGTTGCAGAGCACTGGCTCTGCGTGCATGCACTCCAGAGCACTGGCTCCTGATTGGACACACTGGTCCAGCTGTTCCAGGGCATGGGGGATTCTCCCCAGCCAAGGATCGAACCAGTGCCCCTTGCACTGCAAGGCGGACTCTTTACCCACTGGACCACCAGGGAAGCCCCAATTTGTGAAAATGTTTATAGGCATTAAGTTTCCCAAATCTAAGATTAAATATGGGTTTTGATTGCTAAGAAGTATGTAGACTATGTGAAAAGATTGTGTATTTTTTAAAAAAGGGTTTTGTAAATAATAGAAATGAAAATTGCCTGAATTCTGCCAGTGCCCTATAATACGTGATATCTGGTGCCCTCCCCACCCTCTACCAGATCCCCAACTCAATACTCTCTAGGTTTTAAGAACATTTTGTTAAATTAGTTTAAGGAAAAGATTCTGAAAAATCATGCTTGGCTATTATGTCATAGGCAGATGGGCTTTCTCATTACACTCTTTATTCTTCTTCATGAATTTGTCAGTTTTTTTTTTTTTCCTTCTGATTTTTAAAGAAGAGACTGAACAAGTTGTTCCTTGAACCTCTTTTTCCTTTGGGGATGCACTTATGCACCCACGTATATCCATATTCATGTATATGTGTGTACGGACACATACTCTACTGGGAATCTCTTCTGGGGAATTTGTGAATTATTTGATCAGAGCAGAGGGATTCTGATTACATTGTGATATAGAATTTAGAAAGAAGTCTGGAACTTAATTTATTCAGAATAAGTATTTGAAATGAGTGTAACACTATTTAGAGATGTATGGAAGTACCTTAATAAAACATATAACTTGATTTTTAAGTGCATTAAGTTGTGTTTGGCCATTTTTACAGATGAAAAAGTCTGAGGGAGAGGGTAATTGATTGTATGTGATTATCAAGTCTTGAATTAGTAAAGTCTTTCATTTCAAGGGCATTTGAACTCCTTCTTCAAAATTAACTTTTTCTAGGAGTTAGAGCAGATGTAACTTAAAGGAGAGAAGACCAGTTTGTGAAAACGTTTTTTTTTCCCACCATCATGCCTCTTTTTAAATTTTTATATTTATTTTCATCCATGTTTATTCTTTGACATGCGTGAGCCCCTCGTTGCAGAGCACTGGCTCTGCGTGCATGCACTCCAGAGCACTGGCTCCTGATTGGACACACTGGTCCAGCTGTTCCAGGGCATGGGGGATTCTCCCCAGCCAAGGATCGAACCAGTGCCCCTTGCACTGCAAGGCGGACTCTTTACCCACTGGACCACCAGGGAAGCCCCAATTTGTGAAAATGTTTATAGGCATTAAGTTTCCCAAATCTAAGATTAAATATGGGTTTTGATTGCTAAGAAGTATGTAGACTATATGAAAAGATTGTGTATACTTTTTAGCTTTGCTTAGGTTCCTGAAATATCTTGTTAAGTACAGAATAACTGCTTGAAGCTATACTAGGACGCTTAGAAAACAGATTCAGTGTTCATCTGTACTCACTTCCGATCTAACTCCTAGAACAATTGTCTGTGTTATGCTAATGTTCAAATCAACTGAGGGGCACAACAGTATATCAGATAAAGTATTCGTTTGCTGAAGTCTAGTTTGACTGAGCTAGACAGCATTTGGAGCCTGAAAACAGGTTGCTCAACAACTGATGTTTTGTAATGGTTGATTTGGTGGAAATACTAACAAATAATATAACATTAGTATTAACAACTGGGAAGAAAAAACTGCTGGCAAATCCACCTGGCACATAGAAACTAGAGGTGAGAGGTTTAGCTGGAAAGTAAGTAGTCTGTGAAGCAATAAAAATCTATCTAAGCAGTGACAGACTTTATTTTCTTGGGCTCCAAAATCACTGTGGACAGTGACTACAGCCATGAAATTAAAAGATGCTTGCTCCTTGGAAGGAAAGCTATGACAAACCTAGGCAGCATATTAAAAAAACAGAGACATCATTTTGCCAACAAAGATGAGGATAGTCAAGGCTATCGTTTTTCCTGTAGTCAAGTACAGGTGTGCAAGCTGAACCATCAGGAAGGCTGAACAATGAAGAATTGTGCACTGTGGTGCTGCAGAAGACACTTGAGAGTCCTTTGGACAGCACGGAGATCAAACCACTCAATCCTAAAGGAAATCAACCCTGAATAGTCATTGGAATGACTGGTGCCAAAGCTGAAGCTCCAATACTTTGGAAAAGACCCTGATAATGGAAAAGATTAGAACCGGAGAAAATGAGGCCACAGACTGTGAGATGGTTAGATAGCATCTCATTGGACATGAACTCCAGGAGATAGTGGAGGACAGAGGAGCCTGGCCTACTGCAGACCATGGGGTAACAAAGATTAGGAAAATGTGAAAGTTTTCATAATAATGTACACTATTTATATTCTTATATCTATGTTTATATACCTACCCATGTATGTATACACAAACGTGCATATATATATATATATATATACACACATATATATATATATATAAAAAAAATATATATATATATAGTCCAGATATTAAATAAACTTCTACCCTCAGAAAAGTATGTTAATAACTTTCTCTGAAGATGCACAGTGAACTTTCTAAGTGATAACAACTTAGTGAGTGAACAGCAACAGCAATTTATTTTTTTACTTTTTATATTGTCTTCTAAGGGCAGATAACTGTCTTTTTCTCTTTCATAACCTCAGTGCCTGATCAATGATTGGTACATAGCAGTTTCTCAGTAAACATTTGCTGACTGAGTAAACTACCTGACAGAGAGCAAGAATTAGACTTCATGTTGACTAATACTATATTCATTGCTATAAAGAGACTAGAAGATTGCAGGTAGAGGGTATAGAATTATTTTTGTTTGCTTTCAAATAGGCCATTGCTGGTTCAGAGATCGTAATTATTTTTTGAATTGAAAGTCACTCAGTCATGTCCTACTCTTTGCGAACTCTATGAACAAGCCGTGGAATTCTTCAGGCAAGAAACCTTCAGGGAATCTTCCCAACCCAAGTGACTACAGCCATGGAATTAAAAGATTGCTCCTTGGAAGGAAAGCTATGACAAAGCTAGGCAGCATATTAAAAAAACAGAGACATCATTTTGCCAACAAAGATGAGGATAGTCAAGGCTATCGTTTTTCCTGTAGTCAAGTACAGGTGTGCAAGCTGAACCATCAGGAAGGCTGAACAATGAAGAATTGTGCACTGTGGTGCTGCAGAAGACACTTGAGAGTCCTTTGGACAGCACGGAGATCAAACCACTCAATCCTAAAGGAAATCAACCCTGAATAGTCATTGGAATGACTGGTGCCAAAGCTGAAGCTCCAATACTTTGGAAAAGACCCTGATAATGGAAAAGATTAGAACCGGAGAAAATGAGGCCACAGACTGTGAGATGGTTAGATAGCATCTCATTGGACATGAACTCCAGGAGATAGTGGAGGACAGAGGAGCCTGGCCTACTGCAGACCATGGGGTAACAAAGATTAGGAAAATGTGAAAGTTTTCATAATAATGTACACTATTTATATTCTTATATCTATGTTTATATACCTACCCATGTATGTATACACAAACGTGCATATATATATATATATATACACACATATATATATATATAAAAAAAAATATATATATATATAGTCCAGATATTAAATAAACTTCTACCCTCAGAAAAGTATGTTAATAACTTTCTCTGAAGATGCACAGTGAACTTTCTAAGTGATAACAACTTAGTGAGTGAACAGCAACAGCAATTTATTTTTTTACTTTTTATATTGTCTTCTAAGGGCAGATAACTGTCTTTTTCTCTTTCATAACCTCAGTGCCTGATCAATGATTGGTACATAGCAGTTTCTCAGTAAACATTTGCTGACTGAGTAAACTACCTGACAGAGAGCAAGAATTAGACTTCATGTTGACTAATACTATATTCATTGCTATAAAGAGACTAGAAGATTGCAGGTAGAGGGTATAGAATTATTTTTGTTTGCTTTCAAATAGGCCATTGCTGGTTCAGAGATCGTAATTATTTTTTGAATTGAAAGTCACTCAGTCATGTCCTACTCTTTGCGAACTCTATGAACAAGCCGTGGAATTCTTCAGGCAAGAATAGTGGAGTGGGTAGCTGTTGCCTTCTCCAGGGGAATCTTCCCAACCCAAGGACTGAACCCAGATCTCCCACATAGCAGGCAGATCCTTTACCTTCTGAGACACTGGGGAAGCCTGAATTATTAGAAATCATTTCTTAGAGAATAACAGATGTATGTTTTTGTAAATGAAGGACATTTTCAAGGCATCAGTTGCTTGAATTAAGAAATTTCATGAAATGGGAAAATCTTATATCAGGAAAGCAGTTTCCTTTTAGAGTCACTACATGTATCAGTGGTTATGGAACAGTTTAAGTACATACCAGCATGTGGGATGATCTTAATTTGAGATAGATTAGAGTCCACTGCAAAAATTCTGACTTGGACTTATGAAGCAGTGAGAGTTTATTTGATACTCTTCAATGCAGTGAGAAATCCTACAAATCTTAGAACCCATTGAACACTCTAGTGCATTTTGAGGTCTGTAAACAATATACTACTGACAAGTTTGAAAAGGCTACTGTCCACTAGTCTAATGACTTCATAAAAATATTTGTTCATATTTACTTTATCACTTAGAAAGCCCACTGTGCATCTTCAGAGAAAGTTATTAAGATACTTTTCTAAGGGTAGAGGCTTATTTAGTATCTGGACAATATATATATATATATATATATATATATGTGTGTGTGTGTGTGTGTGTGCACATTTGTGTATACACGTGGATAGGTAGATAAATGTAGATATAAGAATATAAATAGTGTACATTATTATGAAAACTTTCACTTTCCTAATTAGTGATAATTGTTGAATAGTTTCAAAGGTGAGCCCACAATCTTAACAAACATGTTAAGAGGTAACAGAGAAGAGACTTGGTCTCTATATATTTGATAATTCCTCAGGCAGTATGTATCTATTTGGGGAAAATAGTCCATTTGGAACTGATTGAAGTAAGAGCCATAATTTCTGTAACTTTGTCTCCAAATCAGGATATACCCAACATAATTTTTTATTTATAAGTTTCTGTCATTTTAGCAAATCTTCTTTTGTGTTTGTAATGATAGATATAAATAGATACAATTTCAAAATTATAATCAACTTACATTGTAAAGGAATTTTGAAGCTCTTGTTTTTTAAAAAAAATACCTTTATACACCTACTAGAATAGCAGAACTAAAAACCAAAATTAGCATGGAGAACCTAATGAAACTTAAAAGCTTTTGTACAGCAAAAGAAACTACAAAAAGTCTGAACACACAGCCCACAGAATGGGAGAAAATTATAGCAAATGAAATAACAGACAAAGAATTAATCTCCAAAATCTACAAGCAATTCAGACAACTCAGCACTGGAAAAATGAACAACCCAGTCAAAAAGATCTAAAGAGACATCTCACCAAAGAGAACATACAGATGGCCAAAAAACACAAGAAACAATGCTCAACCTCACTTATTATTAGAGAAATGCAAGTCAAAACCAATGAGATATCACCTTAACACACGTCAGAATGGCCATCATCCACAAATAGACAGACAATAAATGCTGGAGAGGGTGCAGAGAAAAGGGAACACTCAGGCATTGCTGGTGTGAGTGTAAATTGATACAGCCGCTATAGAAGACAGTATGGATATTCTTTAAAAAACTAAAAATAGAAGTACCATACGACCCAGCAGTCCCACTCTTAGGCTTATACCCTGATGAAGTCAAAACTGAAAGAAGCACCTGTATCCCAGTGTTCATTGCAGCTCTCTATACAATAGCTAGAACAAGGAAGCAACCTAGATGTCCATCAACAAATGAATGGATAAAGAAGCTTTGGTACATATATTCAATGGAGTACTACTCAACTGTAAAATATGATTCAATGGATCTAGAACCTATTTGAAAACTTTCACTTTCCTAATTAGTGATAATTGTTGAATAGTTTCAAAGGTGAGCCCACAATCTTAACAAACATGTTAAGAGGTAACAGAGAAGAGACTTGGTCTCTATATATTTGATAATTCCTCAGGCAGTATGTATCTATTTGGGGAAAATAGTCCATTTGGAACTGATTGAAGTAAGAGCCATAATTTCTGTAACTTTGTCTCCAAATCAGGATATACCCAACATAATTTTTTATTTATAAGTTTCTGTCATTTTAGCAAATCTTCTTTTGTGTTTGTAATGATAGATATAAATAGATACAATTTCAAAATTATAATCAACTTACATTGTAAAGGAATTTTGAAGCTCTTGTTTTTTAAAAAAAATACCTTTATACACCTACTAGAATAGCAGAACTAAAAACCAAAATTAGCATGGAGAACCTAATGAAACTTAAAAGCTTTTGTACAGCAAAAGAAACTACAAAAAGTCTGAACACACAGCCCACAGAATGGGAGAAAATTATAGCAAATGAAATAACAGACAAAGAATTAATCTCCAAAATCTACAAGCAATTCAGACAACTCAGCACTGGAAAAATGAACAACCCAGTCAAAAAGATCTAAAGAGACATCTCACCAAAGAGAACATACAGATGGCCAAAAAACACAAGAAACAATGCTCAACCTCACTTATTATTAGAGAAATGCAAGTCAAAACCAATGAGATATCACCTTAACACACGTCAGAATGGCCATCATCCACAAATAGACAGACAATAAATGCTGGAGAGGGTGCAGAGAAAAGGGAACACTCAGGCATTGCTGGTGTGAGTGTAAATTGATACAGCCGCTATAGAAGACAGTATGGATATTCTTTAAAAAACTAAAAATAGAAGTACCATACGACCCAGCAGTCCCACTCTTAGGCTTATACCCTGATGAAGTCAAAACTGAAAGAAGCACCTGTATCCCAGTGTTCATTGCAGCTCTCTATACAATAGCTAGAACAAGGAAGCAACCTAGATGTCCATCAACAAATGAATGGATAAAGAAGCTTTGGTACATATATTCAATGGAGTACTACTCAACTGTAAAAAGAAATGCATAAGACTCAGTCCTAATGAGGTGGTTGGATCTAGAACCTATCATAGAAAGTGAAGTAAGTCAAAAAGAAAAAGACAAGTACAATATACTAACACATATATATGGCATCTAGTAAGAGGGTAATGGTAACATGCACAGTGAAGTGATGGAAAAACAGACTTAGAGAACAGACATATGGACATGGTGGGGTATGAACAGCGGGTGGGAGGCATAGAGGGAGTAACATGGAAACCTATATTATCACATGTGAAAAAGATAGCTATTCTCATTGCCCTGTGGGAATAGGAGATCCTGCAGGGGCAGGGTGCGATAGCCTGGAGGGGTGGGTTGGGGAGGACTGGGAGGGGGGCGGGTGCCAGGTATATGCATATGACTGATCTGGGAACATACATGTCTGTGAACAACAAAACTCTGTAAAAAAATTTTAAGAATAAAATTAAATGTCAAAAAAAACCCTTTATAATTCATAGTTTTTCATGATCTACTTTGACTAACGTACATATATGTTTCTGTGTGTAAGACAGCACGAGCTCTAGCCTCTTGACAGATATTTAAGTGCACAATAGTGTTATTAATCATAGACACAGTGTTGTACAACAGATCATTAGAACTAGTTGTCTTGTATGACTGGAACTATATGCCCATTGGACAATCACTTCTCATTTCAACTTCTGCCTAACTCCTGGAAACTACCATTTTACTGTCTGTTTCTCTGAGTGTGACTATTTTAGATGCTTCATATAAGTGGAAATCATGCCATATATGTTCTTTTGTGACTGACTTATTTCACTTATTCCAAAGGTTCTTTAAAAATTCTGCTGAGTGTAAATTGATACAGCCGCTATAAAACTAGATATTCTTTAAAAAACTAAAAATAGAAGTACCATACGACCCAGCAGTCCCACTCTTAGGCTTATACCCTGATGAAGTCAAAACTGAAAGAAGCACCTGTATCCCAGTGTTCATTGCAGCTCTCTATACAATAGCTAGAACAAGGAAGCAACCTAGATGTCCATCAACAAATGAATGGATAAAGAAGCTTTGGTACATATATTCAATGGAGTACTACTCAACTGTAAAAAGAAATGCATAAGACTCAGTCCTAATGAGGTGGTTGGATCTAGAACCTATCATAGAAAGTGAAGTAAGTCAAAAAGAAAAAGACAAGTACAATATACTAACACATATATATGGCATCTAGTAAGAGGGTAATGGTAACATGCACAGTGAAGTGATGGAAAAACAGACTTAGAGAACAGACATATGGACATGGTGGGGTATGAACAGCGGGTGGGAGGCATAGAGGGAGTAACATGGAAACCTATATTATCACATGTGAAAAAGATAGCTATTCTCATTGCCCTGTGGGAATAGGAGATCCTGCAGGGGCAGGGTGCGATAGCCTGGAGGGGTGGGTTGGGGAGGACTGGGAGGGGGGCGGGTGCCAGGTATATGCATATGACTGATCTGGGAACATACATGTCTGTGAACAACAAAACTCTGTAAAAAAATTTTAAGAATAAAATTAAATGTCAAAAAAAACCCTTTATAATTCATAGTTTTTCATGATCTACTTTGACTAACGTACATATATGTTTCTGTGTGTAAGACAGCACGAGCTCTAGCCTCTTGACAGATATTTAAGTGCACAATAGTGTTATTAATCATAGACACAGTGTTGTACAACAGATCATTAGAACTAGTTGTCTTGTATGACTGGAACTATATGCCCATTGGACAATCACTTCTCATTTCAACTTCTGCCTAACTCCTGGAAACTACCATTTTACTGTCTGTTTCTCTGAGTGTGACTATTTTAGATGCTTCATATAAGTGGAAATCATGCCATATATGTTCTTTTGTGACTGACTTATTTCACTTAGTGTAATGTTCTCCAGGTTCATCAGTGTTGGCCAGTATTGTAGGCCTTCTTTTTGAAGGCTGAATAATATTTCATTATAGGTATATACCACATTTTCTGTACTCATTTCTCCATCTTTGGACATTTGGGTTGTTGCCATTTCTTGGCTGTTGTGATTAGTGTTGTAATGAACATGATAGTGCAGCTAGCTCTTTGAGATTCTGATTTTCATTCTTTTGGATATATATGCAGAAGTTGGGATTACTAGGTCATATGGTAATTCCATTGAAAAAAATTTTAAAGCACCTCTGTACTATTTTTCATAGTGACTGCACAATTTTATATTCCCACAAACAGTGTACAGGGTTTCCAATTTCTGGAATTACAAGTGATATGCTCTTTATATACATATATTTTATATGTCTGCCTAACATGGTCCCACTTATTTTGTTATACTCCTTCCAGATTATTTATAAAAATGACTTACTTGTAAAAATAGTAAAAACACCTCACACTTAAAAACTTGTTCTCTCTCTCTCTCTTTTTTTTTTTACTTTTACAGAGTTTTGTTGTTTATTGGCACCTGCCACACATAAACCTGGATCAGTCATAGGTATACACATGTTCCCTCCCACCCAAATAAAAATTGATTTTTTTAAAGTTTTTTTATATGCATTATTTCATCTGATTCTTAGAGGTCTGTGTAGTTGGTCTTTTTTTTTTCAATTTAATTTTATTTTTTACATAGTGTTTTTGTTTACTGCTACATGGTTGGTTTTTTCTTAGGGTTGTTACTGGGGATTTTCTAAGAACCTATCACACATTTTAAATCTAAACTTTATTGTTCAAACTAGTCTCACTACAAAACTGTAAGCCACTTACATTGTAAAGGAATTTGGAAGTTCTCATTTTTTTAAATAGCTTTGTAATTCATAATTTTTCAAGATATACTTGCACTAACATTTTTATGTCAGGGCATTTATAGGACTGAGCAGAAGTTTTGTACTAGATAGCATGAATATTTTACTTTAAGTCTGCAGTGCAAAAGAACAACAAAAAATGTATGGGGAATTCTGTTAGGAGCTAGCAAGTCTGTGGATTTAATTTGAATTCACTGAAGAGAGTGGACTTTGTAGATTCACAGTTAATGAGCCATTTCTCTTAAAGTATTCTGTCACTGTGGAATTGCATACAGTTAGAACTGACAGTTGGAAACGTGCTGAGATAGGAAAACTAAAAAACAGCTGTCTCTCTGGGCAAATGGTACCAGCTGGTGAGGCTTGCCAAAGGAAAATATTTTATATAAAAAAGTAGCTTTCAGATATCATGGAAGTTACATAGTATATATTTAAGGTTGATTTGTTTTAAGTTTCCATTTTTCAAGTCAAAACACTAAGATTTATTTTCAGTTTATAAAGTTTTGTATTTTGTTGACAACTAATCTCTTTAACATAGATAGATAAACAATATATGTCTTTAAAGCTTACTTTTTGAAATTGTGTGGGGATTACTGGAAAGGTGGTTTTATTTCTTATATGGATTTTAGAAGTAGAAACAATTTTTTTCCTAACAGGTCTTTTCTAGAATGAAATAGACTTTTAAAAATCTTGAGTTGTTTCAGAAATGAATGATTATGTTCTCATACTCTGAGAAAAGATTTATAGCACTGAACCTTAATTTAGGTTTTGGTGAGTCCCATTCTTTTGATATTGTCAGATCTAACTGACCAAAATAGTCATTTATTTTTGGTAAAAATTATCTGTATTTTATCTAAGTAGGAATCTGTTAACTTTTTTGGCAGAATAATGTTTATCGAATTTCTAGAATGCTTGTGAAATGAGATCCTTTAGTTTTGTACATAGAGAGATTGTATAATTAATGTTGGTAGAAAAACAGGCAAATAGTGTTTACTACAGACTTCAGTACAGGGTCATCTTTTTACTCATAAGAAAAAAAACCAGCTTAAAGTAATAAATCTAACTGAGTATATTGTATTGGTAGTAATCTACTTTATCTCCTCTTTTGGCTTATTAACTATACCTTTCTGTTTTACTTTATTAATGGTCTCTATGGGGTTTACAATATTCATCTTTAACTTCCTATAGGTTATCTTCAAATTATGTCGCTTCAAATAATAATATGAGAGCCTTATAATATTGTTCTTTCATTTTTCTCTATATTTGAGTTTCGAACAACAAAAAATGTATGGGGAATTCTGTTAGGAGCTAGCAAGTCTGTGGATTTAATTTGAATTCACTGAAGAGAGTGGACTTTGTAGATTCACAGTTAATGAGCCATTTCTCTTAAAGTATTCTGTCACTGTGGAATTGCATACAGTTAGAACTGACAGTTGGAAACGTGCTGAGATAGGAAAACTAAAAAACAGCTGTCTCTCTGGGCAAATGGTACCAGCTGGTGAGGCTTGCCAAAGGAAAATATTTTATATAAAAAAGTAGCTTTCAGATATCATGGAAGTTACATAGTATATATTTAAGGTTGATTTGTTTTAAGTTTCCATTTTTCAAGTCAAAACACTAAGATTTATTTTCAGTTTATAAAGTTTTGTATTTTGTTGACAACTAATCTCTTTAACATAGATAGATAAACAATATATGTCTTTAAAGCTTACTTTTTGAAATTGTGTGGGGATTACTGGAAAGGTGGTTTTATTTCTTATATGGATTTTAGAAGTAGAAACAATTTTTTTCCTAACAGGTCTTTTCTAGAATGAAATAGACTTTTAAAAATCTTGAGTTGTTTCAGAAATGAATGATTATGTTCTCATACTCTGAGAAAAGATTTATAGCACTGAACCTTAATTTAGGTTTTGGTGAGTCCCATTCTTTTGATATTGTCAGATCTAACTGACCAAAATAGTCATTTATTTTTGGTAAAAATTATCTGTATTTTATCTAAGTAGGAATCTGTTAACTTTTTTGGCAGAATAATGTTTATCAAATTTCTAGAATGCTTGTGAAATGAGATCCTTTAGTTTTGCACATAGAGAGATTGTATAATTAATGTTGGTAGAAAAACAGGCAAATAGTGTTTACTACAGACTTCAGTACAGGGTCATCTTTTTACTCATAAGAAAAAAAACCAGCTTAAAGTAATAAATCTAATTGAGTATATTGTATTGGTAGTAATCTACTTTATCTCCTCTTTTGGCTTATTAACTATACCTTTCTGTTTTACTTTATTAATGGTCTCTATGGGGTTTACAATATTCATCTTTAACTTCCTATAGGTTATCTTCAAATTATGTCGCTTCAAATAATAATATGAGAGCCTTATAATATTGTTCTTTCATTTTTCTCTATATTTGAGTTTCCATCTGAAATCATTTTCTAGCATGAAAGACATTTTATAGTATTTCTTGTATAGTCTGTTGGCAGTTAATTTCTTTGGCTTTTGTTTGTCTGGAAAGTTCTTTATTTTCCCTTTATTTCTGAAGGATATTTTCAATGTACGTAAAATTTAAGCTGTGGGATATTCCCCCCTCCCGGGTTACTCTAAAGATGTTTCCTCATTGTCTTCTAGTTTTCCTTTTTTTTTTTTTTTCTGTTGAATAGTTAGGGTTTTTTTTTTTTTTTTTTTTTTTTATCTTTGATTTCCTCTATGCAATATGTTGTTCTCTCTGGCTGCTTTTGAGATTTTCTCTTTGGTACTAGTTTTTATCAATCTGATTATGAATGTGCCTTGAAGTTTGTTTCTTCATTATCTTCTTCCGTTGAGCTTCTTAGATATGTGCATTTATAGTTTTTATGAATTCTGGAAAATGATCTGCCATTATTTTAAAAAATAGTTTTTCTTTCCTCTCCTTCTCACAGCTCCACCCCCTACTCTGTGCTCCAATTATTATTATTGTTGTTATTCAGTCCCTAAGGCATGTCCAAGTCTTTTTGATCCCATGCACTGTAGCACGCCAGGCTTCCCTGTCCTTAACTATCTCCCTGAATTTGCTCAGACTCATGTCCATTGAGTCGGTGTTGCCATCTAGCATCTCATCCTCTGTTGCCCCTGCTACTCTTATCCTCAATCTCTCCCAGCATCAGCGAAAGATTCAGAATTATATATATGTTAAGCTGCCTGTCATTGTCCCTCAGGTCAGTGAAGTTTATTTCAGCTTTTTTCTTTCTTTTCATTTTGGATGGCTTTTATTGCTCTGCCTTTACATTTTCCAATCAGTTCTTTGATGTTAAACCTATTCACTGAATTTTTTTCAGATGCCATAATTTTTCATTCCTCAGCAGTTTCATTTTTGGTCCTCTTTTAAAACTCCATTTCTTTTCCCCTGATATTAATATTTATATTTCCCTTTGAATCCTGAATATTTTTTATAATATCTAATTTAACATACTTGTCTCCTAATTTCATTATCCTATTTATCCTTTCTAGGTCTATTTTTATTGACTGATTTCTCTCCCAGTTATGGATCACATTTTCCTATTTCTGTGAATGTCTAGAGTAACTTATATTGGGCGATAAACATTATGCCAAGTGGAATTTGTTGCCTGCCTTTAAAGAACATTCAGTTTTGTTTCAAGAACAGTTAAGTTTATTGTGGAATTGTTCATTTGTGGATTTCTTTTACAGCTTCGCTGAAATAGATCTCAGTAGGGATAGTTTAGCTCTCTTCTGAGACAGCATTTGACACAGAAGCTCCTCCCTTCTTGGGCCACTACTGGATAAGAACTCAGTGAAGAAGTCTTTTCACTCTGACTGGTGTGAGCTCAAATATCTCATAGCCCTATCAAAGCTCTTAGAATTGTTTACCTTTAAGTTTGTTTCTTCATTATCTTTTTTATTTAGATATGTGCATTTATAGTTTTTATGAATTCTGGAAAATGATCTGCCATTATTTTAAAAAATAGTTTTTCTTTCCTCTCCTTCTCACAGCTCCACCCCCTACTCTGTGCTCCAATTATTATTATTGTTGTTATTCAGTCCCTAAGGCATGTCCAAGTCTTTTTGATCCCATGCACTGTAGCACGCCAGGCTTCCCTGTCCTTAACTATCTCCCTGAATTTGCTCAGACTCATGTCCATTGAGTCGGTGTTGCCATCTAGCATCTCATCCTCTGTTGCCCCTGCTACTCTTATCCTCAATCTCTCCCAGCATCAGCGAAAGATTCAGAATTATATATATGTTAAGCTGCCTGTCATTGTCCCTCAGGTCAGTGAAGTTTATTTCAGCTTTTTTCTTTCTTTTCATTTTGGATGGCTTTTATTGCTCTGCCTTTACATTTTCCAATCAGTTCTTTGATGTTAAACCTATTCACTGAATTTTTTTCAGATGCCATAATTTTTCATTCCTCAGCAGTTTCATTTTTGGTCCTCTTTTAAAACTCCATTTCTTTTCCCCTGATATTAATATTTATATTTCCCTTTGAATCCTGAATATTTTTTATAATATCTAATTTAACATACTTGTCTCCTAATTTCATTATCCTATTTATCCTTTCTAGGTCTATTTTTATTGACTGATTTCTCTCCCAGTTATGGATCACATTTTCCTATTTCTGTGAATGTCTAGAGTAACTTATATTGGGCGATAAACATTATGCCAAGTGGAATTTGTTGCCTGCCTTTAAAGAACATTCAGTTTTGTTTCAAGAACAGTTAAGTTTATTGTGGAATTGTTCATTTGTGGATTTCTTTTACAGCTTCGCTGAAATAGATCTCGAGTAGGGATAGTTTAGCTCTCTTCTGAGACAGCATTTGACACAGAAGCTCCTCCCTTCTTGGGCCACTACTGGATAAGAACTCAGTGAAGAAGTCTTTTCACTCTGACTGGTGTGAGCTCAAATATCTCATAGCCCTATCAAAGCTCTTAGAATTGTTTACCTTTAAACTTTTCAATTTTTTTTTTTTGTCCTTTTTCTTACTCTAGCCTTTTGAAAGTTTCACCCTATGCAAACAGTGCAGCCAAAGATAGGAACCTTTACGTAGATTTCTGTTGCTCTTTTTCTACATCCTTTTCTCTGGTATTATGCCGTGAAAATTCCAGTTACCTCAGCTTCCTTAAGCTCAGATCTCCTTTTCCTTAATTCAGTGAAGCTTGGGTTCTTCCCCTCTGGGCTACAGTCCAGAAATGGCCTTCAGGCAGAAAACCACGATGATGATGGGGCTCATCTTTGTTCTCTTTTTCTCAGAGGTCACAGATCCCTATCGCCTGTTTTCCACTCTCTGAACCAGCTGAATATATTTTATACACTTGTTTATTTGTTAATTGTGAGAGGGCATATCCAAATACTAGTAATTTCACTAATGCCGAACTCTAACAATTTATTATACATCTTTTTTTTTTTTTTTGCTTATAAAACTTTAGAATCAGGAAGATTGAAGGAAGCTTGTCTTCCTCTCCCTCCAGTGGACACATTATGAGAAAGGATTTTTCCTGATTTATTCTTAGAGGGCTTCCCTGGTGGCTCAGATGGTAAAGACTCTGCCTGCAGTGTGGGAGATCTGGTTTCAGTCCTTGGGTTGGGAAGATCCCCTGGAGAAGAGATAGGCCACCCACTCCAGTATTCTTGCCTGAAGAATTCCATGGCTTGCCCATGGGTTGCGAAGAGTAAGACGCAACTATATTTTCCTTAGAATAGTGGTTCCCAGAAGAATTCATATCATTATGTTCAATAGGATCACCCATTTTCCCTTTTATTTCTGTGAATGTCTAGAGTAACTTAGGGATCTTCGTGGAATTTGTTGCCTGCCTTTAAAGAACATTCAGTTTTGTTTCAAGAACAGTTAAGTTTATTGTGGAATTGTTCATTTGTGGATTTCTTTTACAGCTTCGCTGAAATAGATCTCGAGTAGGGATAGTTTAGCTCTCTTCTGAGACAGCATTTGACACAGAAGCTCCTCCCTTCTTGGGCCACTACTGGATAAGAACTCAGTGAAGAAGTCTTTTCACTCTGACTGGTGTGAGCTCAAATATCTCATAGCCCTATCAAAGCTCTTAGAATTGTTTACCTTTAAACTTTTCAATTTTTTTTTTTTTGTCCTTTTTCTTACTCTAGCCTTTTGAAAGTTTCACCCTATGCAAACAGTGCAGCCAAAGATAGGAACCTTTACGTAGATTTCTGTTGCTCTTTTTCTACATCCTTTTCTCTGGTATTATGCCGTGAAAATTCCAGTTACCTCAGCTTCCTTAAGCTCAGATCTCCTTTTCCTTAATTCAGTGAAGCTTGGGTTCTTCCCCTCTGGGCTACAGTCCAGAAATGGCCTTCAGGCAGAAAACCACGATGATGATGGGGCTCATCTTTGTTCTCTTTTTCTCAGAGGTCACAGATCCCTATCGCCTGTTTTCCACTCTCTGAACCAGCTGAATATATTTTATACACTTGTTTATTTGTTAATTGTGAGAGGGCATATCCAAATACTAGTAATTTCACTAATGCCGAACTCTAACAATTTATTATACATCTTTTTTTTTTTTTTTGCTTATAAAACTTTAGAATCAGGAAGATTGAAGGAAGCTTGTCTTCCTCTCCCTCCAGTGGACACATTATGAAAAAGAATTTTTCCTGATTTATTCTTAGAGGGCTTCCCTGGTGGCTCAGATGGTAAAGACTCTGCCTGCAGTGTGGGAGATCTGGTTTCAGTCCTTGGGTTGGGAAGATCCCCTGGAGAAGAGATAGGCCACCCACTCCAGTATTCTTGCCTGAAGAATTCCATGGCTTGCCCATGGGTTGCGAAGAGTAAGACGCAACTATATTTTCCTTAGAATAGTGGTTCCCAGAAGAATTCATATCATTATGTTCAATAGGCTTGTCCTCTATCTTTGCTCAAAATAGCTTTCTTGTTGAATTGTTGTAGCTCTCCATGTGGAAAGGTAAGCAGAGAGTAAGATCAGTATGGTTTTCAATCCCTGCAGTCATCAAAGGGAACAGTTACCCGGTTTTAAAAAAAGGTTAAAGAGGCAAGGTGTTAATCTGTGGTATAGTTGCTGATATTCTTTTAGTTTCACAAATTACAATGACACAGCAAAGGCTACTCTGAGTTTATTAGTCTACCTGATTTTTTTATTGACCCTAGCCACAATGTAGTCTTATTCTTTTTTTTTATTTGTTTTTATTTTTTTGCCTCTAAGTCACTGTTTATTTTTCATTCATCTTTATACTTTGGCATTGTGTGGTCCTCCCATTACAGTGGCCTCTCTCACTGCAGAGCACTGGCTTTGGGTGCACGTGCTCCAGAGCACTGGCTCGTAATTGGACACACCAGTCCAGCCATTCCTTGGCATGTGGGATCTTCCCAGGCCAGGGATCAAACCAGTGGCCCTTGCACTGCAAGGTAGACTCTTCACCCACTGGACCACCAGGGAAGCCCTAGTCTTATTCTTTATGTGAATGTATTTACTTAGGTAGAGTAAATAATTTATAAGAAATTTATTATTTGCATGTATGATACCTGATTTATGACTTCTTTCTTTTCTGGGTTACTGACATCTATTATTAAACCTTTTATTTTTATGTACTGACCTACCTTTACTGCATGAACTACAATATGTTTCCTTGAATGTGTTGATAAACATCAGCCCACGGTCATTCAAGCCTTTGAGATCATTTTTATAGATGTCTAACAGAGTGAAAAGGGAAAGAGGAAAAGATCATGAAAAGCTGGACACATTATGAAAGAATTTTTCCTGATTTATTCTTAGAGGGCTTCCCTGGTGGCTCAGATGGTAAAGACTCTGCCTGCAGTGTGGGAGATCTGGTTTCAGTCCTTGGGTTGGGAAGATCCCCTGGAGAAGAGATAGGCCACCCACTCCAGTATTCTTGCCTGAAGAATTCCATGGCTTGCCCATGGGTTGCGAAGAGTAAGACGCAACTATATTTTCCTTAGAATAGTGGTTCCCAGAAGAATTCATATCATTATGTTCAATAGGCTTGTCCTCTATCTTTGCTCAAAATAGCTTTCTTGTTGAATTGTTGTAGCTCTCCATGTGGAAAGGTAAGCAGAGAGTAAGATCAGTATGGTTTTCAATCCCTGCAGTCATCAAAGGGAACAGTTACCCGGTTTTAAAAAAAGGTTAAAGAGGCAAGGTGTTAATCTGTGGTATAGTTGCTGATATTCTTTTAGTTTCACAAATTACAATGACACAGCAAAGGCTACTCTGAGTTTATTAGTCTACCTGATTTTTTTATTGACCCTAGCCACAATGTAGTCTTATTCTTTTTTTTTATTTGTTTTTATTTTTTTGCCTCTAAGTCACTGTTTATTTTTCATTCATCTTTATACTTTGGCATTGTGTGGTCCTCCCATTACAGTGGCCTCTCTCACTGCAGAGCACTGGCTTTGGGTGCACGTGCTCCAGAGCACTGGCTCGTAATTGGACACACCAGTCCAGCCATTCCTTGGCATGTGGGATCTTCCCAGGCCAGGGATCAAACCAGTGGCCCTTGCACTGCAAGGTAGACTCTTCACCCACTGGACCACCAGGGAAGCCCTAGTCTTATTCTTTATGTGAATGTATTTACTTAGGTAGAGTAAATAATTTATAAGAAATTTATTATTTGCATGTATGATACCTGATTTATACTTATTTCTTTTTCTGGCTTACTGACATCTATTATTAAACCTTTTATTTTTATGTACTGACCTACCTTTACTGCATGAACTACAATATGTTTCCTTGAATGTGTTGATAAACATCAGCCCACGGTCATTCAAGCCTTTGAGATCATTTTTATAGATGTCTAACAGAGTGAAAAGGGAAAGAGGAAAAGATCATGAAAAGCTAGTGGAGTTCTTTACCTAGATACTTGACATGGTGGTTTTGTCCTGAGTGCCTGAGTTCAAGAACTATGGGGTCATAATCCTTCCAGTTTTTGAAACATAGATATTGGTATTCTTAAGACTAATGGGAAAAATTGGGCTTTGGTGGTTCATGCCCAATCATCTGCAAATATTCAGTATTGAAACTAAAATTGTGTAATTTTGTGTGGCCAGGAAATGAATAGAGAGCAGTGCTTTTTATAGTTTACATCTCAGAAAAGGTGCTGGTCGGATTTTCTTCCCTTTTGGGTCAAGGCAAGGCATACTATGGAAAGTCCCTGTAGACTGACTCCAGGTTGTTAGGGCCAGGAATTCTTAACTGCAGGGGATACGATTTAGGGCTTGGGGTCTGTGAACCTCTTTGCGATAAAATTACATCTTTATTTTATTAACTTCTAAGCTTTATTTCTTTAATTTTAAATATAGACTTAAAATATAGTAATATTACCAGTCCTGTGAGTTTTTTATAGAAATAACCATGTTTTTACATGATAAAATGATAGTTTTAGATTATCTAAAATGAATTAATAAGGAAGGACATATAATATATCATAGATATGGTATTTAAAAAATATTTGTACTGTTTTCTACAATAGTTGGTTTCCTTTGTAATCCTGTATTTTTATTATTGTCTTTTTAACAAACATTGTCTGAGAGGAGTTCATCGACTTCATCATACAGCCAAAAGAGCATTCTTTATTTGCTCACACATGAAAAGTGCCTACTTTAGGCAATTAAAATTGCTGTCTTTTTACTTTACCTTCCTTAAATATCCTCTTTTGCTTCTATTCTGGCTGGCTGGCCTTAATGTTACTAATAGGGCTTTAATTTCAGTTTTACATCCCTCTCCTGTATCATCTTTATTGGCTACATAACATAGGAGATGGAATATAAATTTAGAAAAAAAGATTCTAGACTCCAGGGCAGACCAATTGCCTAGGTTTCCATCCAAACTATGGTTTCTTATTTAGCTGTGTGACAGTAGGCAAGTTATCTAACCTTTTCAATATTTTGGTTTCCTCCCTCATTGGATTGTTGTGACGATTAAAGGAGTGGAGATGTATTAAAGGAGGTTATGTTACTGTGAGTCCTACAAATCTATCTACTATTAATACTATTTTTGAAATAGGAAAAGATCCTGGTGCATCTGAGAATTTAAAAGAAAGTCAGGGTGGCTGGCTATACCATATGGAGAATGAGGAAAGAGAGGTGTAGGATGAAACTTGAGAAGTAGGTAGGGACCTCACCTGGTAAGGCCCTGATGATTTTAGGATTGAGGCCATATCCTTACAGCAGGGGGAATCTTTAGATTTGCATTTGTAAAGGGTGCCTGCTAACAGGCTATAAGATCTGAAGGAAGAACTGCTACAATAAATATAGCAGAAGGAGGCTACAGAAGCAATCTAGGAAGAGATAATGACCTGTTGATGGACTAGAATGAACTTGAATGGTGATAGTAGAGATGGGGCCATACAGAGCTCTTCCACAATTCAGTTGACTGCAATGAGAGGCTGAAGAAGGAGTTAACCCAGCTAGGGTTCTGGCTTGAGCAGTTAGGTGGATGCTGGTATCATCTTCAGAGTTGATGAACACACTGGAGGAAGAATAGGTTTGGAGACGTATGGATGGAGTCAGTTTTGAACATTCTAATTTTGAGCTGCCTGTGAAATCCCTAAGAGAAGATGTCAGTAGTTAGCTGGAGACACTTACAAGTCTGTTGCTCTGATAAGTTATTTAAGAATCTGGCTACCGAAATAAGGATGACTTAGAAAAGGACGACTTTTCTTTAGAACAGGTAAAAGGAAAATGTGAGAGCAAATGATCTGAAGCTGGTCTAAATGAGGGACAGCTGGGGATACATACCAGCCCGGCTTTTACTTCACCTTCCTTAAATATCCTTTTTTGCTTCTATTCTGGCTGGCTGGCCTTAATGTTACTAATAGGGCTTTAATTTCAGTTTTACATCCCTCTCCTGTATCATCTTTATTGGCTACATAACATAGGAGATGGAATATAAATTTAGAAAAAGATTCTAGACTCCAGGGCAGACCAATTGCCTAGGTTTCCATCCAAACTATGGTTTCTTATTTAGCTGTGTGACAGTAGGCAAGTTATCTAACCTTTTCAATATTTTGGTTTCCTCCCTCATTGGATTGTTGTGACGATTAAAGGAGTGGAGATGTATTAAAGGAGGTTATGTTACTGTGAGTCCTACAAATCTATCTACTATTAATACTATTTTTGAAATAGGAAAAGATCCTGGTGCATCTGAGAATTTAAAAGAAAGTCAGGGTGGCTGGCTATACCATATGGAGAATGAGGAAAGAGAGGTGTAGGATGAAACTTGAGAAGTAGGTAGGGACCTCACCTGGTAAGGCCCTGATGATTTTAGGATTGAGGCCATATCCTTACAGCAGGGGGAATCTTTAGATTTGCATTTGTAAAGGGTGCCTGCTAACAGGCTATAAGATCTGAAGGAAGAACTGCTACAATAAATATAGCAGAAGGAGGCTACAGAAGCAATCTAGGAAGAGATAATGACCTGTTGATGGACTAGAATGAACTTGAATGGTGATAGTAGAGATGGGGCCATACAGAGCTCTTCCACAATTCAGTTGACTGCAATGAGAGGCTGAAGAAGGAGTTAACCCAGCTAGGGTTCTGGCTTGAGCAGTTAGGTGGATGCTGGTACCATCTTCAGAGTTGATGAACACACTGGAGGAAGAATAGGTTTGGAGACGTATGGATGGAGTCAGTTTTGAACATTCTAATTTTGAGCTGCCTGTGAAATCCCTAAGAGAAGATGTCAGTAGTTAGCTGGAGACACTTACAAGTCTGTTGCTCTGATAAGTTATTTAAGAATCTGGCTACCGGGAAATAAGGATGACTTAGAAAAAGGACGACTTTTCTTTAGAACAGGTAAAAGGAAAATGTGAGAGCAAATGATCTGAAGCTGGTCTAAATGAGGGACAGCTGGGGATACATACCAGCACTCTAAGGAATGCTAATGGGAAGTTGCAGGAATGAGTTTTATTTCAAAGATATGCTGAGAAAGCAGTTACTTCAAAAGACTTCTTAAAAGTTTAGAATGTACCCACCGAGAATGAAGTATAAAAGGTTTTAAGGGGAAAAATAAGGATGAGATGGAGATAATTCTAGTGAAATTTAAGATGTAGTTCTGACTTAAGAGAATATGCACCCAGGGTAAATGTGATTTGGTTCTAATTAGACAACTCATTGCCATTCACATCATAGTCTCTTTAATGTAAAGATGCTAGAGGAGCCCTTTTAGGTTTGCCAAACTGACATTATTGAATAGTATCAAACCTTAATTATTAACACATTTTATGTTTTTTTTCTTCCTCCTGCATTCCTTCTGTTTCTCCCTTCCTCTGTCTCTCCCTCCACCTTTCCTCCCCTCCCTCTCTCCCTTCCTAGGAGGGAGCTAGGATAGATGTAGAGTCAAGATAAACAGAACATTAAGAGGAAAAGTCTTTTTTTTTTTTTTTAAATAGGTATCTTGCAGGATGGATCTTTATTTTAAATGATTCTAAGTCCCAAGCTAATAGCTGTTGCAGGGTGAATATACCCTTTCTATTGGAAGTATACCCTTGAGAATTGATTTTTATCACACTTCATATTCTTTCTTCCCACAAACTATTTCTTTGGTTACCACTGCTCTTTTTTGTTAAGATTTTCTTTAATCCCTAGGTAGAGAAATCCTGCTCTAGAAAAATCTAGATTGACTGCAGTTCTTAGCCAGCATTATTCTGTTGGTAGCCAAGGGATCTATTTCATGAACATATAATCTCAAAATTACTCCCTGTGTCTTCCATTGTGGATTCATTTAATTTTAGCTATACGGCTACTACTTAGGAATCAAGAGGAATCCAGAAAAAATGTCAGGTGTAGTAATTTTTTTTTCTTTCCAGTTTTGCTTTCAAACAATACTAAATGGCTTCATGGGTAGTGTGGATACCTTCTAACACAGTAGGCTTAGCTTGTCCCTCCCATAATTTATAATCTTGCTGTAATTCATTTTTATTTTATTAAATTTATTTTACCAAAAACATTGTTGCTTTTATTTTCAATAAACTGTTATCTGTTGGATCAGTTAAGAATGAGAAAATCTAAAAAAAATTATTTTACCTTAATTTATACCTGTAATACTCTTGAGAGTCCCTTGGACTGCAAAGAGATCAAATCAGTCAATCCTAAAGGAAATTGGCCCTGAATATTCACTGGAAGGACTGATGCTGAAGCTGAAGCTCCAATACTTTGGCTACCTAATGCGAAGAGAGAGTTCATTGGAAAAGACCCTCATGTTGGGAAAAATCAAAGGCAAAAGGAGAAGGGGTTGACAGAGGAAGAGATGGTTGGATGGCATCATTGAATCAATGGCAATGAGTTTGAGCAATCTCTGGGAGATCATTAAGGATAGGGAGGCCAGGCGTGCTGCTGTCCTTGAGGTGTCAGAGTCAGATGCAACCAAGTGACTGAACTGAACTAGACACTCTTCCTTTATGTACATCCAAATGACCTATATCATTTTTCTTCTTTCTGAATAACTTATTTTAACATTTCTTGTGGTAAGATCTACTTGCATAAAATACCCTCAATTTTTGTTTGTTTGAGAAAGTCTTTATTTTTAAACTTTGAAGGATAAGTTCACTGGATACAGAATTATAGGTTGGTGTATCTTTTTTTCTTTAAATATTTTGAATATTTTAGTCTGCTTTCTTCTTGTACACATGGTTTCTAAGAGAAGGCTGGTATAATTCTTATCTCTTTTCCTCCATTGGTAAAGTCTCCCACATCCTTTTTATTCCTCCAGATCTTTCCAGACCCCCAGTCTGACTTCTTTACAGATTTTCTCTTTGGGTTTGGTTTTGTGCAGTTTTAATATGATATGAC
This sequence comes from Tragulus kanchil, assembly GCA_022376925.1. Classification (NCBI taxonomy): domain Eukaryota; kingdom Metazoa; phylum Chordata; class Mammalia; order Artiodactyla; family Tragulidae; genus Tragulus; species Tragulus kanchil. Next base: position 47,600,868 of record JAIOJX010000004.1, on the reverse strand, counting down.
CAGGAGTAGCTTTGGTATGATCCTTCTTGGAGTTCTTTGGATCACCTGAATCTGTGGTTTTGTGTCTGTCATTGATTTTGGAATATTCTCAGCCATTATTGTGTCAAATGGTTCCTCTGTTCTTTCTTATTTTTCTAGTATTACTATTCTGCATATGTTAAATATTTTGTAATTCTCCAATTCTCAGATATTCTGTTCCATCTTTTATTTATTTATTTATTTCCCTCTTTGCATTTCAGCTTTGAAAGTATCTACTGTTACATCTTAAAACTTTCCAGACCAAAAAAAAAAAAAAAACTTTGATTCTCTTCTTGGCCATGTCTAGGCCACTGATGAACCCATCAAAGACATTCTTCATTTTTGTTACAGTGTTTTTTGATCTAACATTTTCTTTTGATTCTTTCTTGTGAGTTTATAAGTCTCAGCTTATGTTGTCAACTTTTTCAATAAATCCTTTGGTATATTATTGTTTTAAGTTCCAATTATGATAATTACAAATTTTCTGATGCTTAATTTATTCATTGTTTTTCTTTTTACGTAAATTTTATGGCATCAAAATTGGAATCAATGGCAATGAGTTTGAGCAATCTCTGGGAGATCATTAAGGATAGGGAGGCCAGGCGTGCTGCTGTCCTTGAGGTGTCAGAGTCAGATGCAACCAAGTGACTGAACTGAACTAGACACTCTTCCTTTATGTACATCCAAATGACCTATATCATTTTTCTTCTTTCTGAATAACTTATTTTAACATTTCTTGTGGTAAGATCTACTTGCATAAAATACCCTCAATTTTTGTTTGTTTGAGAAAGTCTTTATTTTTAAACTTTGAAGGATAAGTTCACTGGATACAGAATTATAGGTTGGTGTATCTTTTTTTCTTTAAATATTTTGAATATTTTAGTCTGCTTTCTTCTTGTACACATGGTTTCTAAGAGAAGGCTGGTATAATTCTTATCTCTTTTCCTCCATTGGTAAAGTCTCCCACATCCTTTTTATTCCTCCAGATCTTTCCAGACCCCCAGTCTGACTTCTTTACAGATTTTCTCTTTGGGTTTGGTTTTGTGCAGTTTTAATATGATATGACCAGGAGTAGCTTTGGTATGATCCTTCTTGGAGTTCTTTGGATCACCTGAATCTGTGGTTTTGTGTCTGTCATTGATTTTGGAATATTCTCAGCCATTATTGTGTCAAATGGTTCCTCTGTTCTTTCTTATTTTTCTAGTATTACTATTCTGCATATGTTAAATATTTTGTAATTCTCCAATTCTCAGATATTCTGTTCCATCTTTTATTTATTTATTTATTTCCCTCTTTGCATTTCAGCTTTGAAAGTATCTACTGTTACATCTTAAAACTTTCCAGACCAAAAAAAAAAAAAAAACTTTGATTCTCTTCTTGGCCATGTCTAGGCCACTGATGAACCCATCAAAGACATTCTTCATTTTTGTTACAGTGTTTTTTGATCTAACATTTTCTTTTGATTCTTTCTTGTGAGTTTATAAGTCTCAGCTTATGTTGTCAACTTTTTCAATAAATCCTTTGGTATATTATTGTTTTAAGTTCCAATTATGATAATTACAAATTTTCTGATGCTTAATTTATCTCTTCAGATTGTTTCTTTTTGCCTTTTAGTGTACCTGGTAAATTTTTTGTGAAAAGTTGGACATGGTGTTTTGAGTAAAAGAAGCTTTGGTAGATGGGTCTTTAGTGTAGTTTTATGTTTATCTGGCTAGCAGTCAGTCTGTGTCTACTGTTTGTTGTAGCTCTTGTGGCCAAGACTAAAGTGTCCTCTTCTATCCTGTTTGTTCTCCCTATTGTATTTAAGTGTTCCTAGAGATCCTAAATAGGGATGAGCCCTGCAGTTCTTTTAGCTGTGTCTCTTTCCTTATTATTTTCTAGGCAGCCTACTGATATGGTGATACTGTGGGGAGAGGTGGGAGAAAACTCTGATAGTCCTGTGATTGTCTATCTTTAAGTGAACCTTTTGCTTCCCCTGTGTCAGTTAGGCTCCAGTGAAATAGTTTTCCTGGTAGGTAGCTAGGCCTTATTAAGGAGAACAGAGTTCTGTAGTGTTTTTAAATCATTTCATCTTCCCCTGCTGGAAAGAGATGTGATTTTTCTCTAATCTTCACAGTGAGAACCTGATGGGCCTGGTGGAGGTACAATTCATAGAAGTTTGAGAAATCCTTCCTCAAGGCTGAGCCTTCTCCTAGTTTTTTATGCTTAAGTTGGTATTTATACTGGGTCTCCAGAAATTAATCAGTTATAGTTGAAAGTGTTCCTACCTCAGCACTAGCTTTAGCCACCACTTATGCTCATAGGCTTTTGTTACCAATTAAGTCCTGATTCTCTATATCTGCCTGTTTGACTCTCCATTTTTCTAGGAAGCAGTTTGCTCTATGACCCCAGTGCTCTGATAGATCTAAGAAGAGTCATTGGTGTTCAGTTTGTTTAGTGTTTTCTTCTTTGTTAGAGTAGGAGTAACTGTTTTCAAGCTCTTTATATTTCAGACCAGAGATCAAAAGCTCCTGTGTTTCTTATTAGAATGCAGATTTCACTTTAGCTCATCCTTCTTACTCTCTTAAGGCTTTTCTTTCCCATGAACAGACTTCACTGGAAGCAGCTTTATAAATCCTTTGGTATTTAAAATTTATTTGTTTTAAGTTCCAATTATGATAATTACAAATTTTCTGATGCTTAATTTATCTCTTCAGATTGTTTCTTTTTGCCTTTTAGTGTACCTGGTAAATTTTTTGTGAAAAGTTGGACATGGTGTTTTGAGTAAAAGAAGCTTTGGTAGATGGGTCTTTAGTGTAGTTTTATGTTTATCTGGCTAGCAGTCAGTCTGTGTCTACTGTTTGTTGTAGCTCTTGTGGCCAAGACTAAAGTGTCCTCTTCTATCCTGTTTGTTCTCCCTATTGTATTTAAGTGTTCCTAGAGATCCTAAATAGGGATGAGCCCTGCAGTTCTTTTAGCTGTGTCTCTTTCCTTATTATTTTCTAGGCAGCCTACTGATATGGTGATACTGTGGGGAGAGGTGGGAGAAAACTCTGATAGTCCTGTGATTGTCTGTCTTTAAGTGAACCTTTTGCTTCCCCTGTGTCAGTTAGGCTCCAGTGAAATAGTTTTCCTGGTAGGTAGCTAGGCCTTATTAAGGAGAACAGAGTTCTGTAGTGTTTTTAAATCATTTCATCTTCCCCTGCTGGAAAGAGATGTGATTTTTTTCTCTAATCTTCACAGTGAGAACCTGATGGGCCTGGTGGAGGTACAATTCATAGAAGTTTGAGAAATCCTTCCTCAAGGCTGAGCCTTCTCCTAGTTTTTTATGCTTAAGTTGGTATTTATACTGGGTCTCCAGAAATTAATCAGTTATAGTTGAAAGTGTTCCTACCTCAGCACTAGCTTTAGCCACCACTTATGCTCATAGGCTTTTGTTACCAATTAAGTCCTGATTCTCTATATCTGCCTGTTTGACTCTCCATTTTTCTAGGAAGCAGTTTGCTCTATGACCCCAGTGCTCTGATAGATCTAAGAAGAGTCATTGGTGTTCAGTTTGTTTAGTGTTTTCTTCTTTGTTAGAGTAGGAGTAACTGTTTTCAAGCTCTTTATATTTCAGACCAGAGATCAAAAGCTCCTGTGTTTCTTATTAGAATGCAGATTTCACTTTAGCTCATCCTTCTTACTCTCTTAAGGCTTTTCTTTCCCATGAACAGACTTCACTGGAAGCAGTATTTTTAGTGAATATTTGAACATAGGTTACATTTGGACATCTTTCATTCTTCTTCTTCTTCTTTTTTTTTTTTTAATCTTTTCATTTGTTGACTCTTCTAAATGCAGACTGCAGTCTTCCTCAAGCTGTAAGGCTATCAATCAATTCTGAGGCTTTCTTTTTAAGCCTCAGTTCACCAGTTAAAAAGTTTTTTTAAAAAAAAATCTGAAGTACTTATCTCCCTCAAAAGATGTAGATAGAATGAATAGTAAAGAGAATTTGTATACTGCGTTAAATACTTTCAGTGCACCAGACACTATCCTGTGTGGATACAGGGAAGAATGAGGTAGGATAGTTAAATTTTGGTATTCTTGGATTAGTCAGGTAACAGACAAGTGAATAATACCCTATTCAAATCTTCAGACATGTCCAGAGGATGCTACCAACCTTTGTAGAGTTAAGAGGAGGCAGGAAAAAGTTACTTAAAGTAGTTGTCATGTGATCTGTCTCTTGGAGGATGACTAGGAGCACATCCCAAGCAGAGAGAACTGCCCATAAGAGATGGTTTAACATGTGATTGCTTTTCTTCTGTCATCAGGACTTGGCAAGCAAAGCATAATGGGCAAATTAGGTAGCGTTTCTCTAACTTTACGCAATGTATGGTTTTTATTAGAACAAATACTCGCCCTATAAAGTTTTTAAAAGAAAGATGTAAGTAAGTTTAGTTTGTTTTACACTGTGAAACTGAGAATTAACTGTAATGTGTACTTCAGATTTACATACCTGCCAATACTCATATTCACATTACAACCTGCCAAGATAGTCTTTTGCATTCTCAAATTATGGCTTGTATTTTGCATAGTGGTAGAATTCATTTGAGTTTGACTTAAGTCTGACTGATTCTATTGTTGCTTTAAATGTAAGAATATCTTATAATTTCATAGAAGGAAATTTTTAGAAATAGCCCACTCATTTTAGCTAATCTCATTTAGTTAAACTGTTTCTCTGAAGTAGTAACCCATTATATAACTTCATGCATATTTTTAGTCTCCTCCTACAATGTTTACTTTACTCGTTCAGGTCTATAATACTGCTACTTTCTGGCAAAGGTATAATGAACATAATTTTAAATACTACATGAAATATAAGTTGTTCATTGCCCAGTCACTAAATCGTGTCTGATTCCTCATAATCCCATGGACTGCAGCACTCCAAACTTCCCTGCCCTTCAGTATCTTCCGGAGTTTGCTCAAATTTGTGTCCATTCAGTCAGTGATGCTAACTCACCATCTCATCTTCTGTTGCCTCTCCTCCCCCCGCCCTCACTCTGCCAGCATTTGAATCTTTTCCAGTGAGTCAGCTCTTTGCGTCTTAGTGGCCGAGCTCTGGAGCCTCAGCGTCAGCATCAGTCCTTCCATTGAACATTCAGGGTGAATTTCCTTTAGGATCGACTAGTGTGATCTCCTGGCAGTCCATGGGACTCCCAAGGGTTTTCTCCACCACCACAGTTCAAAGGTATCGATTCTTCAGTGCTTACCCTTTATGGTGCAGCTCTCATATCTGGAAAACCATATCTTTAACTAGAGAGACCTTTGTTGACAAAGTGATGTCTTTTCTTTTTAATATGTTATTTAGGTTTGTCACAGTTTTCCTTCAAAGAAGCAAGTGTCTTCTAATTTGGTGCATTAGAATAGCTACATTCACCCATCCACAGTGATTTTGGAGTGCAAGAAAATAAAATCTGTCAATGCTTCTTTTTTTTCCCCTTCTATTGGCCGTGAAGTGCTGGTTGTACCCATTCGTATGGTTTTATTAGCAAATTTTTTTTGAAAGATGTAAGTAAGTTTAGTTTGTTTTACACTGTGAAACTGAGAATTAACTGTAATGTGTACTTCAGATTTACATACCTGCCAATACTCATATTCACATTACAACCTGCCAAGATAGTCTTTTGCATTCTCAAATTATGGCTTGTATTTTGCATAGTGGTAGAATTCATTTGAGTTTGACTTAAGTCTGACTGATTCTATTGTTGCTTTAAATGTAAGAATATCTTATAATTTCATAGAAGGAAATTTTTAGAAATAGCCCACTCATTTTAGCTAATCTCATTTAGTTAAACTGTTTCTCTGAAGTAGTAACCCATTATATAACTTCATGCATATTTTTAGTCTCCTCCTACAATGTTTACTTTACTCGTTCAGGTCTATAATACTGCTACTTTCTGGCAAAGGTATAATGAACATAATTTTAAATACTACATGAAATATAAGTTGTTCATTGCCCAGTCACTAAATCGTGTCTGATTCCTCATAATCCCATGGACTGCAGCACTCCAAACTTCCCTGCCCTTCAGTATCTTCCGGAGTTTGCTCAAATTTGTGTCCATTCAGTCAGTGATGCTAACTCACCATCTCATCTTCTGTTGCCTCTCCTCCCCCCGCCCTCACTCTGCCAGCATTTGAATCTTTTCCAGTGAGTCAGCTCTTTGCGTCTTAGTGGCCGAGCTCTGGAGCCTCAGCGTCAGCATCAGTCCTTCCATTGAACATTCAGGGTGAATTTCCTTTAGGATCGACTAGTGTGATCTCCTGGCAGTCCATGGGACTCCCAAGGGTTTTCTCCACCACCACAGTTCAAAGGTATCGATTCTTCAGTGCTTACCCTTTATGGTGCAGCTCTCATATCTGGAAAACCATATCTTTAACTAGAGAGACCTTTGTTGACAAAGTGATGTCTTTTCTTTTTAATATGTTATTTAGGTTTGTCACAGTTTTCCTTCAAAGAAGCAAGTGTCTTCTAATTTGGTGCATTAGAATAGCTACATTCACCCATCCACAGTGATTTTGGAGTGCAAGAAAATAAAATCTGTCAATGCTTCTTTTTTTTCCCCTTCTATTGGCCGTGAAGTGATGGGACTGGATGCCATAATGTTAGTTTCTTGAATGTTGAGTTTTAAGCCAGCTTTTTCACCCTCATCAAGGGGCTCTTTAGTTCCTCTAAAGTTTCTGCCATTAGAGTGCTGTTCAGTTAATAACTAGTAGATTGCTGCCTAGTTCTTTTGGTAGTTTAGTGTCATAGCTCACACATCTAATATACTGTTTCTAAAATGAATGAATATGTATACATAGAAGAAGGGATTTGGGACTTCTTAGAAAAAGCAGGATAGGGAGTCTTATTTTAGATTATGGAAGACAGCACCAAAGCTATCTTAATTTTCTAAAAGCAAAATCATCTGATTTTGTTTCATAAAATTTGGCCTTTAATTATGTTGCTGCTAAAATTATTCTCTGAGATATTGTGCATAGATGATTCAAGATATTTTTGAAGCCCTTCTTAAACTGACCATTAAAGCCTATTAAATCATTACTTTTATTCCAGACATCTCTTTCTTCACTCTCTTTACTTTCTTTAATAGAAATACTGTGTTAGTTTTCTATTGCTACTGTAACAACTTACCATAAATTAAAACAATATAAACATATTATCATACAATTCTTGAGGTCAGAAGTTTGGTGTGAATGTCACCAAGACTAAACTGAAGTTATTAGACAGGCTGTTCCTTTCTGGATTCTCTATGGGAAGAATTCAGTTACTACTTCTTTGAGTTGTTGACAGAAATCAGTTTCTTGCAAAAGTAGGACCCAAGTCTTATTTTCTTACTGACTGTAAGTTGAGGATTATGCTGCCTTTTAAAGGCTACCACATTTCCTGGCTTGTCGTCATCTTCTTGCGTCTTCAAAACCAGCAATGACTTGTTAAAACCTTCTCACTTTGCATCATTCTGACATACTGTTCTTCTGTAATCTTTTACTTATAGGGATTTATATGATTAAATTGGGCACACACAGGTCATCCAGGATAATTCTCCATCTTCAGTTCTTAATGTTAGAATGTTAATCGTTTCTACACAGTTTCTTTTACCACCATGTAATGCAGCAGATTACCCAATTCCAGGAGTTAGGACATAGACATCTTTGGGGAGCTATGTTTCTGCTTACCATAACTGGTAGTGCTAACTGGTGCCTGACTTTGCTGAATTAGTTTTCCTTTTCTGTTTATACTACCTCTGGCTTTTCTCTCTGATTCATTGAATGCAAGCAAAGTGTTAGGATTCAGAGTCATGATAGTACTCTATTATAATATAGTACCTATAGTGAAATTATGGAGGAAAGATAATTCTAGAAATACTGAAAAAAAAGAGAAAATATGCTTAAAGAGTATTGGTTTGTAAAACAGAAAGTCCTTATGTGTTTTTGAGTTTATATTAAGTATATTCAGTCCTTAGTACTAAGGTCAATAGTTCAGTACCCAGCAGCAGAAAGTAAACCACTAAACTCTGTTAATTTAGGATAAAAATATTCCAGGGTAGATACTCATTCAGAACAATCAGTTGTAATAATGGGACTTCTCTGGTGGTCCAGTGGGTAAGGACAGCCCCTTGCAGTGCAAGGGGCACTGGTTCAATCCCTGACCTGGGAAGATCCCACGTGCCGCACAGCGGCTGAACCAATGTGTCCAGCTACCAAACTGGATCTCTGGAGTGCACGTGCCCAGAGCTGGCGCTCTGGCAAGAGAGGCCACTGTGATGGGAGGCCCACACAGGCCAAAGAACAAAGATGGATGAAAATAAATAAATGAAAGACCAATAGAAATGACCAAAAAAATTAAAAAATAAATAAATTTTAATAATGTATGTGAATGAATTTTGATCATGGATACCATTGCATTTTAATATTATTTCTTTCCTACTTAGATCATCACGAAGTACGTATATGAACTTCTGGAAAAGGACTGTAATTTGAAAAAAATATCTATTCCGGTAAGTTTAGTTTTTCAAAAAGTATTTATAGTTCCAAATAAAATAGTTTTCAATTTAGAAGAAAACTTTTGTTTTAGGCTAACTGCAATAAGTTTATATGTTAAGATTTAATGTTTTGCTTTTGATGAAGATAATATTAAATACCTGTGATTATACTTCATCTCATTGTGCATAATAGTTCTTAAAACATAATATTCTTTAGTGTAAATAAAAGAATTACTGATGAATGATGACACAAAATACCTACCCTTTCCTGTACCCTTTCTCATTTCCTTGGTATAATCTATTTTTGCTTATTTATTTTAAATAAACCTATGTACTTTTTCTTGCATTAGACATCCACTGTCATTTTAATCCTTTCTTGATTATTTTAAATTATACTAACACTGCTCCTCTCCTTTTCAGTGGAATTGTTTTTTTGAAATTTTGCACATTTTGCCATTTCAGTGCAAAAAGATTTGAAATTTGTTCTCAGATTCAACTTCTCAAAAGAGCTTTTGTGTTTTTAATATTAAAAAGTATAAAAGATTAAGCTTTTGAATGGAGAAATAGTAGCCTTATATATGAGATGATGGTGGACTAGATTAGATGATCTTTACTGTCTCACACAGTTCTCTGATTTTTTTTGGAGGGGGGACATTTTTATTGGTCTTTCATTTATTTATTTTCATCCATCTTTGTTCTTTGACCTGTGTGCACTGGACACATTGGTCCAGCCGCTGTGCAGCACGTGGGATCTTCCCAGGCCAGGGATTGAACCGGCACCCCTTGCACTGCAAGGCGGTGTCCTTATCCACTGGACCGCCAGGGAAGCTCCCCCTTCTCTGATTTTACCATCGTTGTGAACCTCAAAGACTTCATGAAATTAATTTACTTAGAGCACAAAACTTAGACTATTGATAATTTCTTTTACACAGAATTTTGCATGAATTTCTTTTTTTTTTCTTTTCTTTTTATTTTTTGCAGAATTTTGTTGTTACTGCCACACATTGACCTGTATTTGCCATAGGTATACATAATGCCACCCCACCACTGAAACTTGCCCGCATCTCCATCCCCATCCCGCCCCTCCAGGTCGTCACGAGGCCCTGTTTGAGATACCCTAGTCTCACAGCATATTCCTCTCCCTCACCCCAGTGTCCTTAAGCGTGTTCTCCATGTCTGCCTCTCCATTGCTGTTCTGCATATTCATTTATCTGCAGCATCTTTCTAGATTCCATATATATGTGTCAGTATACAATATTTATCTAAATTCTAACATTCTTTGGGTAGTGTTGCTCTACTGTGAACTGGAAAGTTTGAGAATTTTTTTGATACTATCTATCCTTTCCAATTATTTCTATAGGTTGATTTTTTTAAAAAGGTATCTATTTTATATTTAATTTTTTGAGATAACCTCAGGTACTAAGGCCATATTGCTAGGCATTTACTAATTTATTGATTGACTCAAAACTACTTATTTTACGGTAGCAGGCACTGTTTTACATACTAGTGGCATACTAGTGAATACAGTATGATTCTGTGTAATGTTTAGGTTAGCCTTTGTTTATTTGGAAATTTTCCTTCCTTTTGAAGTATGTGAAAAACCATGATTTTAGTATCTTTTTTTGTGAGTGAATACAAAAGTCCTTTTTGGGGAATTCAAACCTCTTTTTGACTTTAGGTCTAGTGTCTCTGTTAAAATTATATGTTGAATTTGGTCTTCTGGAAAGTCAAGTTAGAATTTTGTCACTTTCTCCAGTCTCCCTTTCTTGTTGATCATATTTATTTTGAAGCTTCTGAAGAATGATATTTAAAGAGCCTTAGGTTAATGCGCTGTTATAGCACAATTAATACTGAGTCCTTTATCTTTGCAATGCTTCTCGTTCCATAGAACCTTTAAACTCACTTAAATTCCCTGGATTTCTAGAACAAATTACAAGATAATTGGCTGTATCTGTCATGTTACTTGATTGTTTGATCTTTTTATAGAAAGCCTGAGATTAGATTTAGAAGGACTTTGATTATTTTCTTCTTTTTTAAATTTAGACATAAAGTTCCACACAGAGAGCTTTAAATTAAATGAGACGTATAACAACTGTCATGTCCATTTTTGGTTAGTAAAGATTCCCTAATTTTATAAATGGAAAAGAAAAAATTATTCTAGAAGATTAATCTCTCCTTAAATTATCATAACATATTTTATATAATTGTGAGATTTTTCTTCCCTAAGTAGTAGTTCTCTCCTGAGTTGTCTTAAATACCAAAGCTAACAATGAGGGTTGGTTGTTTTTTTTTTTTTTAATTCAGTCTTTCTAGATTCCATATATATGTGTCAGTATACAATATTTATCTAAATTCTAACATTCTTTGGGTAGTGTTGCTCTACTGTGAACTGGAAAGTTTGAGAATTTTTTTGATACTATCTATCCTTTCCAATTATTTCTATAGGTTGATTTTTTTAAAAAGGTATCTATTTTATATTTAATTTTTTGAGATAACCTCAGGTACTAAGGCCATATTGCTAGGCATTTACTAATTTATTGATTGACTCAAAACTACTTATTTTACGGTAGCAGGCACTGTTTTACATACTAGTGGCATACTAGTGAATACAGTATGATTCTGTGTAATGTTTAGGTTAGCCTTTGTTTATTTGGAAATTTTCCTTCCTTTTGAAGTATGTGAAAAACCATGATTTTAGTATCTTTTTTTGTGAGTGAATACAAAAGTCCTTTTTGGGGAATTCAAACCTCTTTTTGACTTTAGGTCTAGTGTCTCTGTTAAAATTATATGTTGAATTTGGTCTTCTGGAAAGTCAAGTTAGAATTTTGTCACTTTCTCCAGTCTCCCTTTCTTGTTGATCATATTTATTTTGAAGCTTCTGAAGAATGATATTTAAAGAGCCTTAGGTTAATGCGCTGTTATAGCACAATTAATACTGAGTCCTTTATCTTTGCAATGCTTCTCGTTCCATAGAACCTTTAAACTCACTTAAATTCCCTGGATTTCTAGAACAAATTACAAGATAATTGGCTGTATCTGTCATGTTACTTGATTGTTTGATCTTTTTATAGAAAGCCTGAGATTAGATTTAGAAGGACTTTGATTATTTTCTTCTTTTTTAAATTTAGACATAAAGTTCCACACAGAGAGCTTTAAATTAAATGAGACGTATAACAACTGTCATGTCCATTTTTGGTTAGTAAAGATTCCCTAATTTTATAAATGGAAAAGAAAAAATTATTCTAGAAGATTAATCTCTCCTTAAATTATCATAACATATTTTATATAATTGTGAGATTTTTCTTCCCTAAGTAGTAGTTCTCTCCTGAGTTGTCTTAAATACCAAAGCTAACAATGAGGGTTGGTTGTTTTTTTTTTTTAATTCAGTCTTTTTTTTTTTTTTTGACTAAAGAAATATCACCACTTTTTTTTTTTATTTCCTGATGAACTATATTTTAGTTTTATAGTCAAAATATTTAATAAAGAAAGAAAAAAATTTGTTAATAGATAGCGCTGTGTTGAGGTCCATGATTTGACAGTAAAGATCACAATCATGTCTCTCTATGTAAACATGATCATGGTTTCTCTATCTCATGCAAATAGGTTCAAAATATTCTCAATTTTAGCAGTTCACTCTTGTGTAGAATATTGGATGCATGAGTTAACTTGACTACAGGTTTTCATTCAATTTATTCAATCTTATTTAAATATTCTTCAAAATTAGTGATTTTTATAAGCATCCCAAAACGAATTGTTAACTGCTAGAAAATTATTTTGCACAGTCTCAGTCACCAGTTGGTTTTAGACATTGATTTGTCTGTAATGTGAAGTGGTACATTGGAATGACCTTTATGTGTATTCCTTAATGAAAGCTCATCTTAGTAAATTACCATTGTTCGGAGATAAATGGCCTTGGAACAGCTATTTCAAATCTGAAGTTAGGCACTTCTCTGGTGGTCTAGTGATTATAGCTCCTTGCTTACAATGCAGGAGGGTGTGGGTTCGATTCCTGCTCAGGGCAGTAAAATCTCACATGCCAATGCCATGGAATGCAGCCAGAAATTAAAAAAAGAAAAAAGATTAATGAAGAAAACTTTATTTTATTCATGTAGATTTTTATTCTGTTTTAAATTAGCAACAACTTTAGAGTAAATAACCAACTGCAGAGTAACAGCTCTGCATTATATTGTGATAAATATTAGTCAATGATCAGCTTAAATACTGCTCTTATTCCTTAATCATTAATACTATTCCATTGTTCATTTTCATTTTTTTCCTTAAATAATCTAATGTTCTGACACCTTTAAAATCAACATATCTGTATGTTCAAGTAGAACTTTTATTCATTTGCTCATAGCTTCCTTAACTTGTAACCCCTTAAAAAATTCTTGGACAGCATTATAATATAACAAACACATGTGTATGTTCAGAAAATAAGCATGCTTCCAGTTTTAAAGCAATAACTGTGGAATTTAAAGTGCCAGTATTCCACTGCTTAAAAAATCAACTGAGGAGCTTGGAATCAGGGGATCTAATAAGATGGAAAAAGGAACAGTGGTCAACGTCTACTGAAAAGTCTATACCTAGGGATTTTTTCATTAAGGTAAACAGATGTCCATCTCCATACATTCCATTAGGGCCTTGCTGACTTTAAGAGGCTCTTTTATTTGTGCCTATTTAGATGTACCTTTTGGTAAATTAATGACTGGAAATCTTTGTGGCCTCTATTTTATTATTCACTGACACCTTTGATTTTTCATTTTTCTTTTGTTCTTAATACCATTTTTTTTCTTTCCTTTTTTAAGTCATTTTAATTGAATGAGCCCTCTGTTTTCATATAGTGTTCCTTGGTAAAGGGGAGTTTTTCTTCTCAGATTTGGTTTTGCTCTGTCTCCCATCCACATTTTTTCCCCTTTTGTGACTTCAGTCATATCGGTTGTTATTATAGTAACTTGTTTATTCTAGACATCACATGCGAGTGAAGCTAATGGGGTAGTGTTAAACTTCCTATTTCTCTTCCTGCATATTTTTTTTGATTTTGGCCTCTTTTATTGTTTTGTTTTGTTTTGGTTTTTTTTTAATAAGGAAAAGCTTTCTTTTTTCTTTTTTTATTTTAGAATTTATTTATTTTTTGAGCGAGGGGGCGGGTTGGGGAGGGAGGGGGGCAGGCAGGCCACCGCTATTGGTCTTCCATTTATTCAGTTTCATCCATCTTTGTTCCCTGGCCCATGTGGGCCTCCCATTGCAGTGGCCTCTGTTGTCGCAGAGCACCGGCTCTGGGTGCACGCGCTCCAGAGCTCCGGCTCGGTAATTGGACACATGGGTCCAGCCACTCCGCGGCACGTGGGATCCTCCCAGGCCAGGGATCCAACCGGCGCCACTTGCAGTGCAAGGCGGTGTCCCTACCCACTGGACCACCAGGGAAGCCGTGTTTTTGTTTGTTTGTTTGTTTTTGTTTTTCATCCATCTTTTATTCTTTGGCCTGTGTGGGCCTCCCATCACGGTGGTCTCTCTCGTTGCAGAGCACCGGCTCTGGGCGCATGCACTCCAGAGCTCTGGCTCATAATTGAAAACACCGGTTCAGCCGCTCCATCACACGTGAGATCTTCCTGGGCCAGGGATCAAACTGGTGCCCCTTGCACTGCAAGGCAGCCTCCTTACCCACTAGACCATCAAGGAAGCCCACTTCCTGCATATTTAATTACTACTAGATACAGTTATATCATTTTAATTAAGCATTGTATAATTTTTTAAAGTTCTTTATAATCATGCATTAGTGTCATCTTCCATTTGTGCTTTTTGAACCCGTTAAGAGTACACATTGTTTAGTTAAATGCTTTTCATCCAAAGGAAGTCACTGATGATGCTTGATAAGATTCTATATTCCTGAAGTTTATTCGTTCTTATATAACTGAGTGGTTCAATGTGCCAACCATTCTTCTTGTGTGTTGAGAATATACGGAAACACAGGTCTGTATCTTCCTGGACTTATAGTTTAGTAGAGGGAACAGATGGTTAATGAACAAATATACCAACAGATATAAAGTAAAGCACATTAGGTTGTATTATGTGCTATGGAGGAAAATAAAACAGAGGCTGATTAGGGAATTCTTGATGAAGTGTTTAAATAGAGTGGTCAGAGAAGACTTCACAGAAGTATATTTTTTCTTAAGCCTGTGGCCATGCACTTCTTGCTGAAATAAGTATCTTTTGTGGTCTGTGTACACAGCTGGCCAAGCATCTATTACTGACAATCTGATTGTTTTAGAAGTGCAAAAATATTATTTATTTTTTTTGTCCCAGGAGTAGTGCCTGGGAACATTTGAAATCCGGGGCTTTTGGGGAGTACTAGCTTTTCTTCTTTCTTATTTTGATAATTTTATGAATTTATATTATTGATGAAGGGAAGAGCTATTTTATTGTCCAGCATGTGAATTCACATTCTCTATTTGAGGATGTGTTTACTACCACAGGTCAAGATCTTAACTTCTGATTCAGACCTGGTCACACAAAGGTCTACTATTCAATATTACTCGCCACTGCTGGTGTGAAATACCACTTGGAGAGTGCCATGGCATATGTAATAAAAGATTGGGAGGTTATCCCTTTCTAAAAATCTCTGACTCTTTCAAATCTGAATTATACACCATCTAACTTAAACCTAAGTATTAAGTATAATCAGTGACTAACAACATTCACCTTTCATTCTATAAGTAACTGGTATGTAAAATAAGGTTATCAAAGTATAATATTTTTTCACAAAGCAGTTGCTACATAATGCTGTGTTCACACTCTGAATAAAATGTCAAAGTCCATTTACATAGAACAATTGGTGTTTAAATTTTTAGATAATACCCTTTCCTACGTTTGTCAGTAGCTTAGTAGTTTTCCTCACTAATGTATGGTTTTCCAATATGTGTATTCTCCAGTAGGGTTTTCTTTCTATTTTAGGTGCAGCATAATCTCTGTTGTGACTTATAGATTTAATAGCTGTGTGACCTTGGGCGAGCTATTTAAACTCTCTAGGCCTCAACTTCTTCATCTGTAAACAAACAGGATAATAGTACCACCTTAATAGAATTATGATTAATTGAAATAATGTTTTTGAAACATTTAACATAGTATCTGGATCATAGGAAGCATTTCAAAATGCTTTTTTGTAATGATAATATGATACTAATACTGAGAAGACATATTTCTAATATTCTTTTCCATATCCTTATATTTTAATTGCTGTCATTTTTAAGGCTGGGAGGAAATAAAACAGAGGCTGATTAGGGAATTCTTGATGAAGTGTTTAAATAGAGTGGTCAGAGAAGACTTCACAGAAGTATATTTTTTCTTAAGCCTGTGGCCATGCACTTCTTGCTGAAATAAGTATCTTTTGTGGTCTGTGTACACAGCTGGCCAAGCATCTATTACTGACAATCTGATTGTTTTAGAAGTGCAAAAATATTATTTATTTTTTTTGTCCCAGGAGTAGTGCCTGGGAACATTTGAAATCCGGGGCTTTTGGGGAGTACTAGCTTTTCTTCTTTCTTATTTTGATAATTTTATGAATTTATATTATTGATGAAGGGAAGAGCTATTTTATTGTCCAGCATGTGAATTCACATTCTCTATTTGAGGATGTGTTTACTACCACAGGTCAAGATCTTAACTTCTGATTCAGACCTGGTCACACAAAGGTCTACTATTCAATATTACTCGCCACTGCTGGTGTGAAATACCACTTGGAGAGTGCCATGGCATATGTAATAAAAGATTGGGAGGTTATCCCTTTCTGAAAATCTCTGACTCTTTCAAATCTGAATTATACACCATCTAACTTAAACCTAAGTATTAAGTATAATCAGTGACTAACAACATTCACCTTTCATTCTATAAGTAACTGGTATGTAAAATAAGGTTATCAAAGTATAATATTTTTTCACAAAGCAGTTGCTACATAATGCTGTGTTCACACTCTGAATAAAATGTCAAAGTCCATTTACATAGAACAATTGGTGTTTAAATTTTTAGATAATACCCTTTCCTACGTTTGTCAGTAGCTTAGTAGTTTTCCTCACTAATGTATGGTTTTCCAATATGTGTATTCTCCAGTAGGGTTTTCTTTCTATTTTAGGTGCAGCATAATCTCTGTTGTGACTTATAGATTTAATAGCTGTGTGACCTTGGGCGAGCTATTTAAACTCTCTAGGCCTCAACTTCTTCATCTGTAAACAAACAGGATAATAGTACCACCTTAATAGAATTATGATTAATTGAAATAATGTTTTTGAAACATTTAACATAGTATCTGGATCATAGGAAGCATTTCAAAATGCTTTTTTGTAATGATAATATGATACTAATACTGGAGAAGACATATTTCTAATATTCTTTTCCATATCCTTATATTTTAATTGCTGTCATGTCCTTTGGCTCCTCTACCTTATATATATAGGTCTGTAATGAATATTTTACTTTTATTTTAAAGTTGTTTTGCTTCAATAATTCTGTGATAACTATTCTGTAATTTATATTAACCAGTAGTTGATTTCTCATTTGTGTCTGTTTCTGATCAGAAGACATTTATTTATTATTTAATTTTTCTTTTTAATTACAGGTAGATGCCACTGAAAGTGAACCAAAGAGTTTTATCTTTATGAGTGAGGATGCTTTGACAAATCCACAGAAACTGATGGTCTTAATTCATGGTAGTGGTGTTGTCAGGGCAGGTCAGTGGGCTAGAAAGCTGATTATAAATGAAGATCTGGACAGTGGCACACAGATCCCTTTTATTAAGAGAGCTATGGAAGTAAGTGCAATTTCCTTTATATTTTTTTGGCATTTTATAGATGTTTTATTATGTGGTATGAATTTATCATGTCTTTTCAAAGTCTTACCTAAACATAGTCTTATCTTTAAATTGTTATCATTTTGTTTGTAGCGAAAGATTATTCTGCATTATTTTGCAGTTACAGAGAAAAACAAAAGGGCATCTTCAGTGTGCAGACACTTAGATATCTTTGCAATGAATATTTTCTGTTCTAATTTTTTATTACCTGCAATATCTCTTAAATTATCAAATACTTACTAATAGTATTGAAAATGCTTCTGAAAAAAATATGACTGCTTTTGTAAATCTTCACCTACCTGGTTTAGTGAAGTTAGAAACTGAAGGTAATCTGCTATCTTAAATTAATATTTTATTCTTTAAAGAGTTGAAACAACTCAGTGTTTTTCTGTCATTGAAGAGAAAAAAAAAAAAAAAACTCTTTAGAGCCCACAAATAGAATGCTTAAGAGTAAGACAAACACAGAATGGTAAATTGTAGTATTTACTGAATTATTTTATTCTTACTTTAATTTAAACTTTTTTAGAAATTGGTGTTTTAAAATCATGTTCAAGGTTTTCTTTCTGGTAAAGTGAAATTGCTTTCTTTGACCAAACTTTATTACACTTTAATGTTTGGTGATTTGTTTTACTGTCTCATTTTTAAGTTCTCCAATGAATAATTAAATTTTGCGAAGTTGGTTTTCTTTCACATATGAGTAGAAATTTTCTTCAGAAAAAACAGTAAGGGTGGCATCTTTATTTATACAAGTTCAAAGCTATTCAGTAATATATGTGTGCATGTATGCTTTATAAAAGTTACCTTATTTCATTTTTGTAGTTAAAATTAGAAAGCAATTATGTGATATACTAATGAATGCAAAAGTCAAAAATAATGTGTTTCCTACTTTGTTAATTCTGAAATGATACAATTAAAGTGCAGCCCAGATCCTGAAGAATATTTTGTTAATAGATTCTGAGGTCTTTAAAATTCTGCAAGTAGAATCTCATAGGTGAATTGTGTATTTTTTTTAGTCTTCATGGATATGCAAAGATAACACTTTTTATTGGTTGCAAACTTCAACAATGTGATTTTTTCTAGAGTGTAAGTAACTAAATAAATTTAGTTTGTTTTGAAGTAATTCACATAATATGTTATTTAAACTGTCATATTTCAGCTTATGAATAATGAAATGAACTGACTCTCTGGCATATTAGTTTGTGGTTAGACTAGATTCTGTCAGTGTATTTTAAGAACATCTTATGTGAAATGTGATCACAATTCAGTGAATATTTGAAAATATAATTTAGTGAAAAAAATCAGATGTTTGTACATACGAATGCTTGGTGAAATATTTTATGTAAGTTACGTTGTCTGTGCTACTCGATCAACTAAGCCTTTCCTCTTCTAGAATATTGTTGTATAACGTTTCTTTTGTAGTGAAAGATATGTGGGAAACCATCCCAAATACCTTTGAACGATCTGTTGAGATCACAAACAATAGGGAGCAAGTTTTATTAGAACAGTCAGTCATTTTATTCTTTTAAGTAGGAAGAGTTTTTCAGGGATAGCAGCATTTCATTCCTTGGCTTTTTTCTGCATTTCTCAATCAGAGTTAACTCATGATTCCTTGAAGAAAATCAGCTGATTTCTTTATTATTTAATGTTTATGTTGTGTAACTCTAAAAAGTTTAGCTTATATACTTTATTCTGAATTTTATGAGCTTCATTCTGGCAACTTTCTACATTTGGATAAAGTGATTTGTATTGCTTTGGCTTTGCCTTTTCATGGCATTTCTCTGGTATTCTCCGTGTTTCCGTGTGGTAGGAGAGTATGGAAACAGGTGGGTGAAGCAGCGGATCTTAGGAAGCAGCAAGAGGAACACTGATTGGGGGAAAGAAACTGTCTCATTCCTACTTTTTAAGCAGATTCCCCTCCCCCACTTGTTTTTATTTTTTGGACTTTCCCCCCCCCCCTAAAACTGTATTTGAAGAAATGTTTCCATAGTTTATGAAAGATTGGGAGCCACTATTTCATTTTCCATGGTCTGTCCTAAAACTGTATTTTGTTAATAGATTCTGAGGTCTTTAAAATTCTGCAAGTAGAATCTCATAGGTGAATTGTGTATTTTTTTTAGTCTTCATGGATATGCAAAGATAACACTTTTTATTGGTTGCAAACTTCAACAATGTGATTTTTTCTAGAGTGTAAGTAACTAAATAAATTTAGTTTGTTTTGAAGTAATTCACATAATATGTTATTTAAACTGTCATATTTCAGCTTATGAATAATGAAATGAACTGACTCTCTGGCATATTAGTTTGTGGTTAGACTAGATTCTGTCAGTGTATTTTAAGAACATCTTATGTGAAATGTGATCACAATTCAGTGAATATTTGAAAATATAATTTAGTGAAAAAAATCAGATGTTTGTACATACGAATGCTTGGTGAAATATTTTATGTAAGTTACGTTGTCTGTGCTACTCGATCAACTAAGCCTTTCCTCTTCTAGAATATTGTTGTATAACGTTTCTTTTGTAGTGAAAGATATGTGGGAAACCATCCCAAATACCTTTGAACGATCTGTTGAGATCACAAACAATAGGGAGCAAGTTTTATTAGAACAGTCAGTCATTTTATTCTTTTAAGTAGGAAGAGTTTTTCAGGGATAGCAGCATTTCATTCCTTGGCTTTTTTCTGCATTTCTCAATCAGAGTTAACTCATGATTCCTTGAAGAAAATCAGCTGATTTCTTTATTATTTAATGTTTATGTTGTGTAACTCTAAAAAGTTTAGCTTATATACTTTATTCTGAATTTTATGAGCTTCATTCTGGCAACTTTCTACATTTGGATAAAGTGATTTGTATTGCTTTGGCTTTGCCTTTTCATGGCATTTCTCTGGTATTCTCCGTGTTTCCGTGTGGTAGGAGAGTATGGAAACAGGTGGGTGAAGCAGCGGATCTTAGGAAGCAGCAAGAGGAACACTGATTGGGGGAAAGAAACTGTCTCATTCCTACTTTTTAAGCAGATTCCCCTCCCCCACTTGTTTTTATTTTTTGGACTTCCCCCCCCCCCCTAAAACTGTATTTGAAGAAATGTTTCCATAGTTTATGAAAGATTGGGAGCCACTATTTCATTTTCCATGGTCTGTCAATTTTCATATCACAACTGAAGTCCATTCTGATATTTTTTAGATCAGACAATATTATTTCTACTCAGTGTTGTTAATAATATTTTTGTTATATTCCTTGAAGATTTTTAGTATAATGTTAAAAGTCCTAAAATAGGACTCATGTAATGGTAAAGATAAAACTTTTTGCCAGTAATAGCACCTTGCCTCTAAATGGACTGTTTTGTTTTCAGTACCATTCTAATCTTAATTCTTTTTGTTTCTCTCTAGGGAAGCTTCTTTTCCTTTTCTCTGGTGTTAAGAAATTGAATTATGTTGCTTTTTAAGGTTTCTATACTTCTATAACTTGGTTCGGTTTTTTTCTTTTTCTTTTGATTCATTGTCTTTGGGGTCATGGGGATTCCATTCAGTCTGTACTATACACTCATGTCAATTTTAAGAACATTTTTTCTGTTGTTTATGATAATTTTAATCTTTTTCTAGGATTATCATTTGGTTTTGGAGTTCTGGATTGAGTCTCTAATTGTCTTATCTAATTGACTGTACTTTCTCTCTTATTTTCTGTTTTGCTTACTAGTTAGCTTTTAGCCCTGTAGAAATGTTATTTATTTTTAAAATTTTTTTAATTGAAGGGTAAGAGCTTTGCAGAGTTGTGTTGTTTACTGCCTAACATCCACCTGAATCATCCACAGATAAACAAACTTTTCCTCTCTTTTGAACTTCCTTCCCCATCCCACCCCTCTAGGTTTTTATAGAGCCCCTGTTTGAATTCCCTTAGTCTTACAGCAAATTTCCATTGCTTATCTATTTTACAAAAAACTTTCATACATCTCTTTCTACATTTGGATAAAGTGATTTGTATTGCTTTGGCTTTGCCTTTTCATGGCATTTCTCTGGTATTCTCCGTGTTTCCGTGTGGTAGGAGAGTATGGAAACAGGTGGGTGAAGCAGCGGATCTTAGGAAGCAGCAAGAGGAACACTGATTGGGGGAAAGAAACTGTCTCATTCCTACTTTTTAAGCAGATTCCCCTCCCCCACTTGTTTTTATTTTTTGGACTTTCCCCCCCCCCCTAAAACTGTATTTGAAGAAATGTTTCCATAGTTTATGAAAGATTGGGAGCCACTATTTCATTTTCCATGGTCTGTCAATTTTCATATCACAACTGAAGTCCATTCTGATATTTTTTAGATCAGACAATATTATTTCTACTCAGTGTTGTTAATAATATTTTTGTTATATTCCTTGAAGATTTTTAGTATAATGTTAAAAGTCCTAAAATAGGACTCATGTAATGGTAAAGATAAAACTTTTTGCCAGTAATAGCACCTTGCCTCTAAATGGACTGTTTTGTTTTCAGTACCATTCTAATCTTAATTCTTTTTGTTTCTCTCTAGGAAGCTTCTTTTCCTTTTCTCTGGTGTTAAGAAATTGAATTATGTTGCTTTTTAAGGTTTCTATACTTCTATAACTTGGTTCGGTTTTTTTCTTTTTCTTTTGATTCATTGTCTTTGGGGTCATGGGGATTCCATTCAGTCTGTACTATACACTCATGTCAATTTTAAGAACATTTTTTCTGTTGTTTATGATAATTTTAATCTTTTTCTAGGATTATCATTTGGTTTTGGAGTTCTGGATTGAGTCTCTAATTGTCTTATCTAATTGACTGTACTTTCTCTCTTATTTTCTGTTTTGCTTACTAGTTAGCTTTTAGCCCTGTAGAAATGTTATTTATTTTTAAAATTTTTTTAATTGAAGGGTAAGAGCTTTGCAGAGTTGTGTTGTTTACTGCCTAACATCCACCTGAATCATCCACAGATAAACAAACTTTTCCTCTCTTTTGAACTTCCTTCCCCATCCCACCCCTCTAGGTTTTTATAGAGCCCCTGTTTGAATTCCCTTAGTCTTACAGCAAATTTCCATTGCTTATCTATTTTACATATGGTAAAGTAAGTTTCCATGTTACTCTTTCCATACATCTCAGCCACTTCTCCCTCCCCACAGAGTCCATAAGTCTCTATTCTTTGTCTGCCTCTTCATTTTGTAAGCCCTGCATAAAATCCATCAGCACCATCCCTCCCAACTCCATATACGTGTGTTAGCATACGATATTTATCCTTGTCTCTCTGACCCACTCCACTCTGCACAGTAGGCTCTAGGTTCATCTGCCTCATTAGAACTGACTCAATTGTGTTCCCTCTTATGTCTGAGTAATAGCACATTATGCGTATGTACCACAGCTTCTCTATCCATTCGTCTGCCGATGGACATCCAGGCCACTTCCATGTTCTAGCTATTGTAAACAGTGTTGCAATGAATAGTGGGGTACATGTGTCTCTTTCAGCCATGATTTCTTCAGGGTGTGTGCCTAGTAGTGGGATTGCTGGGTCACATAGTGGTTCCACTCCTAGTTTTTTAAGGCATCTCCATATGGCCCTCCAAAGTTAGTCCAGTAGAATTTTTAAGCTCCTGTCAGATTTTATTATGAAGCTCTCTTTGTATTCATTTGCAGAGTTCTGCACAGTACACCTGATTTGAGCTGTGTCCTTCTTCTCCTTCCTTAATCTGCTATCCTTCTAGTCTTTCTCTGGATAGTTTTCTTTAAAGAAAATATCTCTGATCTTTTACAGAGATCTTTTACAGAGATATTGTGGCTTCACAATATGAGAACTTCACCTGTGTTTTGGTTTTGAGGTTTTGGTTTTTGGTTTGTTTGGCTTTGAGGTGATGGAATAATTGCACATTATGGACTCAGGATCTACCTGTTTTCCAAGATAACTGGTATCCCAAATTCTGAGCTTCTCTTGAGATTCAGGGAATGAGTTGGTTTGCTTCTGGTTATTATTTATCTCCAGGGGCACCAAGTTCAAATGTTATTTATTTTTAAAATTTTTTTAATTGAAGGGTAAGAGCTTTGCAGAGTTGTGTTGTTTACTGCCTAACATCCACCTGAATCATCCACAGATAAACAAACTTTTCCTCTCTTTTGAACTTCCTTCCCCATCCCACCCCTCTAGGTTTTTATAGAGCCCCTGTTTGAATTCCCTTAGTCTTACAGCAAATTTCCATTGCTTATCTATTTTACATATGGTAAAGTAAGTTTCCATGTTACTCTTTCCATACATCTCAGCCACTTCTCCCTCCCCACAGAGTCCATAAGTCTCTATTCTTTGTCTGCCTCTTCATTTTGTAAGCCCTGCATAAAATCCATCAGCACCATCCCTCCCAACTCCAT
The DNA here is from genome assembly GCA_022376925.1 of Tragulus kanchil. Taxonomy (NCBI): domain Eukaryota; kingdom Metazoa; phylum Chordata; class Mammalia; order Artiodactyla; family Tragulidae; genus Tragulus; species Tragulus kanchil. The sequence goes on along the minus strand of JAIOJX010000004.1, from coordinate 47,577,169 downwards.
ATACGTGTGTTAGCATACGATATTTATCCTTGTCTCTCTGACCCACTCCACTCTGCACAGTAGGCTCTAGGTTCATCTGCCTCATTAGAACTGACTCAATTGTGTTCCCTCTTATGTCTGAGTAATAGCACATTGTACGTATGTACCACAGCTTCTCTATCCATTCGTCTGCCGATGGACATCCAGGCCACTTCCATGTTCTAGCTATTGTAAACAGTGTTGCAATGAATAGTGGGGTACATGTGTCTCTTTCAGCCATGATTTCTTCAGGGTGTGTGCCTAGTAGTGGGATTGCTGGGTCACATAGTGGTTCCACTCCTAGTTTTTTAAGGCATCTCCATATGGCCCTCCAAAGTTAGTCCAGTAGAATTTTTAAGCTCCTGTCAGATTTTATTATGAAGCTCTCTTTGTATTCATTTGCAGAGTTCTGCACAGTACACCTGATTTGAGCTGTGTCCTTCTTCTCCTTCCTTAATCTGCTATCCTTCTAGTCTTTCTCTGGATAGTTTTCTTTAAAGAAAATATCTCTGATCTTTTACAGAGATCTTTTACAGAGATATTGTGGCTTCACAATATGAGAACTTCACCTGTGTTTTGGTTTTGAGGTTTTGGTTTTTGGTTTGTTTGGCTTTGAGGTGATGGAATAATTGCACATTATGGACTCAGGATCTACCTGTTTTCCAAGATAACTGGTATCCCAAATTCTGAGCTTCTCTTGAGATTCAGGGAATGAGTTGGTTTGCTTCTGGTTATTATTTATCTCCAGGGGCACCAAGTTCAAATTTGCTATATAATACCAAATAAATTCTATCAGCTTACAGTCTTCCAAAACTTTACTGACATCTGTATATTCCCTTCTTTCCCTATCCATTAATTTTTTCCTGATGGGTTTATACCACCCCTATTTAAAATATATTTTTATTTAACTTTTAAATGGCAGTGGTCACATGGTTCAAAAATCAAATAATATGTAAAAGTATACAGTGAAAATAAATTACCCATATTTTTTTATAAAACTAATATTTTAGTGTGTGATTTGTGGAAGGAGTAGAGATAATTAAAATAATCCAATGTAGCATTTTTTTTCCAGTGTAGCATTTAATTACATTTTTATGTGGTTGTTCCAATTGTAGGTAGTAACTGTACAACTCCTGTCTTTTTAAAGCAAATAACATTAAAATAGTTTTCTGTATAACAAAATGCCTTGTAAACCTCAGGAAATGACATTTTTTTGTAGCAGTATCCATCACAATAGAATATTTTAAGGTTTTCTTTCAGAAATCATTATGTTTATAAGATGATCAAATAAAAAACTGCGTAAACTGTTGCCTGACTCAGGTATTAATTGTATACATTGAAAGCCAATTTAGAGTTTCTTAGTTTTTAAATCATGTGCTTCCCTCTTAATAAGCAGCAGCTTAGCTTTTCTGTTCTGGCCGTCAACTTTTTTGATTTCTTATTTCTCAACTCCATTTTGGGTCTCCTTTCCCTGCTCCCACTTTGACAGACACATTTTTTAAGCTGATTGATTATAGTTTTAGAATTTTTTTTTCCCACACATGTACATGAAATCATTATAGATGGTTATCCAGAATAGGATATGATTTTTCCAAGTAATTTGAGTAACAACTCTTTGGTAACTCCTCATAATTACTGCCTTTAGTTTCTAGTCATCCAACCAAGTGTTGAAAGATCTTGATATTTAGTGATTACTTCAGCAGCACATATACCAAAATTGAAAGATCTTGATATTTTAACATAAGTTTTGACAGAGTTGGTGCCACGGGAATTTTAAGAGCATTCTAGTGGGTGCTAATGGTTAACAGATGGTAGTTAGAAGACCTGTGTCAATATAAGGCATAGCTTTTACTTTTAACAATAGCAATGCCATCTTCGAGAAGGAAATGGCAACCTGCTCCAGTTTTCTTCTGGGAAGTCCCACGGACAAAGGAGCCTGGCGGGCTACAGTCCATGGTATCCCTTAGAGTCACACTCGACTTAGCGACCAAACAACAACAGCAGCAAGAATGCCATCTAGCACCTCACGAGTAAAGTACAGTTTGGCAGGGAACGCATGTTTAAGATCGCAGAGACCTCAAAAACATGTTGATTGCTTGGCTCTTTTAGCTATATTTTTGTTTAAATGACTTAAAGACTTTTGTGCTTTTTTAAAATATAGTTGTCTGACATATTTCAAAGAAATGCTTACTAAAACAAGGTGCCAGTTTTCAACATAAAAGATTGGCAGATAAATTTTTTGGCAATAAATTGTATGATAATATCAAGTTGAGATATTGGTGGGAATGTACACTGAAGCAGCTTGTTAAGATGGCAGTTTGATTATATCTCCCCCCAATTGAATACATATAGTAATGTTTGACCCTAAATTCCACTTGTAAGAATTTACACTAGAGCGTTGTACAAAGTATATGTACAAGGTTGCTCATCCCAGTAGTCTGTAATAATACAAAAACCTCTAATTACCTAAATATTCACCAATGGGGGACTGTTTATTAAATGATATTATATTCATATCAGAAAAACTATGTATTCAATTAGGAAGAATGAGTTATATGTGTTCATATGAATGTGTATATGTATGCATATGAAATGGTATCTCAGAATTATCGATGAAAACCAAAGAATGAGATGTATACACATACACCTGCATATGTACTTGGTTGTACACGATGTTCCTGGTGTGTGTGTGCTCAGTGATAATATCAGGAACATCCTGAAATCTATACAAGAAACCAACAGGTTTTCTTTTAACTTTGATTTTCGGTTTTCTACTGAATTTTTTACCTTGAGCAGGTATTACTTTTATAATATAAAAAGGATCACTTTTTAATTAAAAATTTTAAGAAAGTGCCACGGAATTGTAAGAGCATTCTAGTGGGTGCTAATGGTAACAGATGGTAGTTAGAAGACCTGTGTCAATATAAGGCATAGCTTTTACTTTTAACAATAGCAATGCCATCTTCGAGAAGGAAATGGCAACCTGCTCCAGTTTTCTTCTGGGAAGTCCCACGGACAAAGGAGCCTGGCGGGCTACAGTCCATGGTATCCCTTAGAGTCACACTCGACTTAGCGACCAAACAACAACAGCAGCAAGAATGCCATCTAGCACCTCACGAGTAAAGTACAGTTTGGCAGGGAACGCATGTTTAAGATCGCAGAGACCTCAAAAACATGTTGATTGCTTGGCTCTTTTAGCTATATTTTTGTTTAAATGACTTAAAGACTTTTGTGCTTTTTTAAAATATAGTTGTCTGACATATTTCAAAGAAATGCTTACTAAAACAAGGTGCCAGTTTTCAACATAAAAGATTGGCAGATAAATTTTTAGGCAATAAATTGTATGATAATACCAAGTTGAGATATTGGTGGGAATGTACACTGAAGCAGCTTGTTAAGATGGCAGTTTGATTATATCTCCCCCCAATTGAATACATATAGTAATGTTTGACCCTAAATTCCACTTGTAAGAATTTACACTAGAGCGTTGTACAAAGTATATGTACAAGGTTGCTCATCCCAGTAGTCTGTAATAATACAAAAACCTCTAATTACCTAAATATTCACCAATGGGGGACTGTTTATTAAATGATATTATATTCATATCAGAAAAACTATGTATTCAATTAGGAAGAATGAGTTATATGTGTTCATATGAATGTGTATATGTATGCATATGAAATGGTATCTCAGAATTATCGATGAAAACCAAAGAATGAGATGTATACACATACACCTGCATATGTACTTGGTTGTACACCGATGTTCCTGGTGTGTGTGTGCTCAGTGATAATATCAGGAACATCCTGGAAATCTATACAAGAAACCAACAGGTTTTTTTCTTTTAACTTTGATTTTCGGTTTTTCTACTGAATTTTTTTTTTTACCTTGAGCAGGTATTACTTTTATAATATAAAAAAGGATCACTTTTTTAATTAAAAAATTTTAAGAAACTGTTCGTGAAATATACTGTAGTAATATTATAGATACTCATCTAGCTATCTCTAAGGAATTTAAAAGTTTGATTATAAAACTACAGTACACTTTAAATAATTATAGATTTCCCCCCTTAGACACAGACTGAATTTAGACCACTCTAATTTGCATTTCAGACCTTTTAAAAATAAATGCAATTTTTTTTTCTTTTTGAAATACGGGCTACTAAACTATAGGTTGAAACCAAGGGTACAAATTTCAGATTTTAAAAGTAAACTTTGAGAAACTACAAATGAATCAAAGAAAATATAAGCTCTTTACATTATAGTCTTCATAAAAGATTGCTCAAGTCAAGAATTCCAGAAAAGGTTAAAAGCTTAGCTGAACTGACAAGGTATATAAGGCCACACCAGCCCCCCATGCCAGCAAAAGAAAACAGTGGGATGACAGCTCAAGCGTTTGGAGAGAGGTTGTTAACGACAGCTTATTCCTTCATGATTTCAGCTCTTGACAGAAGACAGGTCTGCTCGGTGTATCATGGCAGATATATCATTACCTTCTGGCCCTGTCATGAGTGAATTGGGGGAAAGAAAAACAACGTTCGGTTTTGAAAATCCAATTACCTTCTGGAATTTTGGTCACTGTTTCTTAGATAGATGTAAATAAGCCATTCTGTGATGATAGCTCTTTGCATCTAGATTGTTCTCTAGCATTGAACTAATTAACTAATTAAGCATATACTTAAGCTTTTCCTATAGTCAAGTGGAAAACTAACTGTGACAGCATAGAGCACTTTGATATTCTGACATCATCCCAAGAAAGATATTTCAAGGCTTCTCATGTCTTATTTCTATTCCTTTAACCTGTGTGCCTTCTTGACTTCAAATAACTTTTAAAATAGATGTAGCCCTTTCTCACTAAATTCAAGAGAAAAATATACTAGCTTTTAAAGCAATTAGGTACCTTTTTTTACATGAAAAAATATTTGTTTATAAATTGTGTGTGCTCAGTGATAATATCAGGAACATCCTGAAATCTATACAAGAAACCAACAGGTTTTCTTTTAACTTTGATTTTCGGTTTTTCTACTGAATTTTTTTTTTTACCTTGAGCAGGTATTACTTTTATAATATAAAAAAGGATCACTTTTTTAATTAAAAAATTTTAAGAAACTGTTCGTGAAATATACTGTAGTAATATTATAGATACTCATCTAGCTATCTCTAAGGAATTTAAAAGTTTGATTATAAAACTACAGTACACTTTAAATAATTATAGATTTCCCCCCTTAGACACAGACTGAATTTAGACCACTCTAATTTGCATTTCAGACCTTTTAAAAATAAATGCAATTTTTTTTTCTTTTTGAAATACGGGCTACTAAACTATAGGTTGAAACCAAGGGTACAAATTTCAGATTTTAAAAGTAAACTTTGAGAAACTACAAATGAATCAAAGAAAATATAAGCTCTTTACATTATAGTCTTCATAAAAGATTGCTCAAGTCAAGAATTCCAGAAAAGGTTAAAAGCTTAGCTGAACTGACAAGGTATATAAGGCCACACCAGCCCCCCATGCCAGCAAAAGAAAACAGTGGGATGACAGCTCAAGCGTTTGGAGAGGTTGTTAACGACAGCTTATTCCTTCATGATTTCAGCTCTTGACAGAAGACAGGTCTGCTCGGTGTATCATGGCAGATATATCATTACCTTCTGGCCCTGTCATGAGTGAATTGGGGGAAAGAAAAACAACGTTCGGTTTTGAAAATCCAATTACCTTCTGGAATTTTGGTCACTGTTTCTTAGATAGATGTAAATAAGCCATTCTGTGATGATAGCTCTTTGCATCTAGATTGTTCTCTAGCATTGAACTAATTAACTAATTAAGCATATACTTAAGCTTTTCCTATAGTCAAGTGGAAAACTAACTGTGACAGCATAGAGCACTTTGATATTCTGACATCATCCCAAGAAAGATATTTCAAAGCTTCTCATGTCTTATTTCTATTCCTTTAACCTGTGTGCCTTCTTGACTTCAAATAACTTTTAAAATAGATGTAGCCCTTTCTCACTAAATTCAAGAGAAAAATATACTAGCTTTTAAAGCAATTAGGTACCTTTTTTTACATGAAAAAATATTTGTTTATAAATTGTAATATAGTTGTAAAAATGGTCTATTTCTCAATTACATACATAGTTGAATTCTTCTGTGTCCCACCCCCACCCCCCTACCTAAAAAGTGACTCTGGAGACATAGAGAAAGAGAGGGTGTGGCTTTTGAAAGTATGCTGAAAGCCTTGGGGTTTGTGTATGATAAGAATTTCAGTGGATGTTGAGATGAGTTTAAATGTATAGAAAGCAAACATAAAAATCGTGTTTAATTTCTGTCATGTTGTTTCCTTTTGAGTCATCCTGATGTCTTTTTCAAATCTGCTTTACTCTTGAGTTTTGTGCTCCTGTATCTACAATCTGTATTTTTCTCCCTTTTATTTTGTTTTAACTGCTGATCCCTTTTCTGTGGTTCTTCCTTTAATATCAGCTGAAGCCGACTGAATTGCCAAATCAAAGCTGTTTGGGGAGTGAGAGAGTGTCTAAGATTGTGCAGGGTGAGATTCTCTGGGTAGAAGGGAGCACCTCCTGCAGTTAAAATCAATGCTGTGGACACTTTCAAATACGGAAGAAGCCATGACTTGGTCCAGGGTTAAACTTTTAAAATAACTTCCCTAGAGAAAAATGTCATCAATGAAATGCACTAATTAGTTGACAGTTCTTGAGTACCCTAGGTTTAACAAGAAGAGATTAAAGATAAGTCCATTTTGCATTTTTCGCTGTACTTTTGGTTTCTTTTAGTTTTTAGCCTTTATACTTTTGTTTATCTTAAGCATCCTTTAAAAAAATTATTTCCAGTATTTATCAGTTTATCCCCCAAGTTATTTTAATTTGAGAAAAATTAAACTAGAAAGTGTCACCCTTTAGTAGTAGGAAATAGTCTAAACTTGAAATAATCAAGGCTGGAAATGATGAAAGGTAGATAATTTGTAATTATGAAAGGTAGATAGTGTGTACTCTTAAGTCACCAAGTTTTAAATTAAATTTACTATATTTGCATAATCACTAAACTTTTAAAGAAAATAAAATTTTAGGATGAACAGTTTCAAGGGGATTAGTTGAGTAGCATATCATGTGTGATATTATTTGTTAGTGATTTTTTTCAACTGTTTACATGGTATGAATAAAAGGAATATTTTAAAATATTAATGCCTAGATAAATTGCCAATTTCAAAATATTAGAAATTCTAGCTAATGCCTGATTATGACTTAAAGATTTCATATGAAAAATACACATTTCTACTAACTGTTTTTTCTTTGTAATATAACTGGCTAAATTAAGACTGAAATGCTATAGTTTCTGAGTAGTATTAATAGCAGAGTAGTATTTTAACTATTTCTTTACCATAGAAAATGTATTCTTTTGGTTTCCTGTACATCAATCGCTACCTGAAAACTGGAGTTGTAAGAATTAGATGAACTATCTTAGCATACATTGGATATTTATCAGAATCATGTACTTGTATATTTTAAAATAAACTTTTATCAATGTAAATATAAATATAATCAGTAGCTCTCTTCTGTCAAGTATGGAGTCAAATGTCAACAATTTTAGGATTTATGTTGCTTTGTGTTTATAATCCTGATTGAAAAGATCATACATTGTTTATGAATTGGATATACAAGGACGACTATACCTTATGAAGTATGAAGGCTATGGAAGAAAACTTAAGGAAGTAGTAATAAATTTAAAGCACCAAGAGTATTGTATTAGGTATAAATTCTACAATTAAAAAAAAGAGTCGGGGGGCTTCTCTGGTGGTCCAGTGGGTAAAGAGTCTGCCTTGCAGTGCAAGGGGCACTAGCTCAGTCCCTTGCTTGGGAAGATCCCACGTGCCGTAGAGCGACTGGACGGGTGTGTCCAGTTACGAGCCAGCGTTCTGGAGAGCATGAGTCCCGAGCCAGTGCTCTGAAAGGAGGTCACTGTGATGGAATGCCCACACATGCCAAAGAATAAAGATGGATGAAAAAAAAAAAAAAAACAAGACAACGATGACTTAGACCTCCCCACCCACCCCGCCCCGCCCCATAAAAGCCAAAACTAGATAGATGGGAGTTCCTTGGTGGCCTAATGGTTAGGATTCTGGACTCTCACTGCTGTGGCCCGGTTGGGAAACTGATAGCCTGCAAGTTGCAGGGCACGGCTGAAAAACAAAATAAAGCTGATAGAATTTTAGAGTCATACACATTTGATTCTTGTAAGATTTAAGCCAATTTAGGTTAGAAATGCCATATAGAAACAATAAAGCAAAGCAAACTATTTTTTGTTACCTAGAGTTTAAAATTATAGCGAGCATTATAATACTATTAAACTATGAATGAAAGTGAGTTATTTCACAATTTATCATTTTATATTCAAAACTACAAGATGAAATAGTCTCTTAATCACTGGAGAGAATATTTGTTTGAAGGTCTCGTTGACCTTTTATTTATGCAGTACTACGGTGATAATGATAAGTCATATAACTGTGTATCTAAAAGAAACTAAAATTTAAAAGTTAGGGAAAATACTCTGAAGTAAGCAGTTCAATTTTGCTTTTAGATTGTGAAGACTGTTGCTTTTGTTATTATTCTCATTTCCACGTATTTAATAGTGTGATTGAAGCTTTCAAAACAATTCTTTTAAGTTATTATCTGTAATTCTATTTAAAACAATTCCATTGTTATCTTTATGATTACATAGGGAATGAAAATCTATATATGTATACATTTGTGTATTTTCTTATAGGTTGAACATAGGTTGTTAAATTAATACCTACTTTAATAAGGATCAATTTATTTCTTTATTATTAAAAAATAGATACATTTTGAACATACTCATGATTACATTAGATATAGAAACACACATGCCTTTATTCATATAAATATATCTGTGTATATTAAAATTCCAAATTGCTAACCCAGTAGTGTTTATTTTTTGAAAAAAATAACTTTATTTGAAAGACTTGTCCATACTTTTGGGAAATAAACACTTGCTTATTCATACCATGAACTGCATATTCAAATAAAATTATCTTTTCTTTCAATAACTGGCCTTCAGCATATTTAAAAGAACATTTATGTGTAGAAACAAATGGCAACAATATTTTTTAACTTTCCTAAGGAAAGTTCAATATACTTCTTAGTTTGCATTTTCTGATAAAAAGAAAATGTCTTTTCATTGAGCTTTTTCTTACACATTTACTTAGTTTTGTGATGATTTTGAATAGTGTATGTTGTTTGTGATCAAAACCTAACAGAAGTTAAATACGTCTATCAGAACAAACTTAAAACTATTGGTAATTTTTTTTTTCCTGGAAATTAACAAATGATAACATCAGAGCCTGTGTAGTTAGGTATGTAGTGGGTCATTTGCTACTGCAGGCATTTTCTCTCCCTTCAGGATGCATTTGTTTAGTTTTACTGACTTAGTGCCTGTGGCACTGCATGGAGAAATTGAGATGTGCTCTTCTCCTCCAAGGAATCTTAGGGTTGGAGGATAACTTATACAAAATTAATAAATGGTGTTGCTTTTTCATTATGGCCTGTACATGGCAATTTGCACTGTTCACTTTGGAGGAAGATACTGAGTTGTGTAGGAAGCACTTACTACAAATATATTAACAGACTTAAAACCATGAGCCAATTTTAAAAAGGAATTTTGAAATAGTACTGTAAAAGTAAATGGAAATATTGACCCAGTAATTTTGGTATAATAAAATTCTAAAATTTAATCTTAAAAGTGAAAAAAATATACTGTTTACATTTTATGAGGATTAAATTGTTTATTCATTTAGCCAGAGAAGAGTTTTAGCTATTAGGGGCTGCCTATTAGAAATTTTACTTTTAGTCTTTAGGGAACTAATTTTGCTTAAGCATTTTTTCAACATACTACAGGAAGAACTTTATAAAGCTTTGTGACTTTATAAAGCTTTTTGTATTGTGTAGTCCATGGTGCTTGAATCTATATAAATACCGTAAATGGTATCATTTAAGATACTTTTGAAAAGAAATTATGTACACATATAGATAACTGTACAGTCAATTCATTTTTCTTTTTAATTCCTGAGAACTTTCACATTAACTCTAATATTGCTTCTTAAATGAGGTCCTTTCCTATTTGACTTGTTTTCAGACAAATAGTTTTACCTTTAATTATTTTAGAGAGCTTTCTGGCAGTCCAGTGATTAGGACTCTGCACTTTCACTTCCAAGGGCATGTGTTCCTAATCAGGAATCTAGGAATCCCATAAGCTGCATGGCAAGATTTAAAAATTTGTTTTCTTTTTTTAAGTAAGTGTTGCTAAGTAAACTATATCATATCATTGTCTCATCTTGAGTTTCTGCAACTCAATTTGTTACTTATATAAGGAATGATATTAATACAATTAAGCCTCCTAAATATTAGAACTTTAGGGAGTGTCCTATGCCTTTATTTAATCTGAGAACATACATATCTGTAAACAACAAAACTCTGTAAAAGTTAAAATTAAAAATTTAAAAAAAAGAAAAAAGAATACATACACCAAACTGTACCCTGTAGCAACTAGTATTATAATAATACTATTATAGATAATAACAATGCTATTTGTCAACTTTTATTTGTATGCTTTTGTTTCTTTCTAAACTGACTTTTATTTGAATAGACTGTAAACAAAAAAATTTTTCAACCATGGCAATTTGCACTGTTCACTTTGGAGGAAGATACTGAGTTGTGTAGGAAGCACTTACTACAAATATATTAACAGACTTAAAACCATGAGCCAATTTTAAAAAGGAATTTTGAAATAGTACTGTAAAAGTAAATGGAAATATTGACCCAGTAATTTTGGTATAATAAAATTCTAAAATTTAATCTTAAAAGTGAAAAAAATATACTGTTTACATTTTATGAGGATTAAATTGTTTATTCATTTAGCCAGAGAAGAGTTTTAGCTATTAGGGGCTGCCTATTAGAAATTTTACTTTTAGTCTTTAGGGAACTAATTTTGCTTAAGCATTTTTTCAACATACTACAGGAAGAACTTTATAAAGCTTTGTGACTTTATAAAGCTTTTTGTATTGTGTAGTCCATGGTGCTTGAATCTATATAAATACCGTAAATGGTATCATTTAAGATACTTTTGAAAAGAAATTATGTACACATATAGATAACTGTACAGTCAATTCATTTTTCTTTTTAATTCCTGAGAACTTTCACATTAACTCTAATATTGCTTCTTAAATGAGGTCCTTTCCTATTTGACTTGTTTTCAGACAAATAGTTTTACCTTTAATTATTTTAGAGAGCTTTCTGGCAGTCCAGTGATTAGGACTCTGCACTTTCACTTCCAAGGGCATGTGTTCCTAATCAGGAATCTAGGAATCCCATAAGCTGCATGGCAAGATTTAAAAATTTGTTTTCTTTTTTTAAGTAAGTGTTGCTAAGTAAACTATATCATATCATTGTCTCATCTTGAGTTTCTGCAACTCAATTTGTTACTTATATAAGGAATGATATTAATACAATTAAGCCTCCTAAATATTAGAACTTTAGGGAGTGTCCTATGCCTTTATTTAATCTGAGAACATACATATCTGTAAACAACAAAACTCTGTAAAAGTTAAAATTAAAAATTTAAAAAAAAGAAAAAAGAATACATACACCAAACTGTACCCTGTAGCAACTAGTATTATAATAATACTATTATAGATAATAACAATGCTATTTGTCAACTTTTATTTGTATGCTTTTGTTTCTTTCTAAACTGTGATCTTATTGAGGACAAGACCCATTGCCTGGCAATGCAATTTAGTGGATAAGAACACAGGCTTTGGGGCTCAGCATTCCTAGTGCCAGTTTTAGCATTGAGACTTAATAGTTGTGTGACTTGATCAAGTGTTTTGAACTGTGTAGTCTCGTCCATAGAATGATCATCATAATAGTGCCAAAATATAGAATTGCCCTGAAAATTTAATGAAGATTAAAGCCCTTAGCCTGTGGCTAAAGTGGATATGTAAACCTTTTTATGAAGGGATAAAAGAATTTTCAATAGCAAAAGAAAGAAATGTGATGACTTATTGGAAGGTACCATCTTTTTTTGTTAAATCTATTAGAAGACAGTAATATGTGATTTCAGCTCCCTTCTTGCATAGGACATGATCCATAAAAGTTCTCATTGTTAACAACTTTCTCATGATGAGTACTTAATGCATGTTAATAGTGATAAAGTGGAGATGATAATATTTAGCATCTTGCCCCTTCAAATCTTTTCCTCTACAAATCTTGCCCCTTTCTATCACATTCCTCTAACAGTATGGCTGGGTCTCTTTTGAGTGTTAGTTGTATTGGCAGTCATTTTCCTGGTTCCAAATTATCAACTATTCTGTGGACCTAAAGTATATGGGATTAAGTTTTTTAGCACTGCTTTGGAACTGTGGGAGGGCTTCTAATGTCAACCTTTAGGGGTAATTGGAGAATATGAAACATAAGCCTTCTGAAAATGACTTTCTAAAACCCAGACTATTAATGTTGCTATTGAATTCTTCCTGCACTTTCACTTCCAAGGGCATGTGTTCCTAATCAGGAATCTAGGAATCCCATAAGCTGCATGGCAAGATTTAAAAATTTGTTTTCTTTTTAAGTAAGTGTTGCTAAGTAAACTATATCATATCATTGTCTCATCTTGAGTTTCTGCAACTCAATTTGTTACTTATATAAGGAATGATATTAATACAATTAAGCCTCCTAAATATTAGAACTTTAGGGAGTGTCCTATGCCTTTATTTAATCTGAGAACATACATATCTGTAAACAACAAAACTCTGTAAAAGTTAAAATTAAAAATTTAAAAAAAAGAAAAAAGAATACATACACCAAACTGTACCCTGTAGCAACTAGTATTATAATAATACTATTATAGATAATAACAATGCTATTTGTCAACTTTTATTTGTATGCTTTTGTTTCTTTCTAAACTGTGATCTTATTGAGGACAAGACCCATTGCCTGGCAATGCAATTTAGTGGATAAGAACACAGGCTTTGGGGCTCAGCATTCCTAGTGCCAGTTTTAGCATTGAGACTTAATAGTTGTGTGACTTGATCAAGTGTTTTGAACTGTGTAGTCTCGTCCATAGAATGATCATCATAATAGTGCCAAAATATAGAATTGCCCTGAAAATTTAATGAAGATTAAAGCCCTTAGCCTGTGGCTAAAGTGGATATGTAAACCTTTTTATGAAGGGATAAAAGAATTTTCAATAGCAAAAGAAAGAAATGTGATGACTTATTGGAAGGTACCATCTTTTTTTGTTAAATCTATTAGAAGACAGTAATATGTGATTTCAGCTCCCTTCTTGCATAGGACATGATCCATAAAAGTTCTCATTGTTAACAACTTTCTCATGATGAGTACTTAATGCATGTTAATAGTGATAAAGTGGAGATGATAATATTTAGCATCTTGCCCCTTCAAATCTTTTCCTCTACAAATCTTGCCCCTTTCTATCACATTCCTCTAACAGTATGGCTGGGTCTCTTTTGAGTGTTAGTTGTATTGGCAGTCATTTTCCTGGTTCCAAATTATCAACTATTCTGTGGACCTAAAGTATATGGGATTAAGTTTTTTTTAGCACTGCTTTGGAACTGTGGGAGGGCTTCTAATGTCAACCTTTAGGGGTAATTGGAGAATATGAAACATAAGCCTTCTGAAAATGACTTTCTAAAACCCAGACTATTAATGGCAAAAATTTTGTTCTAATATTCTTACTTTGTAAAATCCTTCCTATCCGTCCATCAGTCCTCCAGTTCATCTATAGATGTATTAAGTATTTATTGAGGACCGAGCACTATTTAAGTTTAGGGAGATACAGTATTGAATAAAGCATAGTGGCTACCCTCAAGACTTCGCTGTTTAATGGGAGATATAAGTGAATTCAGTGCAGTGTGCTATGTGCCCAAATTCTAAGCATAGTGTATCATAAGTGAGCATCCTGAAGGCATCTCTTAATGCCATCTCCATGGAAGTGCTTCCCAGAAGAAATAATCTTTACATAGAATCCGCAAGTGTGAGTAGGCACTTGGAGGTGGAGAGAGATTCAGATAGAGGAATTAGTTGAATATAGCTTGAACATAGTGTGATGTGAGAGGGAAAGTGTAAGTCTGAGGCTATCGAAATCATAAGGACCAGATGTGTCCTTTTAAGGTATTTATAAATAATTTTAAGAGCTATAGAGTAGCATTGACTAGTGTCTAAATGGGAAAATGACATGGTCAAATTTGTGTTTTAGATAGTTAATTCTGGCGCAAACCTGAACAGTGGCTTCAGTGACCAGTAAGATATTATTGACATAATCCATGTGAGCAAAAATGGTAACTTGAATTTAGGAACCAGGGAAAAGGAAAAGAACTGGAGAGATACAAGAGCTTTTATGATGATTGATTTTATCTGGGAAGTGAAAGAAATAAAAGCCTCAAATATGATACCTGGATTTCTGGTTTGTCTAATACGGGAGATGGTAGTTATCATTAAGAGAAATGGTATTTTAACACTCAGGCAGTTTTCAGGCAATTGAAAATCTTATTTCACACAAGTCGTTTTTGAGTGTTAGTTGTATTGGCAGTCATTTTCCTGGTTCCAAATTATCAACTATTCTGTGGACCTAAAGTATATGGGATTAAGTTTTTTTTAGCACTGCTTTGGAACTGTGGGAGGGCTTCTAATGTCAACCTTTAGGGGTAATTGGAGAATATGAAACATAAGCCTTCTGAAAATGACTTTCTAAAACCCAGACTATTAATGGCAAAAATTTTGTTCTAATATTCTTACTTTGTAAAATCCTTCCTATCCGTCCATCAGTCCTCCAGTTCATCTATAGATGTATTAAGTATTTATTGAGGACCGAGCACTATTTAAGTTTAGGGAGATACAGTATTGAATAAAGCATAGTGGCTACCCTCAAGACTTCGCTGTTTAATGGGAGATATAAGTGAATTCAGTGCAGTGTGCTATGTGCCCAAATTCTAAGCATAGTGTATCATAAGTGAGCATCCTGAAGGCATCTCTTAATGCCATCTCCATGGAAGTGCTTCCCAGAAGAAATAATCTTTACATAGAATCCGCAAGTGTGAGTAGGCACTTGGAGGTGGAGAGAGAGATTCAGATAGAGGAATTAGTTGAATATAGCTTGAACATAGTGTGATGTGAGAGGGAAAGTGTAAGTCTGAGGCTATCGAAATCATAAGGACCAGATGTGTCCTTTTAAGGTATTTATAAATAATTTTAAGAGCTATAGAGTAGCATTGACTAGTGTCTAAATGGGAAAATGACATGGTCAAATTTGTGTTTTAGATAGTTAATTCTGGCGCAAACCTGAACAGTGGCTTCAGTGACCAGTAAGATATTATTGACATAATCCATGTGAGCAAAAATGGTAACTTGAATTTAGGAACCAGGGAAAAGGAAAAGAACTGGAGAGATACAAGAGCTTTTATGATGATTGATTTTATCTGGGAAGTGAAAGAAATAAAAGCCTCAAATATGATACCTGGATTTCTGGTTTGTCTAATACGGGAGATGGTAGTTATCATTAAGAGAAATGGTATTTTAACACTCAGGCAGTTTTCAGGCAATTGAAAATCTTATTTCACACAAGTCGTTTTTTGGTTTACGCCACCATATTCTTCCCAGTTGACTCTTATAGGATGCTTTTGTTGATTTTTGCCAAGCTCTCGTGTCCATAGCTTGTAGATACAATTAGCATGGTCCGTTGTGATATGATTTGAACAGTAACTGATACATTCATTATATTGACACTGAGATAGAAGTGAAACAAAGACATATGTCCAGACTTCATTTATTCATTAATTACATGAGTGCCTTGGATTGTAGTTTTCAAATACTTAAAGAATATTTATGTAATATTATATATGGTTCTTATATATATAATATGAATAGGTGTCACAGCTATAGACAAAGCAAAATGTTAAATTTAATCTGTACAATTAACACTTTAATTTCATGTTCTTAAGTCTAGACTATCAACAGAACAATAAATGAAGTCCTAATTTGTAGTGTTTGCCAATTTCTGTAGTATAAGTACTCATATAAAAGCCATGGATGATTTCAAGCTGCCAATATGCTGTCACTGAACAAAGAGCTGGGAAGAAATATACACTATTTCATCATTATGTATTATTTCCACCCTAGAGATACAGTAGGCATTAAGGACTCTGAGAACATAGATAATAGTAAAATATAGTAAAATAAATAGGAAGTGATGAGTGTTTATTACATCTATTTTAAGTATGTTGAATATATTTGTAAGATTATGTAATTTAATTTATAATAGTGGTTTTGTATAACAGCTGATTTATAGAATTCCTGAAAATTTAGCAATGAATTCTTATGAATTATGAGTTAACTTCAGCGCACTTCGTATGGGGGATGTTCATTGCAGCACTATTTATGTGGCTAAAAACTGAAACTATCTTAATTCTCATCAGTAGTAGAATGGTAATTCTGATTATTGTCTGATTATAGTAGTAATTTAGTCATTAAGTTGTGTCTGATTCTTGTGACTGAATGGACTATAGCCAGCCAGGCTCATCTGTCCATGGGATTCTCCAGGCAAGAATACTGGAGTGGATTGCCATTTCCTTTTCCAGGAGATCTTCCCCACTTAGGAGTCAAACCTGGGTGTCCTGAATTACAGTCAGATTCTTTACTAACCGAGCTACAAGGAAAAGAAAGACATATTCTAATAGTCATAAGGCAGTATATTTAAGAGCTGCACCTGAACTGGTATTCTCAAAACTGAAAATATGGTTAACCAACTCTATTCAACTTTCAGGGTGAATCCATGTGCTTTCCAAGTCATTGGTTGTCACCTAAATGAACCACAGTGACCCCATCATGCCTTACGGAGGCATTATGCTGTGTGTACTGTGCACACATATTTCAAAGAGATACCGTTAAGAGGGAAGGGACAACCTTTCAAACATCAGTTCCTTACATAAATGGTGATGGTGCTTTATGACTTTCTTTTAATCTCCTCACATGCCAGTTGCCAGAAACTCCAAAATTAGACAAAAAGAGGGCCAAAGGCAGAGGTTCATGGTGAACTGCATCTTTGAGATGAGTTTTGAATTCCCTGTTTTATTTTTGACATATATATATTTAATTTTATTTTGCTTTTAGAGTTTTCTTGTTTACATCTCTATTATATAATTCCAAATCTGGTTTGTAATTTCCATTTACTGAGGAGTGATGGTGAGAATCATCCAACTGGTTATAATTATTGTCTAAGTATTCTAGAAATCAAGGCCTTAATTCTAGTTACTTAACTGATTATATTAGTAATCCCCTGAAAAGTAGGCTTAAGGACTGAGAACATAGATAATAGTAAAATATAGTAAAATAAATAGGAAGTGATGAGTGTTTATTACATCTATTTTAAGTATGTTGAATATATTTGTAAGATTATGTAATTTAATTTATAATAGTGGTTTTGTATAACAGCTGATTTATAGAATTCCTGAAAATTTAGCAATGAATTCTTATGAATTATGAGTTAACTTCAGCGCACTTCGTATGGGGGATGTTCATTGCAGCACTATTTATGTGGCTAAAAACTGAAACTATCTTAATTCTCATCAGTAGTAGAATGGTAATTCTGATTATTGTCTGATTATAGTAGTAATTTAGTCATTAAGTTGTGTCTGATTCTTGTGACTGAATGGACTATAGCCAGCCAGGCTCATCTGTCCATGGGATTCTCCAGGCAAGAATACTGGAGTGGATTGCCATTTCCTTTTCCAGGAGATCTTCCCCACTTAGGAGTCAAACCTGGGTGTCCTGAATTACAGTCAGATTCTTTACTAACCGAGCTACAAGGAAAAGAAAGACATATTCTAATAGTCATAAGGCAGTATATTTAAGAGCTGCACCTGAACTGGTATTCTCAAAACTGAAAATATGGTTAACCAACTCTATTCAACTTTCAGGGTGAATCCATGTGCTTTCCAAGTCATTGGTTGTCACCTAAATGAACCACAGTGACCCCATCATGCCTTACGGAGGCATTATGCTGTGTGTACTGTGCACACATATTTCAAAGAGATACCGTTAAGAGGGAAGGGACAACCTTTCAAACATCAGTTCCTTACATAAATGGTGATGGTGCTTTATGACTTTCTTTTAATCTCCTCACATGCCAGTTGCCAGAAACTCCAAAATTAGACAAAAAGAGGGCCAAAGGCAGAGGTTCATGGTGAACTGCATCTTTGAGATGAGTTTTGAATTCCCTGTTTTATTTTTGACATATATATATTTAATTTTATTTTGCTTTTAGAGTTTTCTTGTTTACATCTCTATTATATAATTCCAAATCTGGTTTGTAATTTCCATTTACTGAGGAGTGATGGTGAGAATCATCCAACTGGTTATAATTATTGTCTAAGTATTCTAGAAATCAAGGCCTTAATTCTAGTTACAAGTTTGAATCTGCTGTCTCTATGCAATAGATTATTATATTATAATAAGATTAAACTTATAACTATGTGCAATAATATGTTAATAGATGAATCTCTCCAACTTACTGTTATGTTAAAGGAGCCAATCAGAAAGAGTATAAACTACATGATTTCTTTTTTTTTTTTTTTTTTTTGATTTTATTTGTTTATTTATTTTTGGGCGGGGGTCGGGTTGGGGAGGGAGGGGAGCAGGCGGGCCACTTCTATTGGTCTTTCATTTGTCCGTTTTCATCTGTCTTTGTTCCTTGGCTCCTGTGGGCCTCCCATCGCGGTGGCATCTGTCGTTGCTGAGTACCGGCTCTGGGCACATGCACTCCAGAGCTCCGGCTCGGTAATTGGACACATAAGTCCAGCCGCTCTGCGGCACGTGGGATCTTCCCAGGCCAGGGATCGAACCGGCACCCCTTGCACTGCAAGGCGGTGTCCTTACCCACTGGACCACCAGGGGAAGCCCACATGATTTCTTTTATATAAAGTTCAAAAACAAGCCAAACTAATTCATGGTATTATAAATCAAGATCGTATTTATCCTGAAAGGAAGGTTCATGACAGGAGCTTTTGTGGTGCTCAAAGTGCCCGTTTTTAAAAAATCTGTTAGTTACATGTATTCACTTTGTGAAAATTTATTGGGCTATATACTTAAATTTTGTGCAGTTTTCCTTGATAGTACTTTTGAGGATAACTTACATTGAGATATAGCCAAAACCCACTAAGTTATCACAAAAATGGATTTTTTCTCTTTTATGTGTCTGGTGTACTTCAGTTTAAATACTTTTCATTCCTGGAAGGGACTACCTTTCAAACTTCAGTTCCTTACATAAATGGTGATGGTGCTTTATGACTTTCTTTTAATCTCCTCACATGCCAGTTGCCAGAAACTCCAAAATTAGACAAAAAGAGGGCCAAAGGCAGAGGTTCATGGTGAACTGCATCTTTGAGATGAGTTTTGAATTCCCTGTTTTATTTTTGACATATATATATTTAATTTTATTTTGCTTTTAGAGTTTTCTTGTTTACATCTCTATTATATAATTCCAAATCTGGTTTGTAATTTCCATTTACTGAGGAGTGATGGTGAGAATCATCCAACTGGTTATAATTATTGTCTAAGTATTCTAGAAATCAAGGCCTTAATTCTAGTTACAAGTTTGAATCTGCTGTCTCTATGCAATAGATTATTATATTATAATAAGATTAAACTTATAACTATGTGCAATAATATGTTAATAGATGAATCTCTCCAACTTACTGTTATGTTAAAGGAGCCAATCAGAAAGAGTATAAACTACATGATTTCTTTTTTTTTTTTTTTTTTGATTTTATTTGTTTATTTATTTTTGGGCGGGGGTCGGGTTGGGGAGGGAGGGGAGCAGGCGGGCCACTTCTATTGGTCTTTCATTTGTCCGTTTTCATCTGTCTTTGTTCCTTGGCTCCTGTGGGCCTCCCATCGCGGTGGCATCTGTCGTTGCTGAGTACCGGCTCTGGGCACATGCACTCCAGAGCTCCGGCTCGGTAATTGGACACATAAGTCCAGCCGCTCTGCGGCACGTGGGATCTTCCCAGGCCAGGGATCGAACCGGCACCCCTTGCACTGCAAGGCGGTGTCCTTACCCACTGGACCACCAGGGGAAGCCCACATGATTTCTTTTATATAAAGTTCAAAAACAAGCCAAACTAATTCATGGTATTATAAATCAAGATCGTATTTATCCTGAAAGGAAGGTTCATGACAGGAGCTTTTGTGGTGCTCAAAGTGCCCGTTTTTAAAAAATCTGTTAGTTACATGTATTCACTTTGTGAAAATTTATTGGGCTATATACTTAAATTTTGTGCAGTTTTCCTTGATAGTACTTTTGAGGGATAACTTACATTGAGATATAGCCAAAACCCACTAAGTTATCACAAAAATGGATTTTTTCTCTTTTATGTGTCTGGTGTACTTCAGTTTAAATACTTTTCATTCCTGGAACTCAGCCTGTACACTTATTGCATCACCTCTTGTCTTGCTTTTTCTTCTTTTTTAAAAGCCTTCTTCCTAGTTCCTAATTGCCTGTTTAGAATTTCTTTGCATTCTTTACATGTGGAAGTCATTCTTGAATTGTGTGAGGTATGATTTCAGTAAAAGTAGTTTTTACCTACAGGCATATCTTCTAGCGTATAAAACTTATTGAAGACTAGTGTGGACATGGTTGAATATACTTTTCCAGGTTCAGGAGTATGGCATAATTGAGGGGGTCACAATCTGACTACTGGGTAAGTGGGACCTTGTTTAAGACTTCTGCTGTTGCTTCAAATGTAGCTCCCAGTTCGATATTTCATTGGTTATTTCCATTGTCCTCATTGTAATCACCCAGTACCAGCTCTCATAAAAAGGCATTGTCATCACCTACATATTGTCAAGCATATTTACTGTCACTTTTAAAATAATCTTAAATTTTGTGATAATATAGTAGATAATGAGAAATTGCAAGTCCTTTTCCACTAAGAGATTTTGCAAATTATATATACTTCATTTGTAATTGGTAGTCAGCCATGCTCTTAAAGGATTAGAAATCATGAAGAATTACTATGTTTCTAGACATGGAATCTGAGACTAGTTAAAAATCCCTAAATCTATTAATCTAGATTAGAATGAGATAAGTATGATTTACTGTCAATTCAAGTTAATGTCGTAACTCTGCTGATTAGGGAAATCAGGTTGAGACTACTGCTGTCCGCAACAGTGTGACCTTTACTTGCTATAACTAACCAGTCTACTCATGGATCCCTCCTACTGGTATGTTCATGACTGGTTTAAGAGTCTCTATCCTGTGGCTTATAACTGGCGTCTGCCATTTTGAAGAGAATCCATTTGTACTTGTTCAGTTGGGTAAGTTATGTCCAACTCTTTGCAACCCCATGAGCTGCAGCAAGCCAGGCTTCCCTGTCCTCCACTATCTCCCAGAGTTTGCTCAAGTTCATATCCACTGAGATGGTGATGCCATCCAACCACCTTGTTTCTCTGTGGCCCTCTTTTCCTTTTCCTTTCATTTGTGCTTATACAGTTGATAAGCTCATTTCTTTTCTGGCTGATTCTATCCTGGAATGCTTCCAACAGTTTGTATCTTAAGCACTTCATTTCTGGGAGGGTCCAAATTAAGTTTAATTTTATTTTCTCCAATTTTAGAACAAGTTTAACTTTTTACAATTTGTATGTGTTATAAGAAAAGTCAGTTATGTTGCTTTAAATTTTTTTTGTAAGTAAAGTTCTTTTAACAATGTTTTCTAATTCCTTTGGCATGAAGAAGCCAATAATGCTGCTTTCCTAAAGCAACTTGTTTTCCTTTTACACTCCATGCTTCTGGTGTTGGCACTCTTGTTTTTTCTAGTCTCTCTTACAGAAAGAATTTTAGATATTTTTTACAGAATAAAGGTTATAGGCAAATAGCCAGCTGTCACATTCTTGAGGTCAGATACCACTACTATATATGAGTTGCTCTGTTTTGGCTTCATACTACTTGCCAGATTGCTAAGCAGATGTTCTAGGCTATAATTCAGGAAACTGGGACCTCTTGAAACATTCCCTGAGAGTCGCTTTTGACATCTCTGAATCATTTATTTAAAGGTAATTAGTTCTAGTGAAAATGAAAATGCATTGATATATACTTCATTTGTAATTGGTAGTCAGCCATGCTCTTAAAGGATTAGAAATCATGAAGAATTACTATGTTTCTAGACATGGAATCTGAGACTAGTTAAAAATCCTAAATCTATTAATCTAGATTAGAATGAGATAAGTATGATTTACTGTCAATTCAAGTTAATGTCGTAACTCTGCTGATTAGGGAAATCAGGTTGAGACTACTGCTGTCCGCAACAGTGTGACCTTTACTTGCTATAACTAACCAGTCTACTCATGGATCCCTCCTACTGGTATGTTCATGACTGGTTTAAGAGTCTCTATCCTGTGGCTTATAACTGGCGTCTGCCATTTTGAAGAGAATCCATTTGTACTTGTTCAGTTGGGTAAGTTATGTCCAACTCTTTGCAACCCCATGAGCTGCAGCAAGCCAGGCTTCCCTGTCCTCCACTATCTCCCAGAGTTTGCTCAAGTTCATATCCACTGAGATGGTGATGCCATCCAACCACCTTGTTTCTCTGTGGCCCTCTTTTCCTTTTCCTTTCATTTGTGCTTATACAGTTGATAAGCTCATTTCTTTTCTGGCTGATTCTATCCTGGAATGCTTCCAACAGTTTGTATCTTAAGCACTTCATTTCTGGGAGGGTCCAAATTAAGTTTAATTTTATTTTCTCCAATTTTAGAACAAGTTTAACTTTTTACAATTTGTATGTGTTATAAGAAAAGTCAGTTATGTTGCTTTAAATTTTTTTTGTAAGTAAAGTTCTTTTAACAATGTTTTCTAATTCCTTTGGCATGAAGAAGCCAATAATGCTGCTTTCCTAAAGCAACTTGTTTTCCTTTTACACTCCATGCTTCTGGTGTTGGCACTCTTGTTTTTACTAGTCTCTCTTACAGAAAGAATTTTAGATATTTTTTACAGAATAAAGGTTATAGGCAAATAGCCAGCTGTCACATTCTTGAGGTCAGATACCACTACTATATATGAGTTGCTCTGTTTTGGCTTCATACTACTTGCCAGATTGCTAAGCAGATGTTCTAGGCTATAATTCAGGAAACTGGGACCTCTTGAAACATTCCCTGAGAGTCGCTTTTGACATCTCTGAATCATTTATTTAAAGGTAATTAGTTCTAGTGAAAATGAAAATGCATTGATATGAAAAGAACAAAATTATCTTAAAGTGTTTGGGAGTTGTAGCATGATCAGAAATTGATCCTGGGTATGTATATAATGGTGCAAAAATATTAATTTTAACTTTTTATTAATTAAGGACTTTTCCACTTTTTTTTTTTTTTAATTTGGAGACTTACCAAAAAGGCTATTTTTCTTTAAACTTTTTGCTTATAGACTTTAAGGACTAGCAGTTGACTCTGTGTTACATTGAAGAACTAATAAGCTGCTTGCTTTTATACAGAAAACAGGTGCAAAGGAGGGTGTAAAAATATTCATTCTTCTCTTATATAACCAAGTACATGCCTTGGTACTTTTTTCATATATTCCATCAGTATCTTTGTTGGTACTGCAGGTTTTTTAAATAATTAATGCAAAGTTCCCTTATTTATATGTGGAACTTTTTTGAAATACTATTCTAAAGCTGCAGTTTCCTTGTCCTTTGTGTCCATTACTAATGCATCATTTGCACAAAAGATAAAAATTTTAAACTGATAACTGTTATGATCTAAATGTCATAGAACCACATTTTTTAAAAAAATCTGCTGTGATATGTTTATTTAGACCTCTTTGGCCCTATTTAGATAATAAAGGAGCCATATAACTTGTGTGCATGTCAATAGATTTTACTTGTATGCCTTGTATGTGCTTTACAGAAAAGTTCTTTACACAGAAATGGTATAAGATCCAATATCTTGTTATTAGGAAAATTGTTAGGCCACCATATTTTACAGAAGGTGAGAATAAACAGTAGGAATAAACATCTAAGTCTCATTTATATTTGCCTATGGGTGAATTTGAGTTTATTAAGTTAATGGGGGTCCACTGGACATTCAGGATACTCATAACAAATACCTCAGTCAAACTAATGAAGTCTCAGTGTGAAAATCGAACTCTTGAATCACCTCTCTTCCTCCTTAATCTGTTTTGGCTTCATACTACTTGCCAGATTGCTAAGCAGATGTTCTAGGCTATAATTCAGGAAACTGGGACCTCTTGAAACATTCCCTGAGAGTCGCTTTTGACATCTCTGAATCATTTATTTAAAGGTAATTAGTTCTAGTGAAAATGAAAATGCATTGATATGAAAAGAACAAAATTATCTTAAAGTGTTTGGGAGTTGTAGCATGATCAGAAATTGATCCTGGGTATGTATATAATGGTGCAAAAATATTAATTTTAACTTTTTATTAATTAAGGACTTTTCCACTTTTTTTTTTTTTTAATTTGGAGACTTACCAAAAAGGCTATTTTTCTTTAAACTTTTTGCTTATAGACTTTAAGGACTAGCAGTTGACTCTGTGTTACATTGAAGAACTAATAAGCTGCTTGCTTTTATACAGAAAACAGGTGCAAAGGAGGGTGTAAAAATATTCATTCTTCTCTTATATAACCAAGTACATGCCTTGGTACTTTTTTCATATATTCCATCAGTATCTTTGTTGGTACTGCAGGTTTTTTAAATAATTAATGCAAAGTTCCCTTATTTATATGTGGAACTTTTTTGAAATACTATTCTAAAGCTGCAGTTTCCTTGTCCTTTGTGTCCATTACTAATGCATCATTTGCACAAAAGATAAAAATTTTAAACTGATAACTGTTATGATCTAAATGTCATAGAACCACATTTTTTAAAAAAATCTGCTGTGATATGTTTATTTAGACCTCTTTGGCCCTATTTAGATAATAAAGGAGCCATATAACTTGTGTGCATGTCAATAGATTTTACTTGTATGCCTTGTATGTGCTTTACAGAAAAGTTCTTTACACAGAAATGGTATAAGATCCAATATCTTGTTATTAGGAAAATTGTTAGGCCACCATATTTTACAGAAGGTGAGAATAAACAGTAGGAATAAACATCTAAGTCTCATTTATATTTGCCTATGGGTGAATTTGAGTTTATTAAGTTAATGGGGGTCCACTGGACATTCAGGATACTCATAACAAATACCTCAGTCAAACTAATGAAGTCTCAGTGTGAAAATCGAACTCTTGAATCACCTCTCTTCCTCCTTAAAGAGCTACTCCATTTTTCCCATTTCATATTTTGGATAAATAGCATAACAATGAGATTCATATGAAAGACCAGTCTCAGCAATTCTCCCAGAGTTGTAGAAAAGTAATCAAGGGTGTTAGTTTACAAAACTTGCTCTAATCTCTAAGGCTAAGTGGATCTATAACTTTAACTTTTCATAACTTCCAGTTCTGCTGGACTAAAAGTTGTATTCCAGTGTGGAAAAAAAAAAAACCCATACCGATTGGTGATGTCAGTTTTAGAATTGAAACCCAAGCAGAGCCTCTGTCTACAGGAAATATAAGCTATGCATAGGTAAGCTCCTATATGGATGATTGACATTTGATTAGTCAATCTGTACAATTAGTACTCTCTGTCCCCTCTCTTTCTTCTTTCTCTTTTTTCTCACTCTCTCCTCTCTCTTTCGTGCAAACATACTCACACAAATTAGCAAATCAGTATTAACATATCAAGTTACTGTGTTTTATCAATTCCAAGATGCCCATTTTCTTTATATTTTAACACTTATGAAATTGGAGTGTATCTGTTTTTTTCTCCACCCAAATTTAGAACCAACTGAGAAGAAAAAGTAAAATGAGAGAGATAAATATACTATCTTTATAACTGACAAATACTAGATTGAGGAATAAGTTAGCTTTACTAGCCAGATGGGTTAGTCTCCAGAATTCAGCAGATTATCACTATCTTTATAACTGACAAGAATTTGTGCTTTCTTTGGAACCAAAAGATAAAAATTTAAACATTGTTTATAAAAAATTTTTCTGCTGTGATATGTTTATTTAGACCTCTTTGGCCCTATTTAGATAATAAAGGAGCCATATAACTTGTGTGCATGTCAATAGATTTTACTTGTATGCCTTGTATGTGCTTTACAGAAAAGTTCTTTACACAGAAATGGTATAAGATCCAATATCTTGTTATTAGGAAAATTGTTAGGCCACCATATTTTACAGAAGGTGAGAATAAACAGTAGGAATAAACATCTAAGTCTCATTTATATTTGCCTATGGGTGAATTTGAGTTTATTAAGTTAATGGGGGTCCACTGGACATTCAGGATACTCATAACAAATACCTCAGTCAAACTAATGAAGTCTCAGTGTGAAAATCGAACTCTTGAATCACCTCTCTTCCTCCTTAAAGAGCTACTCCATTTTTCCCATTTCATATTTTGGATAAATAGCATAACAATGAGATTCATATGAAAGACCAGTCTCAGCAATTCTCCCAGAGTTGTAGAAAAGTAATCAAGGGTGTTAGTTTACAAAACTTGCTCTAATCTCTAAGGCTAAGTGGATCTATAACTTTAACTTTTCATAACTTCCAGTTCTGCTGGACTAAAAGTTGTATTCCAGTGTGGAAAAAAAAAAAACCCATACCGATTGGTGATGTCAGTTTTAGAATTGAAACCCAAGCAGAGCCTCTGTCTACAGGAAATATAAGCTATGCATAGGTAAGCTCCTATATGGATGATTGACATTTGATTAGTCAATCTGTACAATTAGTACTCTCTGTCCCCTCTCTTTCTTCTTTCTCTTTTTTCTCACTCTCTCCTCTCTCTTTCGTGCAAACATACTCACACAAATTAGCAAATCAGTATTAACATATCAAGTTACTGTGTTTTATCAATTCCAAGATGCCCATTTTCTTTATATTTTAACACTTATGAAATTGGAGTGTATCTGTTTTTTTCTCCACCCAAATTTAGAACCAACTGAGAAGAAAAAAGTAAAATGAGAGAGATAAATATACTATCTTTATAACTGACAAATACTAGATTGAGGAATAAGTTAGCTTTACTAGCCAGATGGGTTAGTCTCCCCAGAATTCAGCAGATTCACCTGCAGGCTCATCTTGGAGCTTATGACACTGAGCAGTAGAGAATTTGTGCTTTCTTTGGACATCTGGCTGCCCAGGTGGGAAGAAGAGGCTGAGTCACCAAGAGCAGCTCGCCAATCACACAGGTTGCCACCCCTACTCCAGGGAAGACTTAGGAGGAGGAAGGAGCCAAGGGGACTGTTATCAGTCTAGATGGAGACTAGTCTAGTGTGCTGGTGTACCCCCAGCCCTGCTAACAGAGTGAAGCCCGGGTCTGTAATCTAGAGATTACTCCAAAGCTAAGCCCTTTTCCCGTTCTCTCCTATGTTCTAATTCACTTATGATGCTTCAAAAGTACACATGTTAAAATATGCCCTAGGAATATGTTTGTTTTTTATTCTTTCCTTCCTGTCTGGATTCTTCTCTGGCTCCTCTTTCTACTTCCATATACTTTTACTGCTGCCAACACCTGTGAGTTCTTAGTATCTTTGTTTTTTGGAGAAGTTGATCCTTTCCTGGCAGACTCCAGGGTGTGTCTCTGTTGTAGGACACACTCTCATGTATTATTTTCTTCCTCTGCCCTTACTTATGTTGTCCCATTTAGAGCCATCGAGATGAAATTGTCCTCAGCTTGACCTCACTGTTATCATCACACCTTGCGTTTTACATTTATTCTCTTGTACAGCTTCTTGACGGGGCCTGTCACGTGCCCACTTGGGCTAATAGAATTCCTTTGAGCTAGAAGCTTGGTAGTACTTAAAAAAAAAAAAAATCTTTGTTCAAACCACATGTTGTTAATATCCTCATTTGCTCCACACATCCTGCCTTAGGATTGGCATATTCTTGAAGAATTAGCATTGAAGAAACCCACATTTGCATTTTATCACATCCACCGCAGCCCATCTGGAGTGAACCATCAATCCACAGTGAATTTTTGCAGAAGAGGGTTTTGCTCCATGAAGCACCTAGATAAATGCACAAGGATGAGAGCAAAAGAAAACACTCTTTTTTAAATTTTCTTCAGAATGGAAGTTTAATGTGCCATATTTGCCAGTGTATAAGACATATTAAAATTATACGAAGTATTAGAAATTGGGTGCCTGAGGCAGGAATAAAATCTTGTCTGTTTGTGAAATATGCAAGCATGGCTTGGCAAATGATGCTTCCAGTATACTGTGTTCTGTATTTTTGTACTGTAATCTATAAAACTTTACATCGTTAAGTTGTCCTTATTAAGAAAACTGTTGTCTTTCATTAGATAATCATGAAACCAATTCTATAATCAGTGAAGAGGAAAGGCAAGATACTTGGAAAACCAGAAAAACTGGTCTTTTAGTAGTATAAATCTTAAATTTGTGAAGTAGGATTAGGTCTTTTCTTCAAATTTTACTTTGTCTTATCTTGAGATTATTTTTCTACCAACTGTGTTGGAGATTTATTTTTCTTCTTAAATGGTGAAAGATAAGTTGAGTTTCTTTCCCTAATACTTTTTTGTAGGATGCTTGTTCATTCATTTAACATTTATTTGAGCATCACATATATATGTATATATATATTGTGTGTATATCATCATATGTAGTATATCATACACACACACACACACACACACACACACACACATATGAAGCACTGTTCTTGGTAATGGGGATATATCAGAGAACAGCCCCCAATCCTAGCTCTTCTGGAGCTTTTCATTCTGCTGGAGTATTATGAAAGGTAAAAGTTCTTTTAATGTCATCTAGTTTAATAGTTAGAAATAGGTCCTTTAAGTAGTAATACTGTTCTTTTTTTTTTTTTTTTGATTGAAAATACTTTTTTATTACTGAGTTTCTATAATGGAAAGTGTGCCTAGTTATGTAACATTCTTCAAACACATCAGTTAATATTGCAATTATTGTATAAAGTTCTATGCTTTTAACACCTCCTTCCTTCCATCCTGGGGTTCTCTGACCTATAGGTTGATCCTAATTTGAATTAAAGTCTGCTGTTTTCCACATAGTTTTATGGTCTATGAAAATTGGTTAGTGTTACATGTCTGTCCTTATAGCATCACCTCAATTAGTTCCGTCACCCTAAAAATAATCCCCTAATATTCCCCTGGTACAGTGAAATATGTTATTTCATATATATAAGGGGGTTATTCCCTTATCTATATAAGTGTACTCCATATCCTTGGCAAATATGGACTTATTGCTTACATCCATAATTTTGCTTTTCCCAGATGTAGTATTGGAGTTTCTTATTACGTAGTTTTTTTTTTTATTATTATTATTCTTTATTTTAAAGGTTTTACAGAGTTTTGTAGTTCACAGACATGTATGTTCCCAGATTAGTCATATGCATGTCCACGGTCCCCACCCCCCCAGTTCCCCATCCCACCCCTCCAGACCTTCGCCCCAAGCCATTGTAAGCACATTTATTCTTAAACCTTCAGTAGTATAAATCTTAAATTTGTGAAGTAGGATTAGGTCTTTTCTTCAAATTTTACTTTGTCTTATCTTGAGATTATTTTTCTACCAACTGTGTTGGAGATTTATTTTTCTTCTTAAATGGTGAAAGATAAGTTGAGTTTCTTTCCCTAATACTTTTTTGTAGGATGCTTGTTCATTCATTTAACATTTATTTGAGCATCACATATATATGTATATATATATTGTGTGTATATCATCATATGTAGTATATCATACACACACACACACACACACACACACACACACATATGAAGCACTGTTCTTGGTAATGGGGATATATCAGAGAACAGCCCCCAATCCTAGCTCTTCTGGAGCTTTTCATTCTGCTGGAGTATTATGAAAGGTAAAAGTTCTTTTAATGTCATCTAGTTTAATAGTTAGAAATAGGTCCTTTAAGTAGTAATACTGTTCTTTTTTTTTTTTTTTTGATTGAAAATACTTTTTTATTACTGAGTTTCTATAATGGAAAGTGTGCCTAGTTATGTAACATTCTTCAAACACATCAGTTAATATTGCAATTATTGTATAAAGTTCTATGCTTTTAACACCTCCTTCCTTCCATCCTGGGGTTCTCTGACCTATAGGTTGATCCTAATTTGAATTAAAGTCTGCTGTTTTCCACATAGTTTTATGGTCTATGAAAATTGGTTAGTGTTACATGTCTGTCCTTATAGCATCACCTCAATTAGTTCCGTCACCCTAAAAATAATCCCCTAATATTCCCCTGGTACAGTGAAATATGTTATTTCATATATATAAGGGGGTTATTCCCTTATCTATATAAGTGTACTCCATATCCTTGGCAAATATGGACTTATTGCTTACATCCATAATTTTGCTTTTCCCAGATGTAGTATTGGAGTTTCTTATTACGTAGTTTTTTTTTTTATTATTATTATTCTTTATTTTAAAGGTTTTACAGAGTTTTGTAGTTCACAGACATGTATGTTCCCAGATCAGTCATATGCATGTCCACGGTCCCCACCCCCCCAGTTCCCCCCATCCCACCCCTCCAGACCTTCGCCCCAAGCCATTGTAAGCACTCCTATTCCCTTAGCACTATGACACTAGCTATCTTTTCCACACATGACAGTATAGGTTTCCATGTTATTCCCTCCATGCTTCTCCATCCCTGTTTCTTCCCCACAATGTCCCTTTGTCTATGCTCTGTCTGTTTTTCCATGAGTTTAGTACTGCTCTTTTCATATCTCATGGCACAGCAGTCTCCAGTGTTTAGACTCCATACGTGATGGCTCGTGTAAGGAAGAAGGCAGAAGCTGCCAGTTCCCCTGTGAGTTAGGCACAGCGCTAGCATAACGTCACTGTCATCATGCTCCTTTTAATTCTTATTGGAATATGGTTGCTTTACACTGCTGTCTTTGTTTCTGTTATACAGCAAAAGGACTCAGTTACATGTATACATATATCCCCTCTTTTTAGATTGTCTTCCCATTTAGGTCACCATAAAACACCGAGTAGAGGTCCCTGTGCTACATACACAGCAGTTTTCGTTGGTTATCTATTTTATACAATAGTAGTGTATATAGGTCAGACTCAATCTCCCAGTTCATCCCACCCCCTTTTCCCTACTTGATATCCAGAAGTTTGTTCTCTCCATCTGTGTTTCTGTTTGTGCTTTGCAAATAAGTTCATCTGTACCATTTTTCTAGATTCCATATATAAGCATCATTATATATTATTTGGTTTTCTCTTTCTGACTTATTTCATGCTGTATAACAAAATCTAGGTCTATCCATGTCTCTGCAAATGGCACTGTTTTGTTCCTTCTAATGGATGAGTAATATCCCATTGTATATATGTACCACATCTTCTTTATCTGTTTCTCTGTTGGTGGACACTTAGGTTGCTTCCATGTGCTGGCTTTTGTAAATACTGCTGCAGTGAACATACGGGTGCATGTATCTTTTTGAATTATGGTTTTCTTCAGGTATGCCCAGGACTGGAATTGCTGGATCATATAGTAACTCCATATTTAGTTTTCTATGGAACTGCCGTACTGTTTCCCACAGTGGCTGTACCCGTGAGACATTCCACCAACAGCGTAGAAAGGTTCCCTTTTCTCTATACCCTCTGCAGCAATTCATCACACTCTTTTGGTAAAAGCAGGCATAAATCAGCCCACGTTCAAGAATAGGCGACTTAAGACTCCCAGAGATTTTGTAGCCATCTTTACTGTGCCACGGGTACATTTAATTAGTTATGTAACTTAGGCAAGTGACTTCAGTTGCCTGAACCTAGGAACCCTAGGCTCGTCTGTCTTGGCATGTCAGGGGAAATGTGAACACATCTTGTAATACTTACGTTCTGGTCATTGCTCACCCACTGTGATTCATTGAGATACGTCCTACTTACTACAGCTTCAATTTGGGTACAATGAGTAAAATTGTAAGTTTCTCATTCTCCAAGCGTTTTAAGACAGTCTCTAACATCACAATTTAGTACAGTACCATGTGTATATGACATATTAAAGAAGAAGTGGCAAATTATTATGTCATGTATCATAATATAAAATAGCATTTTCCCATTTAGGTCACCATAAAACACCGAGTAGAGGTCCCTGTGCTACATACACAGCAGTTTTCGTTGGTTATCTATTTTATACAATAGTAGTGTATATAGGTCAGACTCAATCTCCCAGTTCATCCCACCCCCTTTTCCCTACTTGATATCCAGAAGTTTGTTCTCTCCATCTGTGTTTCTGTTTGTGCTTTGCAAATAAGTTCATCTGTACCATTTTTCTAGATTCCATATATAAGCATCATTATATATTATTTGGTTTTCTCTTTCTGACTTATTTCATGCTGTATAACAAAATCTAGGTCTATCCATGTCTCTGCAAATGGCACTGTTTTGTTCCTTCTAATGGATGAGTAATATCCCATTGTATATATGTACCACATCTTCTTTATCTGTTTCTCTGTTGGTGGACACTTAGGTTGCTTCCATGTGCTGGCTTTTGTAAATACTGCTGCAGTGAACATACGGGTGCATGTATCTTTTTGAATTATGGTTTTCTTCAGGTATGCCCAGGACTGGAATTGCTGGATCATATAGTAACTCCATATTTAGTTTTCTATGGAACTGCCGTACTGTTTCCCACAGTGGCTGTACCCGTAGACATTCCCACCAACAGCGTAGAAAGGTTCCCTTTTCTCTATACCCTCTGCAGCAATTCATCACACTCTTTTGGTAAAAGCAGGCATAAATCAGCCCACGTTCAAGAATAGGCGACTTAAGACTCCCAGAGATTTTGTAGCCATCTTTACTGTGCCACGGGTACATTTAATTAGTTATGTAACTTAGGCAAGTGACTTCAGTTGCCTGAACCTAGGAACCCTAGGCTCGTCTGTCTTGGCATGTCAGGGGAAATGTGAACACATCTTGTAATACTTACGTTCTGGTCATTGCTCACCCACTGTGATTCATTGAGATACGTCCTACTTACTACAGCTTCAATTTGGGTACAATGAGTAAAATTGTAAGTTTCTCATTCTCCAAGCGTTTTAAGACAGTCTCTAACATCACAATTTAGTACAGTACCATGTGTATATGACATATTAAAGAAGAAGTGGCAAATTATTATGTCATGTATCATAATATAAAATATATTCTGTCATCTTGGTGTCTTTTACTGATCAGCATTATAATGATAGATACCAGTAGAATAAGACATTACTATTTATAACAAAGTGAAATTTGCCATTCCGTGGTTAAATGTCTCTAAGCACTCTTTCTTTAAATGATGGTATCTTTTGAAAAATTTTCTTATCCATTCATCTGTCAGTGGTTGCTTCTGTGCCTTGTCTCTTGTAAATAGTGCTGCTATGAACATTGGGCCGCATGGATCTTTTTAAATTAGAGTTGTCTCCAGATTTATGACTCTTCTCTGGATATGTGCCCAGGAATGGGATTGCTGGGTCATAAGGCAACTCTATTTTTATATTTTTAAGGAACCTCCATATTGTTTTCCATAGTGACTGCACTCATTTCCCACCAAGACTGTGAGAGAGTTCCTTTTTCTCCGTGCCTTCTCCAGCATTTTTTATATGTAGACTTTTTGATAATGGCCATTCTGTCTGGCCATCAGTGTGAGGTGCTACCTCATTGTAGTTTTGATTTGCATTTCTCTGATAATTAGAGATGCTGAGTATGTTTGTATGTGCCTATTAACCATCTATGTGTCTTTCCATCTTTTACTTAAAAAATGCCTTTATGTGCATTCAGATAGGTAACCATATTCTTAATTTCTTTCTCACTTTTGAAATGTAGGAAAATGCTTAAAAAAAAAAAAAAAAAAACTCTAGAAGGACAAAAATTATAGTTCCTGAAGTTAAAACATAATAAAGTTTCTATTTCTGCTCTTATCCCATGCCAGAGGTAATCTTGATTAACAATTTGGTGGATATCCTTCCAAATTTGTCCCTAAAGCTATACAGATATAGAGGTACATATTTATATGTATATACCAGTATTTATTTTTTATTCCACCAAATAAAATGATGATCTACATATATTTTCACTTTGAATTACTTGGTCTTGCTATACTTGGGTTTCTTCATCTGAAAAGGTGGGATGTTGCCACTAGCACCAGCTCTCGGTCTCAAAGTGAAGTTAAGTAAAATGATCCCTGTAAGTTATTTGCATCACAGCAGCACAAGTGAAAAAGAGAAAAAGGATGGATAATATATTTATTTATCTTATTGTAGTTCCAGCAATTTAGGACATCTAAGAGAAAGTGGAGTGCTCTAGATAAGATAAATATTCTTTGTCTATCTGATCCCATGTTCCCCCTACTATTTCCTTCTGTAATTTTAGATGTGTAATTTTAATATATATATATGCATAAGTGTGTGCATTTTTTGTATACATGCACACACACACACATATATATACATATACATATATGTGTATATATATA
This sequence comes from Tragulus kanchil, assembly GCA_022376925.1. NCBI lineage: Eukaryota > Metazoa > Chordata > Mammalia > Artiodactyla > Tragulidae > Tragulus > Tragulus kanchil. Next base: position 47,542,561 of record JAIOJX010000004.1, on the reverse strand, counting down.
TATATATATTTTTTTTTTTGGTTAGATATGCAGGACACCGGTGTTATTGGTAACAAAAGTTGAAAAGGCAGATTGTTGTATTTAGAGTATACACTGGAAATTTAGTTGTCCATTGGTTTGGTTAAAGAAAATTTTAAAATGTCTATAAGAGAGATTATCTGTAAATATTTAAGACAAAGGAAGTAGTAATCAGGTGTGAAGTTGGGATCAGATTGACAAGGAATCATTAACGAAGAGGAACAAGTTGAAACCATAAATGTGGCTGAGGAGAGGAGAGAATATAATATAGAAAGAGGATATCTAAGGGTTGAGACTTTGGGGGCTGGTGGAGAGAGATGAGATGGAAAGAGATGGCAAAAGAACCACTACAAGATTTTTATACTGATGATGTATTGTACACATGATAATCACTCATATTTGGTAAATGAATTAAGTGGAATAAAAAGTGATGTGAGGTATTCCTGTTTTGGTAGAACACAGTCACTATGCACTTTAGAAAAAGTATTGCACTTGTGAAATGATCTGGCTTCCTGTTTCCCCTCATCTCCTACTAGCTATGTGAATTATGATAAACAACTTGACCTTTCTGAATCCATTTTCCTATATGTGAAATGAGGATAATGGTCCTTCACAGAGTTAGTTACTCAGGGATTAAATGAAATGATATATGCCAACCATAATGTACTGTTGAAATGTCTTGCAGTGTTATTGCTGGAGAAGTCAGTGGGTATGGGGCGGGTTGGGGGCGGGGGAGACTTGGAATTGAACAAACTCAGAGTCAAATGTTGACCCTAGCTTTAGGTACCTGAGAACAAGTTACTTAAATTCTCTGAGATGTATTAAGAAATGGAGATGATATGAACACTTCATCATAATTTTGTTGTGATTAATGAAGATTAAATGAGATAATGTGGTTATTCACTTTTAATACTATGGCTAACTTCAAATTTACGTTAAGCATGGCCATTCAGAATAACAGTTCAAAAGTATAGATTAGCTCAGTGTTACTTAATGCTGAAGTATGTCTAATGACATCACCTTATTAGATCAAACATATTTGAGCATGGCACAAAGAAAGCTTCAATAAAGGTATTTACCACAGCAGACTGTCTAATAGGCTAATCCTTCACAGCCTCTTTTTTTTTTTTAATTTTTTTACTTATTTATTTTCATCCATCCTTATTCTCTGGCATGTGTGGGCCTCCCATTTTAGCGGCCCCTCTTGTTTCAGAGTGCTGGCTTGTAACTGGACACACCAGTCCAGCCACTCCGCAGCACGTGGGATCTTTCCAGGCCAGGGATTGAACCGGTGCCACTTGCACTGCAAGGCAGACTCTTTACCCACTGGACCACCAGGGAAGCCCCCACAGCCTCTTTTGTTAGTTCCTTTTGTGTCTGCTTTCAATATTGGACATTTTCGCTATCGTGTTGTAAACTCATTTCTTACCTTGTGTTCTCTCCCTACGCAGTGTCTTCCACTTCTTCAGTCACTGTTGATTCATTTAAAGCTCCCAAATATGAATCCCTATCTCAGACCATTCCTCTTAAGTCTAGACCCATATCTCCAAGTGCCAACATAGCTCCTCTGATCTCTCACTGACTTTCTCACACTGATGTGACCCAAAATGACCATGCTTATCCCTTTGCTCCCTCCCTTATAAATGTGTTCCATGGCTTCCCTGGTGGCTCCCGTCGGTAGAAAATCTGCCTGCAAGGAAGGTACCTGGGTTTGATCCCTGAGTCAGGAGGGCTCCTGGAGAAGCAAATGGCGATCCACTCCAGTATTCTTGCCTGGAGAATCCCATGGACAGAGGAGCTTGGCGGGCTATCGTCCATGGGGTCACAAGAGTCAGACACTACTTAATGACTCAACCACCACCTTATAAATGTGTTCCTCTGTGTTCTCTTTCTGTAAATGGCAGCATCCTCACCACAGCTCACGTCAAAAACCTAGGCATCTTCTATTGCCACACAGAATGTACTCTCCACATAGAATGTCACCGAAATTTGTCACTTCTACATTATAAGTGTGTCCGATTCATCTCTGGTTCATTTCCACTGTGACTTCATAATCAAAACCACCACTGTCTCTCACATGGGCTTAGAATGTGACTCCATATCCACACTCATCCCTTTTCAGTCCAGTTCCACTTAGCAGCCAGAGTGATCTTGGAAAACTAATATTCAGCAAACCCTTCTGTAGCTTTCTGTTGCTTTTATGTTCTAGTCTTTCCAGCCTTAAGGTCTCAGCTTAAATGTCAGTTCTTTAGAAGAGCCTTCCCACCCTCCTTCCAGTACCCCGAAGTTAACTCCTGTTAAATGTTCTTGTGACACATTTGTTTCTCCTTTGAAGTAATTTTCCCATCTGTAATTGTCTGCTCTCTGCTACTAAAGCAGGGCCCATGACTGTCCTATTAGGTATCCCTGCCCATTACCTCTGTGCCTGGCCTGTAGTCTGCATTCAGTAAATATTCCAAGTGAAAGAATGAGTTTCTTATGTGCTGTTCCCATGAGGGGGAAGGATATTTTTTTAAGTCCTAATTCTCTATTTCCTTTCATACTATAAATGAAATAGTCAATATGCTATGGCTTTTACCTTTCTTCTACCCTGATATTCCCATACTTTTTTCATAGTTTTTTTCCTTTGTAAAATTTCACTTGGTGCTATTATTTGTTACTACTTATATTTATCTTGCAATACCTTGGCCATGAATGTTTCAAATATTCAGACAAGGAGTTCCTTGAATTAATGTTCCCTCAGAATCTGCCTAGCATAGAGCATTTTGAGTCCTTATAAGACACACATTGTATGCAATGTTTCCTCTTGCTTGCTGGTACTAAGGTTAGGAAAGTACAGCAGTTAGGGGACTCTGGGTGTAAAACTTATAATTAATATCAGCCATATGATGCTCAGATCTGGAAGAAACCAAGACAGAGACTCTTGGAATTACAAACCAAGGGAACAAAATATGATTTTCACCAGTAACCTAATGTGTTCTTACTCCTGCTTCACACTACTCTTGAAATAGGTCATTTCTTTTAAAGAATAAATATCATCAGTTGAGAATGCTATTTAAATTGCTGTATTCAACTTAGTAGAGCATAGCAGTACATAATGTTAGTCACTGTTTTAAACCATTATAAATATACATTTCATACTTTCTTTAAATGTATACTTGGTGATAGCGTCTTTGCTTTTTATTTGGCATATAACTAAGTGCCAAAATGCATTTAAATATTGAATAATAGTATTTTCAGTTTCTGCTTCTCACTTAGTTATTGCCCTGATAAAATTCTTCTGGTTGAAGGTTTGCTTCTGCCTGTTTTCCATGCTTCTATACTGTCAGTTTTTTTTTTTTCCCCCTCAGAATTCATGGTGATAGAAGGCTCCATACTATTTAGTATTCTTACTCGCAAGGCTGAATTAGTTTTAATAGAATGTGGCACTACCTAGAGTACAGACAGATGGATAGCTTTCTATCTGAAAATGACTGTCCTATTAGGTATCCCTGCCCATTACCTCTGTGCCTGGCCTGTAGTCTGCATTCAGTAAATATTCCAAGTGAAAGAATGAGTTTCTTATGTGCTGTTCCCATGAGGGGGAAGGATATTTTTTTAAGTCCTAATTCTCTATTTCCTTTCATACTATAAATGAAATAGTCAATATGCTATGGCTTTTACCTTTCTTCTACCCTGATATTCCCATACTTTTTTCATAGTTTTTTTCCTTTGTAAAATTTCACTTGGTGCTATTATTTGTTACTACTTATATTTATCTTGCAATACCTTGGCCATGAATGTTTCAAATATTCAGACAAGGAGTTCCTTGAATTAATGTTCCCTCAGAATCTGCCTAGCATAGAGCATTTTGAGTCCTTATAAGACACACATTGTATGCAATGTTTCCTCTTGCTTGCTGGTACTAAGGTTAGGAAAGTACAGCAGTTAGGGGACTCTGGGTGTAAAACTTATAATTAATATCAGCCATATGATGCTCAGATCTGGAAGAAACCAAGACAGAGACTCTTGGAATTACAAACCAAGGGAACAAAATATGATTTTCACCAGTAACCTAATGTGTTCTTACTCCTGCTTCACACTACTCTTGAAATAGGTCATTTCTTTTAAAGAATAAATATCATCAGTTGAGAATGCTATTTAAATTGCTGTATTCAACTTAGTAGAGCATAGCAGTACATAATGTTAGTCACTGTTTTAAACCATTATAAATATACATTTCATACTTTCTTTAAATGTATACTTGGTGATAGCGTCTTTGCTTTTTATTTGGCATATAACTAAGTGCCAAAATGCATTTAAATATTGAATAATAGTATTTTCAGTTTCTGCTTCTCACTTAGTTATTGCCCTGATAAAATTCTTCTGGTTGAAGGTTTGCTTCTGCCTGTTTTCCATGCTTCTATACTGTCAGTTTTTTTTTTTTCCCCCTCAGAATTCATGGTGATAGAAGGCTCCATACTATTTAGTATTCTTACTCGCAAGGCTGAATTAGTTTTAATAGAATGTGGCACTACCTAGAGTACAGACAGATGGATAGCTTTCTATCTGAAAATAAGGATAGCACCTAGGTCTCAACTTTAAAGTACCAAGCACATTTCCCTGTGCTTGGGAATATTGCATATGTCAAGAACACTGGTGAAGGGACATGTGTATTGCAAAAAAGTATCAAAAGTCTAATCCAGTCATGGTAGAACTTTTTCTCATCATACTAGTTTCCAAAATATCCCTTCCAAAATGTACTACTAATATAGAGTCCTATCATGATGCTGTAGCCCAGTAGGAAGTATGTTTCTTCAGTATCATCATCATTCTCTTTTAAAGTCCATAATTGGCATGCCTGATATGCACAGATTAATTATGGGTTTGGGGAATGGAATAGAAGTTAATAAAATCATAATGATAGCTCATTTTTCAAGACCCTATTTATTACTTATATTAGTTTCCAGATGCTTGGATGTCATAGATTTGTATGAAAAACATTAGATTATCTTTATTTTTCTCATTTCTTCTTCACCCTTATATATCCATGAAAACTTCTTTATGTTTGGCAGTCACTAGACAACATTATTGTGATTGCTTGGCTCAACCATGAGTTTTATCATGAATAGATTAATTATATGATGAGGTAAGGGCTTCCCCGGTAGCACTAGTGGTAAAGACCCTGCCTGCTAATGCAAGAGACATAAGAGATGCAGGTTGCATCCCTGGGTTGGGAAGATCTCCTAGGGAGGAAATGGCAACCCACTCCACTATTCTTGCCTGGAGAATTCCATGGCTAGAAGGCTACAGTCCATAGGGTCCCACCGGTTTGGACACTGAAGCGACTTAACACACACCGCATGAAAAGATAAAAGTCTCTGATCAGTGCAGAGTAAAACTGATTGGCACACTCAAGTGTCCCACACTTCATTACACTCAGAAGTAATACCGATTTATGCCTGTAGTTAGGAAAATGCAACCTACCTTTGACATTCTTTACCAGGAATGTTTTCAAGTCCACAAGATGGCAGTATTACTTCATAGAGGTAATCAAACTTGTGAAGGGTTTTCCGCTACAAAGAGAGAAAGCTGTTGAAGGCAACTGAAGAACTCATGGTTGTTGATAAAGTATGGAAGACAGTGTTATTGAAGACAGGAGAACATCTGAGGAGAAATTTGCTAATTGAGTAAATGAATAGTTGTAAATAGTAACCATGTCTTGTTACTTATTTCCACTTATTTTTACCTACTTTCTACTTCTATAAGAAATAGGTAAACAGCAAGACAATAAATTTCGTTAAGATGCCCTCTTATTCGTGTAGTATTCATATTCATCTAGTATTCCATATTCATCTAGTATTCCATAGCATTCACGTTTATAGCATAAAACAGTGGATTAACTACTTCATGTCCAATAATGATGACCCCAGTTATTAAGGCAGAATTAGATTATCTTGTTTCTGAGGGAAGTAACATATTTTAGATTTTCACCAGTTAAAATGAAAGTTTGGATTTAAAAGGTTAACCCTAAGTTATTTAGAATACTATCAGCTATGCTGTATCAATGAATTTGTATACAGATCATTTTATGTAGAAATTTTGAAATTCATTTCATTCATGATCTAGGATATAAACTGATTTAGTATTTGAGAGATAAAAGCAACTATGATTCCTTATTCCTCTTTTCCATATTTCTGGTAATATATCTTACTCTAATGGTTTAATAATTTAAGTACTCAGTTCCTCCAAATATATTTTCAAATAAATTAATTTCAAATTCCGTCAATGTGTACTCTCTCACTATTTAATCACGTACAAACATTATTTTTATGAGATATTATATTTTGGATGCTATATTTCAAAGCATAAGTGCACACAACTTAATTATTAGATTATATATATAGTATAAATAATAATAAATATGAATTCTTTCTGATGTTTTCAACATTATTGAATCATAAAAACATTTTCACTGCATTATAGGTTACTGTGATTTAAAGGCAAATTCAGTATTTTCTTTTCCAGTCCTTTTACTCATTTCTACAACATCATTTTTTCTTCAAGAGTCCTCATAGCTCTGTATTAGCCATGCTAGCATAAATTAAAGTGGTATTTACCAGTAAAATCTGCAGATTTCCAAACCCTGTGCAGGCTAAGTCACTTCAGTCATGTCCAACTCTTTGCGACCCTGTCAGGCTCCCCTATCCACAGATTTTTCCAGACAAGGATACTGGAGAGGGTTGCCATATCCTCCTCCAGGGCATCTTCCCAACCCAGGGATGGAACCCACACCTGTTATGCCTCCTGTAGTTGGCAGGCAGACTCTTTACCTCTGGTGCCACCTGGGAAGCCCAAGCCTGACTTGATAGTTGTACCTTTTATGACAACTGGTGAGACATTGCCGATTTAGCAGATTTTAGATGATCAACTTTGACTTCTTTACCATCTTGAGTAGGAAGAGTAGTCTAAATTAACAGGATTATCAGTCTTCTGTGGTGGGATATACTTGCTTGGAAAGAGAATGTTATTCAGATTGATTTTGAGACTGTGGCTTGGTACTTTCCACACAGTGATCAGTCTTCTGGGTGGAATGCTTAAGGCAGAATTAGATTATCTTGTTTCTGAGGGAAGTAACATATTTTAGATTTTCACCAGTTAAAATGAAAGTTTGGTTTTAAAAAGGTTAACCCTAAGTTATTTAGAATACTATCAGCTATGCTGTATCAATGAATTTGTATACAGATCATTTTATGTAGAAATTTTGAAATTCATTTCATTCATGATCTAGGATATAAACTGATTTAGTATTTGAGAGATAAAAGCAACTATGATTCCTTATTCCTCTTTTCCATATTTCTGGTAATATATCTTACTCTAATGGTTTAATAATTTAAGTACTCAGTTCCTCCAAATATATTTTCAAATAAATTAATTTCAAATTCTGTCAATGTGTACTCTCTCACTATTTAATCACGTACAAACATTATTTTTATGAGATATTATATTTTGGATGCTATATTTCAAAGCATAAGTGCACACAACTTAATTATTAGATTATATATATAGTATAAATAATAATAAATATGAATTCTTTCTGATGTTTTCAACATTATTGAATCATAAAAACATTTTCACTGCATTATAGGTTACTGTGATTTAAAGGCAAATTCAGTATTTTCTTTTCCAGTCCTTTTACTCATTTCTACAACATCATTTTTTCTTCAAGAGTCCTCATAGCTCTGTATTAGCCATGCTAGCATAAATTAAAGTGGTATTTACCAGTAAAATCTGCAGATTTCCAAACCCTGTGCAGGCTAAGTCACTTCAGTCATGTCCAACTCTTTGCGACCCTGTCAGGCTCCCCTATCCACAGATTTTTCCAGACAAGGATACTGGAGGGGGTTGCCATATCCTCCTCCAGGGCATCTTCCCAACCCAGGGATGGAACCCACACCTGTTATGCCTCCTGTAGTTGGCAGGCAGACTCTTTACCTCTGGTGCCACCTGGGAAGCCCAAGCCTGACTTGATAGTTGTACCTTTTATGACAACTGGTGAGACATTGCCGATTTAGCAGATTTTAGATGATCAACTTTGACTTCTTTACCATCTTGAGTAGGAAGAGTAGTCTAAATTAACAGGATTATCAGTCTTCTGTGGTGGGATATACTTGCTTGGAAAGAGAATTTTATTCAGATTGATTTTGAGACTGTGGCTTGGTACTTTTTCCACACAGTGAAACCAAGCTGTTTCTAGTATATTATTATTAACCCAACTACTTCTGTACTGGGTTGATGGGATTAAAATTAGTTAATGTTATGATAATATATTCACTGTGATACTTTAAGGAATATTGCTCCTATGTGTTAGGCTTAGGCTTTAGCATTGTATTTGTATAAGTTAGTATTGAACTGGTAACCATGAATTTTAGTGTGCCGTGTAGACTTAAAAGTGAATATGAAGAAACTGGTGGGAATTAACCAAAAGATAGCTGCTTGAAGGAAATGGAAGAGTTGTATTGTCTGGAAGTTTTATCATGCTCTCATGCTGTAACTCATATGAGTCTGATTGTTAAGAAAGAGTTCTGAATCTGGGACAAGGTTAGTACTCAGATAGTCCAGGCTCTCTCTCATTCATTACAAAGGAGGTAGGCAGTAGGCCAGTAAAACTGACTTAGTTTCGTTTGGCTCATGCTCAAAGCTGTTCTCTTGTGCAGATGCTATCATTATTGGCTATAGTATCTGAGGAGGACAAAGTAATGAAGAAAAGTGACAAGGTCATCGAGGTAGAAAAGGAGAGGGTTGCAAGAATAGAGAAGTAGGAGGTTATATTAGTCTTCGTTGAACATGACCCCTTGCTCCTGTATCCTTGATGCTGATAGTTTTGTGAAGACAGTTCAAAGCACTGGGAGACTGAGAACATCTTAACTGACTCTTCTCCTGGTCAACTGAAAATGTCATTGGTTAGTTTAAACTCATAAAAGAGGTTGTTCTGCCCTTTTTTGACTATAGACGTTCTACATATATGTCTTTTCTAGGAAAATCAAGTGTGGGGAGTCAGAGCAGCCAATCGTATCTCCTCTCATCAGCCTCAGAGTTGGGAAAGACTTACCACCCAGAAAAGTGCAAGCAAAGAGAAAATATGAGAAAAATAATAAAGGTGGAAAGACAGTCTTGGAAAATATATATATGAAAACTCCAGAAAGAGAAGAAAAAACTTGATGCAAGCCAACTTTGTTTACCATCTTGAGTAGGAAGAGTAGTCTAAATTAACAGGATTATCAGTCTTCTGTGGTGGGATATACTTGCTTGGAAAGAGAATTTTATTCAGATTGATTTTGAGACTGTGGCTTGGTACTTTTCCACACAGTGAAACCAAGCTGTTTCTAGTATATTATTATTAACCCAACTACTTCTGTACTGGGTTGATGGGATTAAAATTAGTTAATGTTATGATAATATATTCACTGTGATACTTTAAGGAATATTGCTCCTATGTGTTAGGCTTAGGCTTTAGCATTGTATTTGTATAAGTTAGTATTGAACTGGTAACCATGAATTTTAGTGTGCCGTGTAGACTTAAAAGTGAATATGAAGAAACTGGTGGGAATTAACCAAAAGATAGCTGCTTGAAGGAAATGGAAGAGTTGTATTGTCTGGAAGTTTTATCATGCTCTCATGCTGTAACTCATATGAGTCTGATTGTTAAGAAAGAGTTCTGAATCTGGGACAAGGTTAGTACTCAGATAGTCCAGGCTCTCTCTCATTCATTACAAAGGAGGTAGGCAGTAGGCCAGTAAAACTGACTTAGTTTCGTTTGGCTCATGCTCAAAGCTGTTCTCTTGTGCAGATGCTATCATTATTGGCTATAGTATCTGAGGAGGACAAAGTAATGAAGAAAAGTGACAAGGTCATCGAGGTAGAAAAGGAGAGGGTTGCAAGAATAGAGAAGTAGGAGGTTATATTAGTCTTCGTTGAACATGACCCCTTGCTCCCGTATCCTTGATGCTGATAGTTTTGTGAAGACAGTTCAAAGCACTGGGAGACTGAGAACATCTTAACTGACTCTTCTCCTGGTCAACTGAAAATGTCATTGGTTAGTTTAAACTCATAAAAGAGGTTGTTCTGCCCTTTTTTGACTATAGACGTTCTACATATATGTCTTTTCTAGGAAAATCAAGTGTGGGGAGTCAGAGCAGCCAATCGTATCTCCTCTCATCAGCCTCAGAGTTGGGAAAGACTTAGCACCAAGAAAAAGTGCAAGCAAAGAGAAAATATGAGAAAAAATAATAAAGGTGGAAAGACAGTCTTGGAAAAATATATATATATGAAAACTCCAGAAAGAGAAGAAATTTATCTTTTAAATAACTTTGATATAGTTCATTATGACAGTTTGGCTACATATTCAAAGATAATAATGTTTACTTTTTAAAAACTACCTTGCTTTACATGAAAATGTCATGCATAAAAGAGCTTAAAGGTGTGGCAGGTTACCTTTGGAAAACACAGCTACATTCTAAAGTATTGTGTTGTGTTAAGTAAGAAATACGAAGGATTTTTTTTCCCCCTCTTTATTCCTGTGGTATACTTGGAAAGCATATGATGAAATTCTAAATCAGTTTTTTAGAAAACTGTTGTTTGATCAATCAAATGCCTTAAAATTTTCTTTGAAAATATTTTATTTAGGATTTTCATCATTTGTCAGGGGAATATGGCTTTTTTAGAACAAAAATAAATTTTCCATAATTTTGATGTTTAGCTTCACACTCATTATAAGTATGGTATACTTGTGCTGTTACTGTATGTGCTTTGCAGAGCTTCCTAGCATCAGTAGGCAGATGGAAACTAGCTATATAGTGATTTACATAATAGTGAAACAAAAAGTCAGAGTAGACAGAATGAATCAGAAAAAGGTTTAAAACGTTTCAAGTACTATAAATCCATTTTCAAAATCCAGATTATGTTAATCATATGATGTATAAGCACCTCGATATTCGCAGCACCTTTTATTTTACTTTAAAACCTTATTCTGATATTTTGAGAACAAGTAAATTATGATGAAATATCAAAATTGACAAGTTTACTAAAGAGTGTGAAGAACCAGAGTAAATTAGAATTCTACTCACTAAGTGCCTCAGAGCGTATTCCACCTGACTCATCAAATGAAAAATTCATCAATTAATCCTCTGACAATAACGATATATACACAAAAATCAATCTGGAATTGATTTTTTTAGTCTGAACATGAAAACCAAGCCCTTGACTTATACATAATGTGAAATTTCTCTTCATTTTGACTTTATTATTGAGTATAACAGCTGAAGTGTTCATATAATTATTTGTTCTAAGTCAACTACAAAAGTGTGATTGTTTGAGAAAGAGTGTGTGTGCTGTGGAGATGGTCTGAAGCACAGTCCGAATGAGCTAATAAAGTTGTCACATGCATCTGAGAATACAGCTGATAGGAATCCCTAGAAGGCAGCCAATAGCGAGGGATACTGATCACTGCACTCTGATGGGAGACCACCCAGGACACTTAACAGTGAGCTGAGTACTGAGGAAGATCAAAGACAGAGAAGAGTAACATACAATCACTCAGATGTCAGATACAGATTAAAAAGAACATTGTGAGGCATGTGATTTCTCTGAAATGAATTTCTGTGTATGGGGTGACTAACTCAGTAAGCGATATAAACTGTAAAAAGGGGAACCTTTTCCTTGTGCCAACCTGTTTTGTCTCATCTACTTTAGAGACATGAAGCTCCATAAGTGATTCACAATCCATTAAATATTCAAATGGCCATTTTGCTTTAATTCAGTAATTCTGTGCACTTCTTTAAGACTTCCAAAGAAGTCTTCTTTGAAGCTTTTTTCTAGTCGTTAGATTTCTTTCTTCCATGAGGCCAGTATCACAATAACATATATACAAATATCTCAAGAGAATAATCCAGGCCAAATAATGGGGGTTTTTTTTGGGGGGGGGATTAAAGAAATCCTGGTAAAAATCTATTCAGATATATTACTATAAAGGAAAAGAAAGGGTCAATTTTAAGTTTATAGTATTCTGAGTGTTTTTAACCTTCAAATTAGGTAGTTCCAAAACCTGTTATTTCTCTGCTAGATTCTTGATTTCCGTAATGCAAATATTACTTTGAATCTTATCAGCCTGCTCAGTATTCTTACAGAGAACTTAAGATTGCTCTAAATGCTATAAGTCAGCACACTGTAAGAAAAAGAAATGCATTCTTCCAATATATAGTAATGTTAAACAACAAGCCGAAGATGCAAGGAAAATGTTAAGCTAGTGAACTCTGTCAGTATTACTTATCTCACATGTAGTAAATTTTGATGACTGTCTTCTGAATGTGGATTCTTGTAGGAAATGAACATTAAGCTGTTTTTATGTTTTATAGATGTTTAAAAAAAGCTGAATACATATGATTCTGAAGCTATTAGAATTTTGTTCCCCTGTCACAATAGCAGTAAGAAAATTGCAATAGAAATGTCTTCTTGAGTGCATAGCATATGAAATAATGTGTTTTTTCCCTGTAGTTTAAAATGTTAACTTGTATTTTAGGTCTCATTCTTTGCATATGGCTTGACAATTATGATTGCTTGATTAAAGAAAGAGCTTTTGTGCTACTTATATGTCACAATACAAATATATTGTATCTGAGCAGTACTCATTGTGTTCTGTTTCTGATAGGTCAGGTATGTCTAGTGAAAGACTAACATAGTATGTACTGTTGAGATATCTTGTTGTTAAAACATGTGTGCCTCTTTTTGTTTCTTATTCTCTTAAAACGGCCTGGAAAAATACTTATTTTTAACTAAATGATATACCCAATAAAATAATTTTTGATATTAGTTCAAAGCATTTTAATTAGTTCGTAAGTAACTTTTCTGAATATTTTTTTGTAACATATCTTATTGAATTTTTTGAAAAGCATTCATACTTTTTTCAACATTTTGACCTTTTATAGTCTTTTGTATCAGATGCATTTTTTAAGGTTCATAAAAGATTACATACTTACATAATTGCTACCCCTGGGAAATACACATTGACACAGAAAATAATATTTTTCAAGTAATATGTAAACCTGTGTCCATTTATTTTCTGCTCTATATGTATTCTACCAAGTTGCATTCTGTTTTGTCATTCAGTCTCATTGGAGATAAATATTTAATAAATAAGTGAAATCAGTGATATTTATTGCTAGTTGTGGAATAAATGTCACTGTATTCACTGACAGCTATGTAAGTGTAGCTACAGATATTTGAATACATTTAAAAGCAAAGTCACAATTCCTGCTAATTCGTATAGTTAATACTTGCTCTCTTTATATGAAGTTTTTCATCACATTAGATTTGTAGAACTAAGAATTAGTCATTTTGTTAATCATAGATAATTACCTTCCTCCACAAAAATTTAAATGCCTTTTTATGACTAAAAAAGTTCTATGATTTTATACTATCCAGTAGAAAAAAACAATTACATTGATTTTGTTGCTGATTCTGTATTTTAAAGTAGTTAGAGTGACCATGGTATATTTTCAACTGTTTATTTCCCAGGAGGATTTGAAAATATTAGTATGGAAAAAAGAAACCTTAAATTTCTTCTGTTGGGGTAATTTGGTAATTTTAGACTTTTGTAAATAGTAAATTTTTGTATATGTTTTACCTCTTATAGTTTTCATTGAATCAGTCTATTTAAAAATATTTGACTATAACTAATCTATTGACAGCAGGGGGCAGAGATAGGGTTGGTTATGAGGAAGTAAAAATATTTTGTGACTGAGCATGAGGAGAACTTGATCTTAGGAGACATTATTTCAATAGTGTCTACAAATAATACTTTAGAGTGTTCAACAGTATTTTCATTTTTAAAGGTTCATTTTTATCTTTTTTAATTTGATCCCTTTATAATATAAATATAATTTAAAAGTTAGTAGGACTTTTTAATCTAATTTCATTTATTTAATGCAACTTCTACTTAAAAGTTAAATTTTTGGTATATTCTTACACATTATTTATCTTTTAAAAACCACAAACTGATGCCCTCCACTCTAATGACACTTAGACAAATATCCTAATGTGCCCATTAAATATTTTCCATGGCTAATAATTTCCTGTAATGTATCATTAATTTTATGATTTCTCATAATATTCAATTGTTCTGTTATACAGATATGTTTGAAATATTGGAATGTTACTTTTTATGTGCAATTTCTCTATCAAAATAGCTATCTTTTGTTAAAATGTTTCAAAAGCTTTTCTTTGTCACTTGGTGAGAAAAAAATTCAAATTCTTAACTTTGAAATTTAAGACTTGTTTAACTCGTTGTAGCAGCATTCTTAGAAGATAAATTCTGAAATTTTTCATGCACTTTTGATATAGCAACTCTTACATTTTAAAAAAACAAAATAAATTAGACTTTTAGAAAGATAACCTTATAAAGTCAGAGATGATTATTTTAAGTGAACTAACACTTCATATTTATTTAGAAATCCTTACTTTTGTTTTAGTTTTTTAATTTTCTTGGGATTTTATACTATCCAGTAGAAAAAACAATTACATTGATTTTGTTGCTGATTCTGTATTTTAAAGTAGGTAGAGTGACCCAGGTATATTTTCAGCTGTTTATTTCCCAGAAGAAATTGAAAATATTAGCATAGGGTAAGGAAACCTTAAATTTCTTCTGTTGGGGTAATTTGGTAATTTTAGACTTTTGTAAATAGTAAATTTTTGTATATGTTTTACCTCTTATAGTTTTCATTGAATCAGTCTATTTAAAAATATTTGACTATAACTAATCTATTGACAGCAGGGGGCAGAGATAGGGTTGGTTATGAGGAAGTAAAAATATTTTGTGACTGAGCATGAGGAGAACTTGATCTTAGGAGACATTATTTCAATAGTGTCTACAAATAATACTTTAGAGTGTTCAACAGTATTTTCATTTTTAAAGGTTCATTTTTATCTTTTTTAATTTGATCCCTTTATAATATAAATATAATTTAAAAGTTAGTAGGACTTTTTAATCTAATTTCATTTATTTAATGCAACTTCTACTTAAAAGTTAAATTTTTGGTATATTCTTACACATTATTTATCTTTTAAAAACCACAAACTGATGCCCTCCACTCTAATGACACTTAGACAAATATCCTAATGTGCCCATTAAATATTTTCCATGGCTAATAATTTCCTGTAATGTATCATTAATTTTATGATTTCTCATAATATTCAATTGTTCTGTTATACAGATATGTTTGAAATATTGGAATGTTACTTTTTATGTGCAATTTCTCTATCAAAATAGCTATCTTTTGTTAAAATGTTTCAAAAGCTTTTCTTTGTCACTTGGTGAGAAAAAAATTCAAATTCTTAACTTTGAAATTTAAGACTTGTTTAACTCGTTGTAGCAGCATTCTTAGAAGATAAATTCTGAAATTTTTCATGCACTTTTGATATAGCAACTCTTACATTTTAAAAAAACAAAATAAATTAGACTTTTTAGAAAGATAACCTTATAAAGTCAGAGATGATTATTTTAAGTGAACTAACACTTCATATTTATTTAGAAATCCTTACTTTTGTTTTAGTAATTTCTCTACCTAAATTAGTATTTACTAGGTGGTGTTAACATTTAATAGCAAATAACCTATTTATAACTGTCTGTAAAACTGACCTAAAGAAAAGCTGTCATTAACTTCTAACAGTATCGAATGTAGTAAGATTAATACATGATAGTAATATTTAATACCTTTTTAGACAGGTGCCTCAAAGTAGTTAACTCAAAGAAGTATACTTAGAAAAATGATTTAATTTACTTCAAAGATTAGTAAAATACAAAGTAATTTCATCTTACGACTTTTTGTATCGAATGATATTGTTATCAAGTATGTTTAATTTACTTGAAATGAGGTTTATATCTCACATCTTTAATAACACCTATGTATTTTGTATGATTGTTTAAAATATGTGAAGTCATTACTAATGTTTTTATTATACTTTAATATATCTAATTTTAAAAATGACTATGAAGATAAAATAAATGGGCTAATTCTCTGCCTCTATTTTGTTCTTAATCTCCTGTTTTCTTATATAATTAAAAATACTTTAGTTTTTTTTATTAATTTGTATGTTTGTATGTATATTAATCAGAACATTTATTGAATGTTTATTGTATATATTTCCAAAGTTTGCCTTCTCCCAAATTCTCTGGTTTGCTATCTTTCAGTAGTTTATTCTATTAAAGAAGAAATGTTCAAAATGAATATTTTTACCACATTGTAAATAAAATATTAAAACATAAGCAAATTACAACATACATTTAAAATTGACCAAGATACAGTATTCCTTTCCTAATCACCATTTGAGATAAATCTTATATCATTAGGAGAAAATGTAAATTGCATACTTTTTACCCAACACCATCAACAGATTTTAATGCTACTTTGTAAATATGTGAAAAGGGAAATTTTTTATAAAAACAATTTAACAGAATTTTAACTTTCATAGTGACCAGGCATGTTCAAACTACAAGTAATATTGTAGTGTAAATAAGTCTCTTTTATCTAGAGTGTATCAAATAATTCAAATAATTCATTTATATAGTTTTGATATTTTTATTAGAGTCTGAACTTTATGAACACAATCCCAAATACCATTATCGTCCAACTAGACACCATCGTTTCCGAAAAATTGAGTATTTTACGGCATTATACTACGTCAGTTGAAAGCACTTGACAGTTATAATGGGGTGAATGGTGCTCTGAAAAGATACATTAACATCTGAAAATAAGAATTCTTCCTCATAATTGATTGAAATGATATATTTTTAAAAATACATCCTGAAGGCTTTTTTTTGATGTGTGTAGAGTTTTTGAGTTTTATCTCTGTACTCATAAAGTGTTATGAATTAATGAAAATTAATCATTCATTGTAGTATCTCTTATTATGGGTGCTTTCACAGCAGGGAGTCTTACAGAGGACTACTTCCTCATTACTCTGACTCTGTCTGACTCCCAGAGTCACTGATGGGGTCAAAGTTAAACAGCAGATTCTGTGTCTTTGCTATGCACAGTAGCATTCCAAACCATACTTTGACTCCAGAGTTACATGCAGATGTGTGTACATGTGTGTACATGTACACTTGCAAGTGTCTATATGTAATATCAAGAGAGACAGAGAGTGAGTGTCCAAAATCTTTTGAAATAAAACATTAGTACTTGCTACTGGTTGACATGGGAAGGCACAGGGAAATATCTGTCATAAGTATTTGCAGGTATAAGTTAGAGCACTTCACAAGGCTTCTTCTCTTGCCTATCAAGGATCCATTTTCCCCTGAATATACCTAGTGTATACTCAGATTCTTCATAAAAATGCTTTGTTTCATCAGTTAGCAATTTTAGGGGCTAACAGAAAGTAGGGAATTAGATTACCTTTTTAGTTATCACATGTCTAATACAGTTAAATCTTAATACAGTGAACACATCAAGAATTTTAAGGCATTTGCCTTAGTATTCATGTATACTAAAAAAAAGCTTTTATATAATTTTGATAATTTAATCTTTTATTAGGATAAAAACTAGCATTTTTATAGCACTTGACAGTTTTGCAAAATGCTGCCCCTTGTTTTGTCTATTTATGCTTGAGACAAAAAAAGCTACCTTTATTGTCCCCATTATGCAGATGTAGGAATTGAGGTCCACAGTGTCCTAAGGGGATTGTCGAAGATACACTAGCTAGTAAAAGAGGCCAAGACGAAAGTAGAAACCGAATCTCTGAGTCCGGATTCATTGTGTGCCTTTTCAACCATGTTACAGCCTTCTTTATTAGGTAATTTTTAAAAATGGTGATTTAGTGGTTCAAAAGTGTGAGAGAAGAAACAGAAATGTAAAATTTTTGTAGATAGGCAGGTTTGTTTTACTTATGATTTTATAATTTATGCTTTGTTGGTTCTAGTCACAAACTTTCCTTTAATGGAAAAAAAATTTGAAATATAAAACTGAGAAGACTTACCCTAGCTCACAACTATGTTGGCTATTTTTTGCTATTTTCTCCTATGAATAATAATAAATAACGACACATGGTATTATAAAAGACCTTTTTAATGCGAATGACTCAAATAACATCAAGGAATACAGAATTGGGCGGATTTTTTAACATTTTAAAAAGTACTTTGGGAGGGAACCTTGAGAAGGAGGGGACATGTGTATACCTGTGGCTGATTCATGTTGATGTATGGCAGAAACCAACGCAATATTGTAAAGCAGTTATCCTCCAATTAAAAATTTAAAAAAATTTTTTTTTTTTAAATTTGAAAAGTGCTGCTTTATTCTGAGGTGTATCAGTAAAACACTATCAGTATATATTGTGTACATTTTGGTATATTTGGGGGATATCTGAAAAAGATTTTACTTCCGTTTTCCAGAAGATAACCAATAATTCTATTGAAATCTAGAAGGAGGGAATTGAATTTGTTTAACCAGAATAACATAAGTGATGGTATTACTTTTTAGGTACTGCTGGGACCAAGAGATTTACAATTTAAATGTAACCTAATACTTGAGTTTTGAGAAGGAATAGAAGAGAACCCCTTTTATGAAAACAGAGATAGACATTTAATCTATAGCCCAAGATTATTAACATTTTTATTTGTCCAACTCTTCCTAACTTGATGATCCAGCTAAGGAAGTAGCCTTGTTTTAAATTTACTGGCACCTTGTATATGTATCCTAAAGACATTTTATATCAATAATATTTAGGTTTTTTTTCTGGAAAAAATCTCTTTATTCTTACTGACTTTAATATTATCATCTCCCACTTTTCCAACTTTTATTTAATAGAATCTGCCTTTGCATGTAAGGAATATTACAGACATGTGCCAGTTTATATCTAGGATGAGTGGAGGCTGGAAATCATAACAGTTTATTTATTAAACTACTTAATAATCCCTCTTACCAACTCTTAAGTCATTTTTCATGGTTTTCTTCTGATTCCTATCTAAATTTTCCACATCTGTCTTAAATTATGGAGTCACTAGTAGATACACTGCTACTGAGTTGAAGAGTAAAGAGGCTTGTCCTGTATTCTCTATGTCTTCTCACTCTTAAATAGCTACTTGACTTAAGTTGTCAGGCACTACTTGGGACAGAGATTATCAGTAGAACAGAATTTGGATGAAGATTCCAGAACAAAACTGCAGAATGGCATGAAAGTAAATATGGAATGTGAATTGAGGAGATACATGTTATTTTGTCCCTCTGAATTCTTTATTCTTTTACCTGGTGTATGTAGCTCTTTAGATCCGTGCTTCTAAACTATGCTTTCCTCCTTCAAGATTTGACTCCTTCATTTAAAAATATTGTCAGAGTATAATGATTTGCACACATATATGAGATTTTTCTCTTGACATTCAGAGATTTTGGAACTTTACTTTTTTAGAGTATGCCAAAATCAAAGTTATTGTAACTTCAGGTCTCCTATTTCTACATGAGATTGAGAGAAAAGGTAAACCTAGAGAATAGAATGGATTCTATTTTTGGCCCATTTAGTATTTTTCTAAGTGTCTGCAGTGCACAATGCATTTGTAAATGTCTACACTATGCATATAACCCATGTATTTTTAAGACTTAATCAACAGTAAAATGTAAGATCTTCAGTTACATACAAAGGGCTAGAATTTAAAATTTAATCAGTCTCATTTTCAACTCTCAAAAATTCATAAATTTTAGATCATGTTTTAACTCTAGTACTTTTTTTTTTAATTTTTTGGTGGCTTTGACTAAACCGAAACACAGCACAGAACTTGAATAAATTCCACAATAAATAGCATCACCTGAGGAAGAGAAAACTTCCCCTTAATGTTTAACCAGGACTAAAAGAGAAACTTCTCCCCAAACCAGTCCAGTCTCCTTTAGGAGATACCTGGTATAGTCAGCTAGTGTTCATTGAAAGATACGATTTGTTTTCCATCCAAACAATAATTCTTGAGTATAGCTGTTACTTATATAAGGGCCTGATGCAAAGGCATAGTCAGCATTGTGCAAGTTACCATCATGACATAAAAGACTATGATGCTTTAATCTATACAGTAATGCTGGCTGGCCATGGCCATCACCTGTGATTTTACTTTCCTTCCTTACAAATACTTTTTCTCTGCCACTAGCAAGATTTATTTTTTTTAACTGGGTTTAGCCTTTACCCCCTAAATTTCCAGCCATTGGACCCAGAGACACTCATTAAACAGCCAGAGAGGACAAAGCAATGGCTGATGAAACTAAGCATGAATTGTGCTTGAGGAAAGAAGTGCTCAGGTGTTCTTCATATTTTTTTGTTTTCACATTGTTAATCTGAAATTATTGAACTCACCATATCAAATGTTGTATTAACTTATGTACCAAGTGTTAGCTTAAAAAATCTGCTGTGTGACTACACTGTATATACACTAATGTATAGAATTTTCAGTTTGCTGATTGATAGTTGTTTGTTTTTATTTGAACTTTACTTTTTAGAGTATGCCAAAATCAAAGTTATTGTAACTTCAGGTCTCCTATTTCTACATGAGATTGAGAGAAAAGGTAAACCTAGAGAATAGAATGGATTCTATTTTTGGCCCATTTAGTATTTTTCTAAGTGTCTGCAGTGCACAATGCATTTGTAAATGTCTACACTATGCATATAACCCATGTATTTTTAAGACTTAATCAACAGTAAAATGTAAGATCTTCAGTTACATACAAAGGGCTAGAATTTAAAATTTAATCAGTCTCATTTTCAACTCTCAAAAATTCATAAATTTTAGATCATGTTTTAACTCTAGTACTTTTTTTTTTAATTTTTTGGTGGCTTTGACTAAACCGAAACACAGCACAGAACTTGAATAAATTCCACAATAAATAGCATCACCTGAGGAAGAGAAAACTTCCCCTTAATGTTTAACCAGGACAAAAAGAGAAACTTCTCCCCAAACCAGTCCAGTCTCCTTTAGGAGATACCTGGTATAGTCAGCTAGTGTTCATTGAAAGATACGATTTGTTTTCCATCCAAACAATAATTCTTGAGTATAGCTGTTACTTATATAAGGGCCTGATGCAAAGGCATAGTCAGCATTGTGCAAGTTACCATCATGACATAAAAGACTATGATGCTTTAATCTATACAGTAATGCTGGCTGGCCATGGCCATCACCTGTGATTTTACTTTCCTTCCTTACAAATACTTTTTCTCTGCCACTAGCAAGATTTATTTTTTTTAACTGGGTTTAGCCTTTACCCCCTAAATTTCCAGCCATTGGACCCAGAGACACTCATTAAACAGCCAGAGAGGACAAAGCAATGGCTGATGAAACTAAGCATGAATTGTGCTTGAGGAAAGAAGTGCTCAGGTGTTCTTCATATTTTTTTGTTTTCACATTGTTAATCTGAAATTATTGAACTCACCATATCAAATGTTGTATTAACTTATGTACCAAGTGTTAGCTTAAAAAATCTGCTGTGTGACTACACTGTATATACACTAATGTATAGAATTTTCAGTTTGCTGATTGATAGTTGTTTGTACATTCATATATTATGCTCCTTTGAATCATTTATATGGTAGCACATAGTTCATGTACTTTCTGTGTAACTTACAGCAGAAAAGGCAATAGCTGAAATGTTTTTGCCTCTATATTTACTGAAATATACGTAGCTAAGATATTTTAGCAAATTTTGCTTTTGAAAATATGTATTGTTTGGTTTCCTGTTAAGTTTCTGTCTTTTTATGTGTATATGACTTTAGGTTTTATGAACTGTTGAAGTATTTTAAGTATTTTTAAATGCTGCAGTATGTGAAAAAGAAAACCTTAGGTAATAGCAGTTTTAATAGAAAAGTTTTCTTTGTCTAGTAATCATATAACAATATTACACTCCCAACTTTAAATAGTAAAAGCACAAGAGACACAAGTAAAAATCCCAATTCTTTGTGGTCTAGTTCACAAGATAGAAAATTATTGAAATGTATAGATACTTTTGCTGATATATAAAGAAAAATTGAAGTGTGTGAGAATGCCCCTCTATGGCAGAACGGCTGGGCAGTACTTTGACCACACATTTTCCTATGTTTTAATTTGTAAGGTACTGTTTAGCCCAAATGGAATTCTTTACTTATACTAAAAGGAAAATTCACTCCCACTTAATGGCCAATAAGAATAATAGAGGCAGGTGTACAACAAAGCCCTAGCTTGGCCAGCACTTGTGTGGGAAGAGCCTTTGAACTGTCCTTTTGAAGGTGCCATGTTTGAGACTGAATATGGTGGAGTGACGTCTGCAGGACCGGGCAGGTGGTGAAACTCGTGCTTCTAGTCACGTGCCAAATAATGGCTCTTCTTAATAGCTGGGATGGACACTAGACTGAGGAGTCTTTGTAGATATGAAGAAAAGAGTAGCTAATCATGCATTTAGGGAGACTTTTTTGAGCCACATCTAAAAAAGAAATTATCTTTTTACGAAATGGCATCTGATACTCTTAACTAATCTGCTCCTCTCCTGATGCTGCTTTCTTCACCCAACTTTCTCTCAACAGACTTTGCAGAATATATTTAGATTTCAAACTCCTAGCCTTCTATTCTTTTTATGGCCTATGTAGGCTGTCAACAAACCTCTTGTACACAAATTCTGCTCTAATTTGATATGGGAAAGCATGTAACCATGGAAACGTTCTTTGTACCCTATCTCAAGCCCTGGATGCTTTATTTACCCTTTATAGAGTAGAACAAATAATCTACATACTTACTATTCACTTTTTTTTTTTTTTTACTAATTTGTAATGAAACAAAATATCTGACGAAACTATTTCTTCACAAGGTTATATTTTTAATCAGAGGAGTGTTACTAGGCTATCTTTGTTTGGATTAAAAAGATGAATAACATTTAGAGTGGCCTATCTTTTACCATAGTGATTATGTGTTTAGCTTGTAAGATTACCTTGATGATGATTTATTTAGAATATTTTAAATTTGTTTAAAACAGAAATGTCCAGAAACTAAAACATTAGGATTTTATTGAATTCCTAATATATGTTGTTATAATATGATATGTGTGCGTGGATTCTATATTTAATATTATCTACCACATTTGAAGTTGAGCAGATTGTTATTCTTTCTTTCTTATGAAGTAATGCCATATTAGCTGCTTTTAAAGAAATGTTCCAGGTTAGTGTAAATTAAAAGTTAATTATATTTTGATTATATTTTGATCATGTTAGCATTATAGATAACCTATCACACTCATCGTCCAACTAATAGCACAGTGACTTTGTCTTATTCTTTGTTTTACACATTCGTACTTGAACATGTAACAAAGGAACTCTGAAGTTTCTAATCGTGGACAATGCTTTTGAACTTTTGAAGGACTATTGCAGTTGAAAACTTTTTTTATAAGCATCTTCCAAATTTTTTGAGGTATTAAATAGTAAAGAATTTTTATAAGTGAATATTTATGAATATGTAGTTGATCTTTGTAGTAATATATTACTACATTCTCTTAACAACTAGAGAATGACTGTTAGTAGAGTTTATTAGCTTTATTAGGTCATATAGTAATTTTCATGTGGTATCCTTCTGTTCAGCCATATGCTGATTTTGCTCCCTAAATGCACACTCTACTCTGTATAAGCATTCTCAGGTTTCCCTAAAGAATATAGATTTTGCCTAAATGTCTCCTCTCTGCTTATAGGTGTATTCTTGCAGTTGTCTCAGGTTTTTATAATCTTACTTTTCTTTTTGACTGTACACTATTTTTAAAAATATTTATTCCTGATTATTACACTCACAACTTTAACCAAAGGGTATATGTTCTCAATTGTGATTAAGGTCTAAAAGGTTACATAGCAGTTTGTATGCCTTTGCCTCTTAATGAGCAGAGCCCACTTCCCTTGCCTCAGGTCAGAGGAATAATGGAGAAGGAACCAGAACTATGGAAGATACAGGTTGCAGGTACAGTTTATTAACCCAGAGAAAGTGCCAAAAATTTTGGAATCTATGATAAGCCAAGAGTGATTCTCAGACCATTCGGGTACTGACCAGTTTCAGGTTATTTGATTAATCTTTCCATGGCTGTTGTGACATTTCTTCCTAAAGACAGACACCAAGCTCCAGAATTTCACAATTAAAACCAACTGTCAAAAAGACGTGATTTCATGTTATATACTATTTCGCAGTTTCTCTTTTTAGAGTTTACTGATTTGTTTTTCTCTTATGACTGACAAGCTTACGCAGATTGTTTGTACTCCAGTTTGAAAAATGCTTAGTGGTGTTTCACTCCTAATTTTATCATGATTTGTGATATAGTCTTCACCACCACTAGTTACTATTTAGTTTATGTTACAGTAGGAACCTAAATTACATTCTAATCTTTTACGTTTGGAATTTACTTTGTTTTTTACTTTTTATTTGAATCTTATGAATATATTAGTATCTGAGTAAAGCAATTTACTCAACTGTAAACGGAAGAGTAAGAATTTTTTTTTCAAATCTATACTCTTTCAAATAATAACTTATGTATTGCTTTCAAACTTAGTACCATGTTCCACATGTAGTAGCTATTAAGAAACTACTTGAGTAATTGATTTATGGGTCCCTTGAAGAGTACTACCTCCTATTGGTCTGGTTATTTTTAATCACTAAATATATATCATCGAGTGTCTCGCAATCGATGATAAGTAATGACATTATGTTTTTGTCTGTACTTCTCTTCTCACTTGAATGGTTCCTTTCTGTTAGAGCCATTTAGTATATCTAAACAGTATTTTTGAATATAGAAAAATTTTTATGCTGATATTTATGCTTTTTTTTTCTGAAATGGTTTTCATTTTCAAATACTCCATGAGACACCAGTAAAGACAAGTTAAGAATTATACCTGTGTCATCAAGATTAAAACTGTTAATGCTGGCAGAGTCTACTGTAAGATACGTAATTGACATTTTCTATAATAATAATAATAATTAATTAAAGTATCCTAATCACCCATTAACATAGACATACTTCTGTCCATATGGTCACAGTTCAACCATAAAAGAAGTTGTCATCCTGATCTTCTAAGCAGTTTTACAGACATTCCTTACGATGACTAGAGCCCTCTTACCTTCTTTCCCCCAATTCCTAACCCCCATCATTGCTTCTTTCTTCAAATGCAAACTGAAAGCAAAGGAACTTGTTTTGCTATAACATAAATCACTTTTAAATTCAACCTATGGAAACAAGGATGAAATAACTGAAGTATTTTTGTAGAGGCCTAGGCCATTACTGTTTTGTTATTTTGTCTTTCCATGGATATAAAGGGAGACTTTATTACCATAACCCAAAAGAACTGTTACAGAGTGTTTCTTGTTTCAGGGATCTTCTTAGAAGCCTTGATAACATTTGAAACACCTCCTGTGTCTATACTTGCTCTAAACTGACATTTTAGCAATATGGTAGACTTTTTAGGTATACTTTTGTTCTATCTAAACGATTTTTTTAGCTGATGGATGCCAACTGTTTCTGATTTCACCCTTTAGAATATATCCAACCCCTAGGGGTGACATATGGGCATTACAGAGCTAATGCCCAAAGTGCCATCAGTCTGTGAGATTTGTCACTTAAGAATTCACAAACAGCCAAAGATTATAATAATTAAGATCAAGAATCACCTATCACAGGCTAAAAGTAACAAGCATTATATAGTCTAGGTCGTTATGGTTAACAGTGTGAGATCTAGAGTCAGAATGAACTCTGATGCTGGTTCTACCTCTTACTCATTGTGTTAACAGCTGTTAGCTAAGATTACCACAGTATCTCTACCTTGCAGGGTTTTAGTAATTAAATTAAATAATGCATGTAAAAGTGCTTAGGGTATTTGTTACATAGTGAACACTCAATAAATGTTAGCTATTGTGAATTATATTTTTTATTCTTGAGCCATGTATTGATTAAGCTATGCAATTGCTATCTCTTTGTGGCCTATTTTACTCAGGGAAGATGACCAATATAGAAATTTTTATGCTGATATTTATGCTTTTTCTGAAATGGTTTTCATTTTCAAATACTCCATGAGACACCAGTAAAGACAAGTTAAGAATTATACCTGTGTCATCAAGATTAAAACTGTTAATGCTGGCAGAGTCTACTGTAAGATACGTAATTGACATTTTCTATAATAATAATAATAATTAATTAAAGTATCCTAATCACCCATTAACATAGACATACTTCTGTCCATATGGTCACAGTTCAACCATAAAAGAAGTTGTCATCCTGATCTTCTAAGCAGTTTTACAGACATTCCTTACGATGACTAGAGCCCTCTTACCTTCTTTCCCCCAATTCCTAACCCCCATCATTGCTTCTTTCTTCAAATGCAAACTGAAAGCAAAGGAACTTGTTTTGCTATAACATAAATCACTTTTAAATTCAACCTATGGAAACAAGGATGAAATAACTGAAGTATTTTTGTAGAGGCCTAGGCCATTACTGTTTTGTTATTTTGTCTTTCCATGGATATAAAGGGAGACTTTATTACCATAACCCAAAAGAACTGTTACAGAGTGTTTCTTGTTTCAGGGATCTTCTTAGAAGCCTTGATAACATTTGAAACACCTCCTGTGTCTATACTTGCTCTAAACTGACATTTTAGCAATATGGTAGACTTTTAGGTATACTTTTGTTCTATCTAAACGATTTTTTTAGCTGATGGATGCCAACTGTTTCTGATTTCACCCTTTAGAATATATCCAACCCCTAGGGGTGACATATGGGCATTACAGAGCTAATGCCCAAAGTGCCATCAGTCTGTGAGATTTGTCACTTAAGAATTCACAAACAGCCAAAGATTATAATAATTAAGATCAAGAATCACCTATCACAGGCTAAAAGTAACAAGCATTATATAGTCTAGGTCGTTATGGTTAACAGTGTGAGATCTAGAGTCAGAATGAACTCTGATGCTGGTTCTACCTCTTACTCATTGTGTTAACAGCTGTTAGCTAAGATTACCACAGTATCTCTACCTTGCAGGGTTTTAGTAATTAAATTAAATAATGCATGTAAAAGTGCTTAGGGTATTTGTTACATAGTGAACACTCAATAAATGTTAGCTATTGTTAATTATATTTTTTTATTCTTGAGCCATGTATTTGATTTTCAGATAGCTATGCAATTGCTATCTCTTTGTGGCTTCTCTTATTTTACTCAGAAGGAAGATGACCAAATAAATATGTTTTCCTTCGTCATGTGGTTGACTTAGGGCTTTATTTACTTAAGTTTATGAACCAATGATCCTTTTTGTACCAGTGTACTACTAAGGAGGTATATCACTATCATGAGCTGCCATTGTTCGATAATAAGGTAAGTCCCTAAAAAAAGAGAATAAAAGAATGAAAGGGTATTGGAATAAGAAATACAAAAAAAACAAAAGAAGCCACAGAAAACAAAAGAAGCCACAGAAAGAGAGTTGCATGTGAGGAGCAGGCCTGTATCATGAATGTATGTTACTGTGATGTAGGTAAAGGAAACAGTCCTGGTTAAGGTCTTGCTCTAAGAAGTTTTTATTTAAATTACTTCCACAGACAAGTAAAGGTAGGAAAGATTATATGAGAAAATGATCAAAGAAACAAGAAGTATCTTTAAGAATATACTCAGATAATAAGAAATATTAGTATTTCTCGTACCAGTATTCATCTTGCAATGAAATCAAAAAAAAAAAAAAAAAAGAAAAGAAAACTTGTAAGGAAATGGAGAGATGGATATTCATCATTGGGAGAAATAGATTCCCCAGTATTATAATCAAGTCACTAGAACTTCCTACCATTGCAATGACCCTGGACTTACAAATAAACTGGAAATATGGTGCAGCAACGGACTAGGGAATGGAAGAGATTTTTTTTCACAGTCTCAACTGTTTTCGGTAGTGTATTGGGAGCACCATTTTTTTTTTTTTCCAACAGAGAAAAGGTGAAAGTAGGAAAATCAAAGTACTATTGTATTTTCTTCTACAGACTTTGTGTAAATTTTCTTTTTTGTCCTTTTCTCTCATATAGACCCTACTATGTAAACTGTATATCATGTTGAGCTAACACTTTAGAAAGACCAGAGTCTTATCTACAAATAACTAAAGGAAAGCACATTTTGATACAAAATAACTTTTATTAATAGATAGTTCATTTAATGCTGGGGGTAATTGTTCTGGGTCTAAAACAGAGGGCAGTTTGCTTTTGTAAAGATTAGCTGTCCAGTTTTTTACCAGGGTATTTGTTACATAGTGAACACTCAATAAATGTTAGCTATTGTTAATTATATTTTTTTATTCTTGAGCCATGTATTTGATTTTCAGATAGCTATGCAATTGCTATCTCTTTGTACTTCTCTTATTTTACTCAGAAGGAAGATGACCAAATAAATATGTTTTCCTTCGTCATGTGGTTGACTTAGGGCTTTATTTACTTAAGTTTATGAACCAATGATCCTTTTTGTACCAGTGTACTACTAAGGAGGTATATCACTATCATGAGCTGCCATTGTTCGATAATAAGGTAAGTCCCTAAAAAAAGAGAATAAAAGAATGAAAGGGTATTGGAATAAGAAATACAAAAAAAACAAAAGAAGCCACAGAAAACAAAAGAAGCCACAGAAAGAGAGTTGCATGTGAGGAGCAGGCCTGTATCATGAATGTATGTTACTGTGCTGTAGGTAAAGGAAACAGTCCTGGTTAAGGTCTTGCTCTAAGAAGTTTTTATTTAAATTACTTCCACAGACAAGTAAAGGTAGGAAAGATTATATGAGAAAATGATCAAAGAAACAAGAAGTATCTTTAAGAATATACTCAGATAATAAGAAATATTAGTATTTCTCGTACCAGTATTCATCTTGCAATGAAATCAAAAAAAAAAAAAAAAAAGAAAAGAAAACTTGTAAGGAAATGGAGAGATGGATATTCATCATTGGGAGAAATAGATTCCCCAGTATTATAATCAAGTCACTAGAACTTCCTACCATTGCAATGACCCTGGACTTACAAATAAACTGGAAATATGGTGCAGCAACGGACTAGGGAATGGAAGAGATTTTTTTTCACAGTCTCAACTGTTTTCGGTAGTGTATTGGGAGCACCATTTTTTTTTTTTTCCAACAGAGAAAAAGGTGAAAGTAGGAAAATCAAAGTACTATTGTATTTTCTTCTACAGACTTTGTGTAAATTTTCTTTTTTTTTGTCCTTTTCTCTCATATAGACCCTACTATGTAAACTGTATATCATGTTGAGCTAACACTTTAGAAAGACCAGAGTCTTATCTACAAATAACTAAAGGAAAGCACATTTTGATACAAAATAACTTTTATTAATAGATAGTTCATTTAATGCTGGAGAGAGATAACTTGTTCTGGGAAAGCTCTGGATCACAAAAAGCATAGAGGGGCAGTTTGCTTTATTATAGATAAGAACTTTTTGTTCCAGGTTATTAAGGACACTTGCCTGTTGATATTTGGGAAAAAATCAGGTGCTTTTACCTGAGTTATATGGCTTCATTTTTTACGCTAAATGATCCTAAAATTTACGTATCAACTTATACTCTGCTCTGTGCATTGTGAAGTTGATTTAAGACGAAAAAGATTCTGAAGTTTGCATTCTCTGAAAGACTGAAGATCTGATGCTCTAACTGCTTCTTAAAATTTTGTTTAATAAGCATTCTGTAGAAAATGGAAGTTTATATTTCCTGAGGAAAATGTTAACCTAACTTCTGCATCTCTTACAGCAATGTTCAACTTGAGGGGAAAAAATGTGAGCATATGTTACAGTTATTGCAGAAACCTGCTAAAGATGCTGCCTCTTGAGCACACTTCTCATTTTGCATTGAGCACCATGAATAGTTAAGCTTTTGCATTTGAAGAAAATGTGAAAAATTTAAACTCATTGAAGTACTATTTAACATAATTGTTTCTATTAAAATGAGTTGCCTTTTTTTTTTGGCTGCCCTGAGGTGTTTATGGGATTTTAGTACCCCAGACCAGGGATTGAACCTGGACCACCATGGTGAAAATACCAAGTCCTAACCACTGGACTGCCAGGAAATTCCAAAAACTCTGTTACCTTGTTCTGAAACAATTATTGTTACTGTACTGTTGGCATGCATGCATGGGTGTAGTACTTTTGTTTCCATCTTGAGAGTTTGGCAGTGGATTTTTAATTCAAAGGCAGGATCACCTATTTTAGAGTAACTATCACCATGTCTTCTAACAGATTCAAAGTACTATTGTATTTTCTTCTACAGACTTTGTGTAAATTTTCTTTTTTTATCCTTTTCTCTCATATAGACCCTACTATGTAAACTGTATATCATGTTGAGCTAACACTTTAGAAAGACCAGAGTCTTATCTACAAATAACTAAAGGAAAGCACATTTTGATACAAAATAACTTTTATTAATAGATAGTTCATTTAATGCTGGAGAGAGATAACTTGTTCTGGGAAAGCTCTGGATCACAAAAAGCATAGAGGGGCAGTTTGCTTTATTATAGATAAGAACTTTTTGTTCCAGGTTATTAAGGACACTTGCCTGTTGATATTTGGGAAAAAATCAGGTGCTTTTACCTGAGTTATATGGCTTCATTTTTTACGCTAAATGATCCTAAAATTTACGTATCAACTTATACTCTGCTCTGTGCATTGTGAAGTTGATTTAAGACGAAAAAGATTCTGAAGTTTGCATTCTCTGAAAGACTGAAGATCTGATGCTCTAACTGCTTCTTAAAATTTTGTTTAATAAGCATTCTGTAGAAAATGGAAGTTTATATTTCCTGAGGAAAATGTTAACCTAACTTCTGCATCTCTTACAGCAATGTTCAACTTGAGGGGAAAAAATGTGAGCATATGTTACAGTTATTGCAGAAACCTGCTAAAGATGCTGCCTCTTGAGCACACTTCTCATTTTGCATTGAGCACCATGAATAGTTAAGCTTTTGCATTTGAAGAAAATGTGAAAAATTTAAACTCATTGAAGTACTATTTAACATAATTGTTTCTATTAAAATGAGTTGCCTTTTTTTTTTGGCTGCCCTGAGGTGTTTATGGGATTTTAGTACCCCAGACCAGGGATTGAACCTGGACCACCATGGTGAAAATACCAAGTCCTAACCACTGGACTGCCAGGAAATTCCAAAAACTCTGTTACCTTGTTCTGAAACAATTATTGTTACTGTACTGTTGGCATGCATGCATGGGTGTAGTACTTTTGTTTCCATCTTGAGAGTTTGGCAGTGGATTTTTAATTCAAAGGCAGGATCACCTATTTTAGAGTAACTATCACCATGTCTTCTCTAGTCATCTACTTGAGTAGATTTATTAGACATGACTGTCTCATTGAATATTATGGCATATTCTTGAAATATTTTAAATATTTTGCCTTTACAAAAAAATGTTGAGAAAAATGGTGATGAATCCTATTTTGGATTTGCTTATTATATTTTGTGATCCTTTATAGTTTTTTTCTACTTCATATCAATTATACATTTAAAAGTATAATCCAGTATTTTTATTTAATTTATAAAATAAAAAGCTATATTTTATTAATCATGATCTATATATTTTTGTTTTTGTTATCATTGAATGCTAACAGATTGATTTAATCTTTGCACCAAACTTTGCAGGAACTAGTGTTTTCTCTGTATCTTATAGAGAGTGATGTAATTTCGCTGTATTTTAAGGTTTTATCATATTACTTCATTCAGTGTTTTTTGACTACTAATTAGATATTTTCATGAATGATATATGTTCCTGATTGCAGTTTTTGAACTATAATATGATACACAAACTTTGAAAGCTATTTCTTAATATATGAATTTTGTGGCATCATGTCTATATTTTCATTTAAATGTGCAAAGTATAAATTTTAGTGTACTGTTTAAACTTTATGGAGTGCGAGGAGCAGTAACTAGTTGTAATCTAAAATTTGGGCAAATTAAAGTACTTCTGTATAGCTATCAGATTAATTGAAACTATACACAAAAATTGATTTGAATAATTCACATTTCTGTAATACAGACATAGTTAAGCTTTTGCATTTGAAGAAAATGTGAAAAATTTAAACTCATTGAAGTACTATTTAACATAATTGTTTCTATTAAAATGAGTTGCCTTTTTTTTTTGGCTGCCCTGAGGTGTTTATGGGATTTTAGTACCCCAGACCAGGGATTGAACCTGGACCACCATGGTGAAAATACCAAGTCCTAACCACTGGACTGCCAGGAAATTCCAAAAACTCTGTTACCTTGTTCTGAAACAATTATTGTTACTGTACTGTTGGCATGCATGCATGGGTGTAGTACTTTTGTTTCCATCTTGAGAGTTTGGCAGTGGATTTTTAATTCAAAGGCAGGATCACCTATTTTAGAGTAACTATCACCATGTCTTCTCTAGTCATCTACTTGAGTAGATTTATTAGACATGACTGTCTCATTGAATATTATGGCATATTCTTGAAATATTTTAAATATTTTGCCTTTACAAAAAAATGTTGAGAAAAATGGTGATGAATCCTATTTTGGATTTGCTTATTATATTTTGTGATCCTTTATAGTTTTTTTCTACTTCATATCAATTATACATTTAAAAGTATAATCCAGTATTTTTATTTAATTTATAAAATAAAAAGCTATATTTTATTAATCATGATCTATATATTTTTGTTTTTGTTATCATTGAATGCTAACAGATTGATTTAATCTTTGCACCAAACTTTGCAGGAACTAGTGTTTTCTCTGTATCTTATAGAGAGTGATGTAATTTCGCTGTATTTTAAGGTTTTATCATATTACTTCATTCAGTGTTTTTTGACTACTAATTAGATATTTTCATGAATGATATATGTTCCTGATTGCAGTTTTTGAACTATAATATGATACACAAACTTTGAAAGCTATTTCTTAATATATGAATTTTGTGGCATCATGTCTATATTTTCATTTAAATGTGCAAAGTATAAATTTTAGTGTACTGTTTAAACTTTATGGAGTGCGAGGAGCAGTAACTAGTTGTAATCTAAAATTTGGGCAAATTAAAGTACTTCTGTATAGCTATCAGATTAATTGAAACTATACACAAAAATTGATTTGAATAATTCACATTTCTGTAATACAGACTGTTTAAGTTCTTTTCAAATGCTTACTGCTTTTCCTTATTTTACCCTTCTATTGATATCCACTTGGAAGACTTAGAAAGCAGAAAACATCTCTTACATATCCATGATCAAAAATGAACGCCTGATGGCCTGAAGGTTGAAATAATTATCTCTGGTGGCCGTGCAGATCTCAATGTCAAAGCTGAGAACCACAGGGCAGCTGAATTAAAGCATGAAAACTGGCGTGAGCACAGACAACTGCTTGAGGCTCTTTATGACTGTTTGATACAGCAGCCCTTTGTTGAGAATCTTGTTTTTTTGGTTCGAAAGCAACTGTGTGTGTCTAATCTCGCATTTGCCTTTATC
Organism: Tragulus kanchil; assembly: GCA_022376925.1. Lineage (NCBI taxonomy): Eukaryota > Metazoa > Chordata > Mammalia > Artiodactyla > Tragulidae > Tragulus > Tragulus kanchil. Next base: position 47,509,065 of record JAIOJX010000004.1, on the reverse strand, counting down.
ATCAATTCCATTCCTGTGATATTTACAAAACTAAGCAACATCACATGTATTTATCCCGATTTCTGAATTAGTGTTTCTGAAGCTTTCTGCTAATCTGCAGATAGGTGGCACCGTTCATACAGATTGAAAAAGCAGTGGCTTTCCCTGTTCACACTATTCCACGCTGTAAATTAACCTGTCACTTTATTATTTGACAAGATCTTCATTTTTATTCATCAGGACTTGGGCCAGGATGGGTGCATTTATGGCCATTTGCTTTGCACGGCTCTCAGCTGAGTTTGTAGGTATTGTAAGTGCGGTCCATTATCCCTGTTACAAGTGCACACAATGCAGATGCTGATCTGCGATGATGATGAGAAACCAAAGTCAGTAAAGACCACATAAGCCACCCTTGATGAAAAGATAAATGAATGCATAAATAACATTGTGCTCTGCTCTGTTTGCTGAGATCAAGGATAGATTTTGAAGGTTTTGAGATCAGACATACAAAACCTGGAGAAATTCATCCTCCTTTACTTTGCATTCAGCAAGCATTTCACTGTGTACAGAGAAGCTGAGAGACATTTTAATACATTACTGGAAGCTCAGAAATATTTGGGCACTTCTTTATTTTTTTTAATGTTAATATTAGAGGCATTAGAATTAATAACAATTGAACATGGTGTGAAAAAAGCCATGCTTGCTTTAGACAATTCCTAACTTAGTTCTTTATGTAAATACATTGTGTTCTAATTATAAATATAATTATAGAGATAAATTAGTAAATTATGTTTGTAATTGTATTCATAAAGATTAATGACATTTAAACAGACATATGCATGATAGCATAAGATATGTATTTAGAGGATCTACTTCAACTTTATACAACAGATGTATTTTTAAATAGTCTATAACGATAATTTATCTAATTGAGTACATTTATTTAAAAATTGGCAGTACAGCAGCAGGCCTGGGAATCCTCACACAAGGATGTATACTCCTGTGTGTTTTCTATGCGTTGTCTTGAAGCACATATTTTGAAAAGTTTAGCTGCACGGTGTACCTGTAGGAAGTAAAAATCTTAGAGAATAGCCTCTTTGTATGTTTGTTAAGTTTTACAAGGACAATTGTGCTACATGGTGATTAAAAGAGGATAGTTGATTAAAAACAGCCCAAACTATAGGGTACAATTTTTGTGTTTCACTCGTCTAGAAGGTTTTTTTTGTTGTTTTTCCCCTCTTTTTGCATAAAACGGTACTTTTGTACAGCCTCCTTTGGCTAAACAGCGTGTCATGACTAAAGTATGTTGCATCAAGAAAATGGGATCTGACCATGAATATGACATAATGTTATATTTTCTTTAATAAGCCCTCACTACATACTTTCAGTTCTAATGTCTACCTAATTATTATAATCATTTACTGCATTGTTTAAAAGAGCATTTTGAACAACCGAAGGATAGTT